>JABFDZ020000087.1:663053-686392 GCA_019775955.2 Pollimyrus isidori | reverse complement strand
TTTGCCCGCCCACCCCCCCCCCCCCCCCCCCCCCACCCGGGCACGCCGCTCTGCTGCCGCCCAATGTCAGCGTCAGCACTGATTGTAACCGGTACGCGTTTGTAGATGAGGCCACCGGGATCAGCGACGGAAAAGGACTCAGATAGCAGCCCGGAGGCGGACACCGAGGGGGAAGCAAAGGCGCAGGATAAGAGGAGAAAGTGGACGTCGGGGAAAGTGAGTCTCCAGATGGGGGCGCAGAAGGGGGAGGCGCAGGCAGCCAGAAGCCACGCCTGGTATCATATCTGGGCCATTCTGAGTACACGCCACCAGGTGGCGAACACGTTTGTAAGAGGTATTCATCCTTGTAAAGTTTCTGTTCTTGGATGATGGCAAACACTCTGTGAATGTGAGTTCTCGCCTTTATCGTTTGGACTGTAAAACGATGGCGGACTAAAGATGCTTGTGCCTTTATTGCAGAGCAGGTGGACCCAGTTAGAATCTGCTGACATGTAAATCTGACTTGACGGAAATTGTGAACACCCTTCTTCATTGTCCCACGATTCCTCTGGCCGCGCCAGGGTGTTGCTTGCTGCTGTTTGGGGGTTACGATTTTGGGCGTGTACCCTTTCGCCAGCCCCCCCCCCCACTCCCATCCTAGCACCCCCGGCACCTGGCTGGGTGCCCCCATGGGGACGGGCGTCACATGCTAACCCCCTGCCGCGTGGCCCTGTGTGTTTGGTTATTACCCCAGGTGGCTGGCAGTGAGGCTGAGCAGGAAGTTGCCGCAGGGTCAGGGTCCATCGAGGGTTCAGAGCCCGTGGCTCGCACTGAGGATGTACGTACGCTGCATGTACTGCCAGGGCCACCCTCTAGAGGGTGCCACTGTTCTACATTGTATTTTATTTATTTATTTTTGGACACTGTTTGGATGGGGGTAAAGCATGCAAAGTAGTCAGTGGTGTTTATTTTTTTTCTCTCCCACAATTACTTAAAAAAAGCCACTGGGGATGGTTGGATGGTTTTGCTCTGTTTTTCTTTTCCTTCCTCTAGTTGATTTTCCTTCATCGTTCCTTCTCTGGTTGTTTGCGGCAAACAGAGAACAGACACGAGTTTGTGCTGATCGACATGTTTCATGTGGGCTTCGCCGCGTCGCCGCCGGTCGATAGGGCCTCCATGCCCACTCGGGGTGTGCCAGCTCTCGCTGATTTGGGTCGGAGGAGCTGTCCTTGCCAAACTCTGTGCCAACTGGGGGTGTGCCAGTAATATTCTCTTTATTGGGGAGGGCATGGGATGGCAGGCGGGTGATGAAGTACTGTATCCAAATCGGATACGTAAAGGCAGCTTTGGGTGTACAGCATCCCCCATGGGGTACAAAGAAGCGAGAGACTAAATGTGCATAACTGTCCTCCCCAAGTAGATGAGCCTGTGCTGTGTCTCTTCACTGAGAAATGCAGATCATTCGGAGAGCATGGCATTTTTACACCAGTAGGATAGTGCATGTGTGTGTCTTTTTGATTTCCCTCTGACCAGCGTACTGTGGTTTCCTGTTGTACTCCGTCTCCTGTGTTGTGGCTTCCACCAGGTTAGGTTTGTGTGGCAGGGGTTTGGTGACCCCCCCTCACCCCCTTCTCCACTGGTCATGTGATCTGCCACGGCCAGTTCAGTTCCACAGAATCCCTCGCTGATATCCATGTTACATCTAATGGTGGTGGGCCTGGGAAGACGACACAGTTCCTGATCTGAACTGCTAACTGCATACCATGCTCACTATTTTTGGGCAGAGTGGTGAATATGGGGAACCTTAATGTGTATTAATATTAAAAGGTTAAATATCATGTACAACAGCAATCCAGGAGGTGATGCTAAAAAAAATACCCGCAAGTTCATTTTTAGTGTTTTCTTCTTTATGAGCGTTTTAATGTTTATTGTAAAATTCATCAGTTGTGTGAGAAGTAGCTCCATGTCCCATTCCAGGAACGGACACAAAAGGATGGGCCCGACTCCCCAACCAAGTCCAAAAGGGGAAGAAAGAAGAAGGTAAGGGCTTGAACTGCTTCGTCGGGCTTAATTTTCGGTCACGTCGGAGGCGGCCTTTTTGCGTTGGTGAAGGTGTGTGTCTGTGATGCGGTAAATGCACCTTCGTTTCAGAGCGAGGTGGAACAGGATTCGGAGAAGGACGATGTTCCCACCAGCCCGACTGCAAGTCCGCAAGGTGGAGCCTCCCAGCGGATCGCTGACATTTTCACATGCTGCCTTTAACGGCCAGGCTAGCAGGTGACGCTGTGGAGACAGAGCTCTCTTGTGGTTCAGCAGGTGGCGAGGTGCACACCCCCAAGCGCAGAGGCCGGAAACCCAAGGCCGAGAAGATGCTTCTGCTCCAGCAGCAGTCGTCCCAGGATCCACGTAGCTCTGGCAGTGAAATGTAAACACCATTTATTCTTTTATATGTACACGGATCTACAGGGGTGCTATGGGGATGGCGACCTTTGACCCCAGCAAATCTGTTCTCTCCTCCTGCACCATCAGGGACCCCGGCGAGGCAGACAGGAAGAGGAAGCGCATCTCCGAGGAGAAGTCCCGAGCCGGCACAGGCGAGGAGGACAGGAAGGTGGACGGCCGGAAGAGGAAGGATGACGACCGGGTCAAGGACTTGGAGGGGAAGAAGGAGCCAGAGCTGAAACGGCGGCGGAGCACCAAGGAGGGCAGCTCCTCAGAGTCGGAGGACGAGGAGGTGCATGCCGACGGCCGGCAGTCTTTTCCCAGGCCTCCCACTCTGTGGGAGTCTCATCTCCCTTCCCATCTCACTGCCGTCTCCTGTCTCCAAAGAAGAGCAAAAGCACAGTCAAGAAACGCGGCCTGCTGAAGCAGCGGCAGGGCTCCGTGGAGGCCGACCGGGAGGACCGAAGGCGCAGGCCTGAGGACCAGAAACCCTCTGAGTGAGTACCCAGGCCCCTCCCTCCCGGTCTGAGACTCTCTGCATCACATCTGAGAGTCCAGCAGGTACAATTTTTTCTACTTCTGTTTTTCCCCCTCATTTCCTGTCTACATAGTATTTTAGCTTTTAGTTTTTGGCTGTTAATAGATTATGCGAATGGTACATGAGCACGGCGTGATGAACCTCTTGTATATGTTGTGAGGTATCGAGGGGTTAAGTGGGGCAGCGTTTGGAGGGAGAGACGTGAAAGCAACGGTGTGGAAACGAGGTCGGCTCGGTAACGAGCCGTTTAATTACCCACTGTCGCCGCATCACATCGCGCTGCGTTGGACTTCCGCCCTTCCTGGTCATAAACAGCAGTATTTCATTTTAAAAAAGAACTTTATTGGGTGAATATGGCTTCACATTCATAACAGGGGAAATATGCTGTCTGAAAGATTTATAAGCAGTCAGTTTAGTCCAGCAAAAATTCATGCTTTACCTTTTACTGCTGCTTATTAAAGTCTCAGAAGGATTCCTGCTGTTGTACCCTTGAGCGGTGTACTTAACCTGAATTGCTCCAGTAAATAGTCAGTCATATAAATGGGTGAAATACAGCCTTAGGGACTCGTATGTGCGATGTGAGCTCTTGGCTATCGGCAGAGTAATTCTATCTTTCATCCACCAGATGGTGGCAAAGGCCGTATACACTGGATTTATCCAACGTAATGGACTGTGATGTTCACTACATGTTATTCTCAATATTAAATTCAGATTTAAAAAAAAATAATAATTCTCACTGTAAAATAAATGTTAAAATGAGTCAAAATACAAATTTTATACTGATTTAATAATTTTCAGTAATGTTCTGAGCAGATGCAGATCAGAATTGGAGCTGATCAAGGCATTAATCTGTACTGGCTACCTGCATCCGCCCAGTTTACGTCAGTGGCGTGGATTGTAAGGTTCTGTCATAAGGCATTAATCTGTACTGGCTACCTGCCTCCGCCCAGTTTACGTCAGTGGCGTGGATTGTAAGGTTCTGTCATAAGGCATTAATCTGTACTGGCTACCTGCCTCCGCCCAGTTTACGTCAGTGGCGTGGATTGTAAGGTTCTGTCATTCAATGCAGTGAGCCTGAGGCACGTGGCTTGAAGTTACAAACTATTGATGTTGGCTGGGTGAAATTCTTTAAATTGAAAACGCAAAGCAGTCCAACAGCTACCTACAACGCTCACAGTGCCATTCTTTTGAAAGGGGGCAACAGCAGAACGTTGATTAGAATAACAAATCTAATTAGGCACTTTCAGAAACATCACTTGGAAAAATAGTGTGAAATCGCAATGCTTACTCAGATGAAGAATGCAGCGACGCCTACTGTGTGTGTGTGTGTGTGTGTGTGTGTGTGTGTTTAAATATTTCGTAAGCGATCAGAATTGGCAGATGTACTTTTTGGGGGGAAAAGTGTATGGGGACATAAACTGGACTTGAAATGCTGTTTATTTAAGGGGTAGGCAGAATTGGCCAACCATCTCTGAATGATCTTTCCCAGGCAGAATAAAGACGACGGAAAGAAACTGGATGAAAGGAAGGGAGACAAGAAAAAAGGTACGTTTGTCTGTTTTACGGTGGTGGTCCTACAGTGATGTACTAATGTAGCAGCGCAAACCCTCCATGAAGTAGGGTTCAGGCCCTTCGGCCATGGAGATGGAATTAATATTTTACTCTTGTGTTATTTCAACCATCCACGTTCTGCTTACGTGGAACAGGGTTTCTTTGCCAGTGTAGTATCTGTGCTTGTTCAGTGTGCTGAAGGGAAATACTCTCTGAACGCATTGGTCCATTAACAGTTTACTTTTAATGCCCTAAATGATTCAGATGTATCGACAGAATCACGACTGCAGAGGCTGCATGGAGAAATAAAGATATCACTGAAGATTGATAACCCCGTAAGTTCAACCCGATCAGTTTGATACTGATCAGGAGTTTGATAATGATCTCTGGAACTATAAATGTAAGGAATTGAGCACCCCAGCAACAAAACACACATCAGATATGTAACCCTGCTTGGAAATAGGTTTCCTTCCTTATTAACAAATTGATGACTTGATTAATTTCATAAGAGGTGTTTTCCAGCTGTGACAGATGGCATTAAAAGGAATACACACAGTATGTTTTAGTCAGGAGGTCTGTGTCTTACTCAGACTAATTTCAATTTAGTTAATTTTTATATAGCGCCTTTCACAACAGTCGTCCCAAGGTGCTTTATAAGGATGTGTCATGATACGTTAAACATCCTTAGAGATAGTAATAAGAAATTAAATAAAGAAAGCCTGATGCAAATGGAGGAGTGCAACCAAAAACTCCCAATTATGGAGGAGAAAAAACCTCTGGGGGTCCAAGGTCAACTGGCTGCCCCCCCCCCCCCCGGGCATATTAACATCACTGAAAAGAGAAAAGAGTGGACTTGCTTGCTACAGGCTATGCATAAGCTGCGTTTAAGGATCAAGACAAAGTGCATCAATAAGTGTGTTATACACGCTGGCCAGTGTAGGCGGCACTGACGGCGGCACCCAGGATGATGGAGTTCGTAGGTCCCATTCGCGATGTCAGGGGTATTCGATAACAGGGGTGCCGATGTATTTATGGCCGGCAGTATCTGTCTGGATGCCAGCTTTTCGGAACTATATGGGCGTTTCCTTCCACTGGCAATATGAAAAGCAGATTAGCAGTACACTTAGAATATTAATGATAGGCGTACGGTGACACCCAAAAGTTAGTAATCTGCATATATACACGGCACCTGTTATCGGGAGCCCTGCTGAGCGTAGATATGGTCTTAACCACACGGATGAGGTGGTGGTTCCTGACTCACATCATCTTCTGAGGGAAAGTGTCAAGTCCAGGTCGTGGTCATATTAGCTTTCAGATGCGATGGGGTTTCCTGTGCTGCATGCAGGATGTGAAGAAGTGCCTGCTAGCCCTGGATGAACTGAGTACACTCCAGCTGACCACCCAGCACCTTCAGAAGCACAGTGAGCTCATTGCCACACTCAAAAAGGTGGGTGCCCCCCCAAATCAGCCATCTTTTTTTGTTGCCTGTAGTGAGATCTTGTATGAATGGTGTTCCTTCTTGGGGGCAGATCCGCCGATTCAAAGCCTGCCAGGACATCATGGACAAGGCCACCATGCTCTACAACAAGTTCAAGACGATGTTCCTGGTTGGAGAAGGTGACTCCGTCCTGAGCCAGGTGCTCAACAAGTCGCTGGCGGAACAGCGGCAGCATGAGGAGGCCAAAAAGAGCGCCCTGAAGCGGGCGGAGCAGGCCAGGGAGCAGGGTGTTGGTGAGTGGGGGTGTGCTTGGGGTGGTGCGGTTGCTATGGTGAAATCCCTGTTCAGCGGGTATATTTGTTTAAAACCATAGCAGATGAGGACATGTTAGCCTTTTGGTAACAGATAGCAGAGTGATCAAGGAACCAGACGGGTTGTTAGGTCACGTCCGTGGAGGACTTGGCAGATGTTTTATAAGTGAATGATTCCATTTAATTAGTGTACCAACTTCATTTGAAGGGCTCCCACGTGCGATTCTTCCAGTCACATTCTCATTGGTCTCTTTCACGACTCGCTGTAGACAAAGCCGTGAACGGCGACGCCAGTCCTGACGAGAATAGGCCAGAGCGGCTACTGGAGGAGAGCAGTCCCACAGAGGAGGAGAGGTGGGGAGGGCGTACTGAGAGAATGTAACCCTGACTGGCGTCAGAAGGTCATCAGATATACTTATCATTATCGTATACACACTGCTACTAACTCGATGTTCTCATTATTCAGTGTCACGAAGGCTCAGGAAGACTCGGCCTAACATGCCCAGCCAGCTCGCCTGCGGGATCCCCGACAGATCGGGAACACCAGCGGCACTTTTGTGGTGCAGTAGGATCATGTGGGTCCAGGTGGGACGTCCATGGTCCCCACCCTCGGGATGCCTCCGTGTCCGTTCCTAGTGTCAGTGTGCCACAATGTTTTTGTTTCTCTCTCTCTCTGGTTCCTAAGCGTGGCCAGAGTCGTTAGTGCCAGCCACTCAGCTATAACGTATCATGACTGTTCCTGTTGTTTCGCCTCTGTGCTACTCGGCCAAATCGACTTATGCCTTTTTTCTGTTCCGTCACACATTTCAAACCCGACATAGTAAACTTCATGGTCTAGGACTCCGGTGACGCAGCGAGCGGCTTGCCATCCCGAACTCACTGACATTCCAAAGCCGCATCTTGTCACCTGACCCCTTAATCTGGTAATCCTTTTAACGTAGCCGTCTGCACATAGTTAGGTTCCAAACCAGCATACCCATATTTGCGTAGTAGTTTGTTTAAACTCTGTCTTGTCACTTAGGTGTTCGTTCTAAAGCTGCTCCCTGCTGTTTGTGTAAATATTCCTTCAGCTGTTCCTTTAGGAAAGTGAGCATCAGGCGTGAAGTCTAGGTAGTGTGCCAAAGCTTCCTCTGCCGTCCGCACGCAGATGCCCTTGTGTTCCCAGCAGCAGGCCCGTGATTTTAAGTTGCCCGTTTTGCATATGTGTTTGTACATAAGAGTATTTTTGTGCCTGTCTTATGAACCAGGTATGCCTCTGGTAATAAAGAAGTTTAGAACATTTACCCCTGCAGAGGTTATTGTCTGGTGCCAAAAAGCTTCGGAAACAAGGCTAGTCTTCAGTAAACCGGTAACCAAGCCAATGCCTTGCAATTATACCATCTTTGGGAATCTCAGAAATTGCTTTTGAAGGCCTGGTAGTATTCAGCAGCCAGCCACACGTTTGGAATGCTTCAGTGGTAGGGTGTTGCCTGTGCTATTCCTTGTAGTCATCACTGCATAGCTTGACCTTCACGCTTGCAGGCACACTGTCAAGCTCCTTTAAGGTTACCCCATGTGCAGCTTGTGGAATATCTCCACTCCTGTGTTCAAAGGCACCAACCCCATTCAGATAACACTCACACACCATCTTAAGCCTAATCATCCTTGTATAGTTGTGGGGCAGATTAGTCGTTGCAAGAACATCAGCACTACTCAAATTCAACTGTTCAACCAGTAGAACTGCTGCCTTAATCTAAGGCAGTGTGTCCCAACCCAGTCCTCGGGGAACCCCAAACAGTCCACGTTTTTGCTTCCTCTCTGCTCCCAGTGCACCTGTACCAGGTGTTCAGTGTGCCCGATTAGCTGGGAGGGAGCAAAAATGTGGACTGCCATGAGGACTGGGATGGGAAACGCTGATCTAAAGTATCCTTAAAGTACGTTTTTAGTTTATTTCATCACATATCAGCTAATGAATGCAGCTATTTGTAGAGTGATCCCAAACAACACAATGTTATTGATTTAAAGTTTTAACATGATACCCAAAATTACACCTATTTGCATTGTACATTAATGTCTTGTAAGAACACACTGCATGGCAGTAAATGGTGTCCCTGTTCTCCAAGGACAGGGGTCAGTTGAAGGCCCCTGGGTCCACGTGGGGGTAAGCCAGGAAGTCACAGAGCTTGTTGCCCTGCTTGTCGTAGTGTAGCATGCGGAAACACTGCTCACAGAAGAGGCAGGGGTCCATAGGGGCCAGGCTGTCGTTGGTGGTTATCCATCTGTGTGATGCAAAGCATAGTCAACAGAAGGGTTTAGGACAGTGTTTCCCAACCCAGTCCTGGGGGACCCACAGGTGATCCATGTTTTTTTGCTCCCTCCCTCCAAAATGATGTTTCACGGACCATTTGCTGTATTTTTTTTTTGTTGTTGTTGTTCTTGGCTTGCTTTGGGGCATGCTTTGTGCCCTTTTTGGGGAGAGAGCATCTCACAATGGGGTGAAAAAATACAGTAAATGGTTCATGAGGCATCATTTAGTCAGTCATAACCAGATAGTCCACATTTTTGCTGGGGGAGAGCAAAAACGTGGATTGTCCGCGGGTCCCCGGATTAGCAAGCACTGATCTAGCAGAATTCGCCTGGTGCTGGGCACAGACTGTCGTTTCTTACCTGCTGATATACATATGACAGACTGAGCATTTCCGGGTCTTAACCCTGTGCTTGTAGGCAAGGAGGGGATACAGATTCATGTCCAGGCAGTCATCCTGGTGGGCCATCCTAACATGGTTGGAAGGGGACAGGAGAGAAGATGCTCTTCATGAAGCCTATGGCCAATCCATTCACTGCTCAAACCATATGTACTAAATGTTTTTAAAAGAACACATTGTTATGCTATAATTTAGTCATTTGTAGTTCTCCAAACTATATAATACTTGTTTCAGTATAACAGTAAGCCCTCAGTTAAATAAGGTAATACGCCATATAACCATTAATCAAATGCTGAGATGTCTCACACTATCTGAAGTCATCTGTTTGCAAAAAGCTCACCGTATGTCTGTAATAAGCACAACGTGTTCACAGTCCCCCTGATGGCAGTACAGGTATGGGTAGCCAACCTTCAGCCTAAGGTCACTGAACAACGTATCTTCCATCTTCCTGGACTGGAAGGGTGGAAAGTCATGAGACTTTGTCCAGTCCGTGATGGTCCTGTGGGGCAGATTCAGTTCTCAAACACGTGCTGGTATTTTGATTTTACATGTAAGTTAGCTCTGAGCTTATGATAATTGGTAGTTTACTGATCCCTGTGGGGAAATTGCCTTAACGCCTCCCTCAATGTGCTCTTTGTGGAGTAAGTTGCCCACAAAGGGCAGCCACCTGTAGCGGCGCCCAGGGAGCTGGGGGTTAAGGGCCTTGCTCAAGGACCCACGGACGTGCTGAGGCTGGGTTTGAACCTGTGACCTCATCACCTGTCAGCCTGCAGACACAGGCTTAGCCCACTGAGCCCCATGCTGCCTCGTGTTTTGCAGAGTAAGGCTAAAAGCATACTACTAATGTGTTGGATACACTGCTCTTCGACAAACCTTTGTGTGACACTGGATGCAGCACAAAGCGACTTCATTCCACAGAGCTCAGGAGCATACAAGACAGGTAAGTGACCCAAATGTGCCCTCAGAGGTTAGCAGGGTTGACAGGCTCTCCTATCCTGGGATACTGAGGGAAAAGATGTTCGCCTTTGGCACTGAGACTTCATGCTCGATCAGTTAACCAAGGAACTGATCGTTCTCATGGTAAATTGACCGCATTTATATAGCACATTTCTACTCTTCCGTGTACACCGGGCGCTTTACAATTTATGCCTCACATTCACCCAGGCACACCAGTGGCGGAGGCTTCTATGCAAGGCGCCAACCTGCACATCAGGAGCAATTTGAGGTTCCGTGTCTTGCTCAAGGACACTTTGATGGGGTCAGGAGGAAGCGGGGCTTAAACCAGCAACTCTGGTTGCCAAATGATAGCACTGCCTTCTGCATCACCATCATAGGTAGAATGTCAGAGGACACCCCTCCCCCCACGGAGCCAAAAGTACTGACATACTTGCTTAAGTCCATGCACTCTGGGTACCGGTGGTCATTGTAAAACACCCCTTCGAAGAAGAAGAAAGCCGACTTGTAAAGATCCTGAAAGAGAAGCCGAGAGAGCGTTAGCACAGAGGCCTGAGCACCTTGTCCTGCCGACTGGCCCGACAGGGAGGTGTGAGGTGGGCAAGCTGGCGGCGGCATGGCACCCACCTTGCTGATAAACTCGGGCACCATGTCGGGTGTGTTGCTGAACTCCCCGTTGACTTGCAGGTCGCTGACGCAGCAGATGGCATCTCGCAGCTGCGTCAGCCTCTGGGAACCCAGGACTCGCAGTGTCTGGTGCTGCCTCGTGAAACGGAACTGGGGCACAATCACAGGAGTGAATTTCACGATCGCAACTGCCGCCTGCCCTCCACAAACTCGACAACAGCAGATGTGTCTCGATTGTTAAAAACACTTATCAAGCACCCAAAGGTAAATCATCATTCACGTCAAGTCCTCCTCTCCTAGTTTTTTCTGGAAGGTCGGGAACTACACTTCATGTATGAGCTCCAAAGAACAGAGATGGTTACCCTCTGGAATATTGCAGGGTACAGAACGTTGACACTGAGGATAATCTCGCCCTCTGGGACCAGGTATTTAGGATCCAGGGGTTTCTTCCTGGCTGCTAAGCCCTCCTAAAGGTGACAAGAAGTTGAGAATTGATAAAACACTCCACAATATAGGAAGGCTTCAACAAAACATGTTCAGTTTAAGGTTTGCTTTAGAAAGTAAGGAGGATTAAGAATATTTCGTGCAGAAGTGCTTATGGTTATGTTTATCTAGAATAATTTGAATTCTTTTGCGGACCACTCCTTCACCTGACATCATCAGAGGTCGACACTCACCAATTCACTAGCATGCATGTTTTGTCGGTCACTAAAATCTCTCTGAAGGGTTTCTTGGTAATCCTGTCTTCTTTTCCGCAGTCTGTGTACGGGAAATAATTCGCATTATTTTTAAACGCAATAAGGTGCAAGAAGGAAAGCATGATAGTTTTACTAGGGACGCAAACACGCCGCGCAAATCACACGCTTGCCAGACGTCTGCAGGGAGCATTACCGTAAGGTCCGCAGGATCGGCTCAGCCGGCACAATTTCGGTTTGCACGGTCTCAGTACCAGATTTTAATGTATCGGGGCTAGAAAAGGAAAGCTTACAGTGAGATGCCACTTCAACCTACATACAGATACTTAATGAGACGAGACTGAACCAACTTTTTTTAGAGTACACCTAAAAGGAGTCTTGCTTTTGTTCCCATTGCAATCTTAAAAAAGCAATGCGATAAAACGAAGGAGACATATCGATGCTGAAGGGCGAACCTGCAGATCTCCTTAATCTCCCTCAAAGTCTGCGGGGTAATTCCCATGTCCAGTGCAAAGGTGGCATCCTCCGCTTCCTCGTCGCCGTCCTGGAAAGAGAAGTCGGACGGCTGCAGCTTCTCGGTCCACAGGCGCCCGAAGGTGCCCACATGAAATATTTTGCTGTTTACATCAACATTCTCGTATGTCGGCACGTTTTCGTCTTCAGTCCCACCAACATGATCTCCAGCTTCCGCCATGTTTCGCGTCACTGCTGGTCATGTGACACTGCAAAAGCTTCGAGCGTTGATGTGGTGTGGCGCGCCCCAGTAGTGCGCATGTACGGTACCGGAAAAGCTAAAAGACCACTTAGAAAAAATACATTCCCTAAGCCGATCTCAGCAAAGTGTTTTCACTACAGTTGTGCCCAAATGTGATTCATATAATGTGATTTGAATTAAAATTGCAAAAGCACAATAAATATATTGATAACGTGTTATGTCTTAGTAAAAAAAAGGAAACGTCTAAACCACCTCATTTCTTATTATAATATGTATTGGACAGGTTCGTCATTACATTAAATCTAACTTGAGTAGAATGTCTTGAGCATAGGTAAACCACATAAAGATTAGGATGAGGTTTCACAAGAAAAAAGGACCATTGCTTTCGCATCAAAAGCCTTCGTGAATATTTATAATTACAAACCCGTGAATATATATGATTCGGTAAATATCAGAACCAATTGTTTAGTATCATTCTTAAATTAAATTGAGATTGACAAGACCACGATAATATTTACTTATTAGGTTGTCTTTTAACCAAAAAGCCTTATTGTGTTTTAATAGATGGCTTCGTTTGTACACTCTTTCCAAATAGACCTACGCTTATTTGAAGGGCAGTGTTTGAACTTGTTTGAACAGAAATATTTGTGCTTGGTTGCGTCTCCCGCATAGCATGAAAGTATAATCAGATTTCTCAAGACGGGAATAAAGATGGAAATAAGTTACCTGATCTGAAATTTTGGAGCACCGTGTTCTTTTGCCGTTGATCAATCGGTCCGTCTTCTACTTTCCTTACAATGATGCGTTTTGCAGCCTTGGGGTATGTCACCAATGAGTTTTATCATGTATATTATAAAACCATTGGTGATATACATATATAGGTATCAGGAGGTGTAAGGTTTAAGGAGGTATCAACGTGAGGGCTGGGTTTAATTTGATATTACGGTCATTACTAGTAGCAATGGAATATTCATAATAATGTTTGGTCACTTATTTGTCTGTTTATCCATTGACACCACAGGCTGCTCTGAAAACCGTATAGATGGTCCAGAAGGTGAAATGTGTGAAACATCTGGGCTTGTCTCCTGCTGGCAGAGCGCCATTCATTTCCAGGTAACAGTTGCAAAGACAGGTGTACTGGAAGATGGTGTTACGTGCGCCGTTCTATAATGAGTGCGGGCCACGCCCACGACAGTGTAAACAGCCTAGGATTATATGCCAAAGGCAATTTCTGTATATTCAGGAAAGTTGCTGTAATTGTATTACAGCTGCCAGTGTCATTATACAGTTTTATTACACAATGCCCGTACATCTAATATTCAGATATATCATACTGAAAGTGTATTATCATGATTTTTCCTTTAACCCCAAATAAAACAAGCAGGTACAGTGAATTAATTGATGGATTCTCATGGTTTTGATCATTGTGGAATTTCAAACAATGCAGTGTTCATCACTATGTAATGTGAAGGCATTCAAGTATGGCCATTAGCTGCATGGTTTCTCTAGCCTTCATGGGCGTGCATGCTGTACTGTGACTTTCCAAGGGCAGTCAGGTTCATAGAAAATGCCAAGCATGTATCATTTTCCAAGACTTCTGAGTATGATGTCAGACCCAGATGATCATTTTCTAGATAAGAGGAAGTCATACACAAATATAATAGATCTTCATTGGTATCACCTTGTACATCAGCTAATCAATTTGTGAACAATTAGCAGAGATCTGTACTTTGCATAGTCCGTGTGATACAGGAATTCAGTTTATATCTCAATTTATTCACCTGCCCTGTTGGCTCCACGGGCTAATTTACAAAAGAATAAAAATGTTGGGTCGCTTTAATACATGGCCACAGTATGGGCCTTTTTCATCCCCAGGTCAGTGCAAACTTGTTCTGTCAACAACGGGACCGCTGTCTCCAATTTTATTTAGCAGTTCATTGACTGACATCAAAATAAATATTTTTATGAACATAAAATCCTGATTACATATAATAAGTTCTAATAAACGCTGTAAATTATTTATAATTGATATTATCTGCTAAATGAAAGTAAATTTAATTTTATTTGATTAACTGACATAAGCACAGATTAAAATAAAACTTTATCTACCCTCTTTCGGTTATACTCTCATAAGACATACTCTACTAATAGCGACAGAACTTCCTGCTTTGAATGACGCGATTACCTATGTCTCTAACGGATACGGACGGATTCATTTCGAAACCGCAAAAGCTGATTCGTCACAAAACGAAGCAAAAACAAAAACGACGTGCAAGTCAATTTTAGCCGAAACATCAAATATATTTTAAACTTTCATAATTAAATTTGGATAGTTATATATATATAAAAGTCTTAATACGTAGATTTAAAGGGTGGAGATAAAAGATACGAAACATAGGATTTCAATCCCGCGATTGTTTCTTCTGCAGTCTTTGCTGTCAGTTTGGCTTAAGGCAGAAGGAGGAAGACGAGAAAGATGGAAGGGAACAGGGACGAAGCAGAGAAATGTATTAATATAGCAACTAAAGCCTTTGAAGCTGGAGATAAAGAGAAGGCTTTGAAATTTCTAAATAAAGCGGAGAAACTATATCCAACCGAAAAAGCGAAGGGTAAGCTGGGCTCTTTCGTGGGAGATAGCGGCGTTTTACGTGTTCTGCCTTTTAGCTTAGCCGGCTAGCTGATAGCTAGCTATGCGAGCACAAGCGACCGGCTAAGTGGCGTAGTTAGGAAGCTGACAGGCGGGCTTGCCCGCTTTTAGTTCCCAGATAGTGTCGTTTTAACAGCATTATTATTGTATTGGGTTGTCGATCGATTTGTTGCCGTAAAATGAAGGAAGCACGTCGGACGGAGTCGAATGTATTGAATTGCGTCTAATGCCGGCATCTTACCGTGAGGCCCGATGGTTCCAGAAACGTTTCCCCGGCGGCTTATGCGGTGTCCCATCTTATTTGACAAGGCAAGCAATTAAATAATAACCTGGCGTGTTTGTAGAAGAAATATTGTACCGCGATAGCTCTGTTGGGCGGTTTTACAAGGACAAGATAAAGAGACTGGTCTGTTGGTCATTCATTCATTTATTCATTCATTCATTCATTCATACATGCATCGATCAGTCCTTCTACATACATTCCGCCATATGTTAATGTCTACGTCTAATTATCCATCCAAGAGGGATTAGCTGTTCCCGCTGTTACCTATAACTGGATGGAACATCGTTTTTACTTGGAGGTCCCTGCAACACACAGGACAGTAAGACCTGTGATTTAATTTCTGACTTAATTCTGATTTATTGTTTTTGTGTAGGAATATGCTGGTGTGGCAGCCCTTTGATTAGCATCAGGGCCAGTCTCAGTGCTTGATCAAACGCATAAAAACAAGACATAGAAACAGTGGGTATGTAGGGACTGTGCCCTGGGTATGTGTGGATCTGCGGTTGAACATTTCAATTTGCGTCTGCCAGATTCGAGGTCTGGAAGGCTCAGTCTAAAAATGGAAGAGTCTCTTGGTGACGCCTTAGCACTTTTAAAAAGAGGTAATTGCACAAAAAAATTTAACAAGGGAAAAGTACAGGATGAAGATACTGGAGAGATCGGAAGAGGTAACTGGAGCAAATGGGAAGAAGAAAAGGAGATTAACGCTGGGCTGGTTGTAAACTTGCAATCCTTTAATTCAATGACTGACCCATAGCCGACCATAGACGTGTGGCTATGCTAAAGGAGTTGCAGTTACTTGGGCTGAGATGCAGATGGATGAAGTATAGTATTGATTTTTAAGCTCTGTAGTTTATAATACATGTGTCTTTAATGAAAGGAGCAGATGAGTAGGTTTACATCAACGTGAGAAGGATTGTTTCCTGTTTGATGTCGCTGTCCACCTCATGGGGATTCACTGACTTTGCCTGGCTTGTGTTGTTCTGGCAGACGAATGTTTCAAAGTGCAGGATGAATGTCACTGTGGGAGGACCTCGGTGTCCCCTCCTCCTGAAGGAGGTTGGGTGTAGATTGTGTCGCTCAGGATCTGCAGCTTGGTATTTTGGGGTCAGCATTTGTGGCTGCCAGTGTAAACTGTCTGCCTGAGACAGGACAGCCCATGATTATGTAATGTCTTCTTTACTGTAGAACTATGTGGAGTTAAAGGAGGAAGGATTCACAGCATAGTGGTTCCAGGGTGTTAAGTCCTCTCTGTCTGACACTGATGTTGCCGTTGTGGGAGTATTTCAACGACTTTGTGCAATTTATAAAAGGATAGAGGGAACTGAGTGGCCCAAATGATACTGACACACTTTGTTTGTTTTCCCCAGCGCTGTTGGATGTGCTGACGAAGAACGGCCACTCGGCGGGGAACGGGGCCTACTGCAGGCGGCCGGCGAGCAGCCCCAACGGGGGCTCGCCCCGGCCGCAGAGCGAGAGTCAGGAGGCTGCGGGAGGAGACACGGCCAAGGCCTTCAGCAAGGATCAGGCGGAAGGGGTGCAAAAGTGAGTGTGGCTCCATGCCGGCTTGCTCAGACCCGTGCCATAGGTTTCCTGTCACATTGCCATGTGGAGCTCCATGTGATCACCTGGTCTGGTTTGGGATTTTTTTTCTTCAGTAAGAGAATCCAGCTTTTGTTCTGCTAAAATTCCATGAAAAAGATCCCAAGTTGTCTGAGTGCCCTTAGAATGATCAATCAGCTTTAAATATCAGACCGGTTTGACAGAGTTAGGGAGATGATCATTTTGATTTTAAGTCGAATATTTTGGATGGAATGTTGGGGTGATGCTGGGTTACATGTACCAAAATACTTTAAATTTGGTCAATTTTGAAACCGATCGTAGTAGAGATGTACAGGGAGCACAGTGCAGTATTTTGGAAATGCCCGGTAAGTCGTGTATAAAGGTAACAGCGTAAAGTGTGCTTCTCAAGCTGTGGGGTGTCGGACTTTCCCTTCAGGGTGAGGTAGCTGATGCAACACCAAGTCTGCTTCTTCCAAGCCTCAGCATCGCATCAAAAACTGGCGTTTTCTGTCTCCAGTTGCTCATAAGGACAAATTTATCAGATTTTTATCATGTCTGATCTGTAGAGGATGTAATGAATAATCACCCATACAGTGTCTACTGGGCTGTACACACACACACACGCGCGCACCCCCCACAGCGAGGTTACGTAAGACGCCAAAGCTCAGACGCGTGCATCGCACCTGCCAGCCGGCACAGTTTCAGGTGTGCTGCATGAAACCGCTGCATCCCCACTTATAGCTCTCCTGCTTTTGTGAGCAATCCCACTCCGCGTCACCAGGTGGCGATTACTCAGGACTCTGACCTGGCCACTGGAGACTCGCCAGTCACAGCATTGCTGCCAGGTGCAAGCGGTCACTGTGGAAACCCAGTCCAATCTGGCTGTATCCCTGAATGGATAGGGTTGAAATTTAAGTCTTGGCCCCCAAGTGGGCGATGTATGCTACTACTTGTTGTACCCCGCGGAGTGGGTGGTCGCAGCGAGCTGCTTGCAGGCGGTAGCTCCAGGCAGGCCTAAGGGGACCTGCAATGGCTGGGGCTTTCTATAACAGTGACGGCTTATGTAACTTGTGCCATATGTTGCACAAACACCCCTTCACAGCCTTTGGGGGCTTATTTGACCCCTTGAGGGTGCCCTATTATGCTTGACGGCAGTGTATTTTTTTTGGCCAGTTTTGCAGTGATTAATTATGTATTAGGTCACAGCTGAAAGGTTAGGGGTTCAAATCTGGCTCGGCGTGTGTAGAGCTCGCCCGCTATTGTGTGTCGTCTGGCCGATCCGGTTTCCTCCCACGGTCAAACGACGCGCAATTAGGTGACTAAATGTATGATAATGTGGGACTGTTTGTGTGTGTGTGGCCTGCAATGGGCTGGCATGTTGTCCAGCGCGCCCCCCTCCACCCCCCCCCCCCTGCCTGGGACACGCTCCAGGCTCCCCGCTGAAAAGTATATGGGTGCATGCTAACAGAACGGCAGCCGACTCGCACACATAAGAACATAAGAAATGTACAAAACGAGAGGGGGCCATTCAGCCCATCAAGCTCATTTGGGGAGAACTTAACCAATAGCTCAGAGTTGTTAAAATCTTATCTAGCTCCGATTTTAAAGGAATCCAGGGTTTTAGCTTCAGTTACACTAGCTGGAAGACCTGCATATGAAGGATGAGAGCTGACCATGCACTGACCCGCGGCTGGCTGCTCTCACAGGATAAAGAAGTGCAAGGACTACTATGAGGTTCTAGGTGTTGCCAAGGATGCCGGGGAGGAGGAGCTGAAGAAGGCCTACCGGAAGCTGGCACTCAAGTTCCACCCGGACAAGAACCATGCACCCGGAGCCACCGAGGCCTTCAAAAGTGAGCCGCCCGTCGGCCCGCCCCGCCGTATCTCGCGTTTGGAGTCGCGCGGCGTGCGCTGATCCACGAGTGCCTCGGCCGTTATTCGAAAGGCACGGGGTGAGAGCCGAGAGCTCAGCACGAAGGTGGAGATGGGTCCCGTGTAACCGAGGCGGCTCAGATTATTTATCAGAGGGGGTGCGCGGACTGCGGCGGCTGGAGGCCCGGGGAGGTGTCCTGTGTAACAGCCCCGATGGCCACTGGCCTGTGTCGCACAGAGATCGGCAACGCCTACGCGGTGCTCAGCAACCCAGCCAAGCGGAAGCAGTACGACCTGACGGGAGGGGAGGAGCCGGCCAGCTCGGGCCACGCCCACGGGAACTTCGACTTCCACCGGGGCTTTGAGGCCGACATCACCCCCGAGGACCTGTTCAACATGTTTTTCGGAGGCGGCTTTCCATCCAGTACGTCCTGTCTGCGGACACACACACACACAGACACACACACACACACACACACACACACAGATCTGTACCTTTGTGGCGACCCTCCATTCATTTCTATGGGCAAAACCCTAGTCCCAATAATGACGACCTTAACCCCCACTCAGCCAAAAACCTCCGAGGTACCCTGAGCAATGTCACATATGGGTTAAATGCAGACATATTTAGTTTTTGTGCACTGAGTGCTGTGGTGTGTCGACAATGACAGCCGATTTCTTTCCCTTTAACCATAAGTAACAGAACAAAAAAGTCTTTAGACATTCTTAGTTTTCTGATTGCATTCACAGTTTTTAATAAAATTATGTCTCGCCAAGAGGGAAAAATAACGCATAACCCACGGAGGGAGAGAGGGAGAGAGAGAGAGAGAGAGCACCCATTCACTTAATTTCAGAAAAATGAATAACCAGTTAGACCCACAGAATTAAAGTGCTTTGTTATATAACAGCTTTTTCTATGTTATCAGGTCATGACCTCACAACATTCTGGCACTTCGGTATCTTATCAAACAACGATTGAGCAATTTTTAAAATAATAATTCTTAAGCTTATAAATAGTCTGTAAAGGTCTCTGAGGGGAAAACTAGACTGTTACTGCAGTTGTGTTTTCAATTCAGTTCAGTTTTCCATTTTTCCTGCAGTGTGCTACTGGTGAAGGTTTTTTTTTTCTTTTTAATTACATTTTATTGTCGACTGACTGTTTTCTTTCTTCAGCGAGTGCTCACACATTCACTAATGGTCCTACGCAGTACAGTCACCACCATAGCAACCACACGAGGCAGGAGAGGCAGGAGAGGGGAGATGTGAGTATCTCTTCTGTCGCCCCCTAGTGTTCACACAGCGGCTCTGTCTTGTGAAAAACTGACCCTTTCTTGTTTGTGTTCCAGGGCGGCTTCTCCATGTTCATCCAGCTAATGCCCATCGTGGTGCTGATCCTGGTGTCCATTTTGAGTCAATTGATGGTGTCCAATCCTCCATACAGCCTCTACTCCAGACCGTAGGTGACTCCGCCCTCAAAAACTATACTTGTGATATGTTTCAGTTTAGCCGTGAGGCACTGGTGTTCTTCCCGGACCCTGTATTCCTCCTCTGCGGCCCTCGGCACGTCCCCTGGGTCCTCCAGACACGGGCTGTCCTGCCGAATGCCTCCGTCCACACCCACACACACCTCTGTCCCCTTGGGTCTCCAGGTCCACAGGGCAGACCGTCAAGCGTCAGACAGAGAACCTGCGCATAGATTACTACGTCGCCAGGGACTTCCGCTCGGAGTACAAGGGCTCTGCTCTGCAGAAGGTTGAAAAGAACGTCGAGGATGAGTACATCTCCAATGTCCGAAACAACTGCTGGAAGGAGAAGCAGACAAGTAGGTCTCCATGGCAGATGCGCATCTGCTTCTACAAATGGCTCCTTCACCTCTTTCATTTAATCCAAACTGTCATTTATTCCTAGTACTGGATTTAATAATTTCCCAACTGTATGAAACTGAGACGTTTTCACTGTATCTGACCTGCAAACGTTCTGCTTGCTGACTGATCTCACCCTCCCTCCTCCCCCCACCATCCAGAAACCGACCTACTGTATGCTGCCAAGGTCTACAGGGACGAGCGGCTGCGCAGGAAGGCAGACCTCATGAACATGGACAACTGCAAAGAGCTAGAGAGACTGAACAACTTGTACCGTGGGGGATGAGCTCATTTTAGCCGGACTCCTATCTATATATATATATATATATATACATACAGATAATTATATATATCAAGGCTGTGTGTATGCATATATACACAGCCACATTTTTTTAAGGAAAACCATGTAAATACAACTGAAGGTAAATAAGAAATTATGAGGGAGGGGATGGAATTAGCCTTACTGTGAAAGTTCATCTAAGATGCCCGACCGCCTGCTTCTCTCCCTGGAGATCACCTTGTGCACTTTGATGAACCAAAACCACAGCCAGCTTCCAGATACTACTGAGTGCAACTTGCATCCCCCCCCCCTTTACCTGGAATAAGACACTTTTCTTGGGGGGGAGGTGTGTGAGGTTCCAGAGTTTGGCTGTGAATGCACAGTGTTTTGCACAAGCTCTCCCTCCTAAATCTACATTGTTCAGTTTACAGCATTTTCATATTATATTAATAGTTTTTTTTCTCGAAAGCCTCATTAAAGATATGCTGCCCCCATCAGGCAGCTGGTAGAAAGGCCAGCGCCTCGCAGAGTCGCACTGCAGCCTGCACCCATTGTTGAAAAATTCCTTAGGGGAGGAGCATTGACTGCACTGCAAAGAGGATCTTAACATAATCTGTGACCTGTCGGAACTTCTCTGAAGACGGACGTCAGTTTGTTTTATTGAGCGAGTTTGTAAATATTTTAATTTTGACAGTTTGGACCTACAAAAATCTTATTAAAATATTAAGGTAGCCGAGGTAGATGTCTGTCTCACGAATGATTTGAATAAAGTCTAAGTTATTACTGAAAATAGTCTGGTGTTGCTAAATCTCACTTTTTTGTTTGTTGATCGAGAGTATCACCTAGTTAACAGTTTAAAAAGTGCTTCAGAAAGTACATTTGATGTTATATAAATAGGGTTAATGTTCATACACAGCTGATGGATGCTTTAGATATTATGCATTTTCATTCACCGCTTGCACAACGATGGCTTGCAGATGAGGTTCATTCTACATGAATCCATCACTGCGGGTACTGAGCTACGTATATTGCGTAACAGTATGTCTTTGAATGGGCATTGCATCAGTTTCCCTTTTTTAAAATTTGCGGCCCGCGCTGCTTCATTGTTTCCCAAATTGTTTCCTTGCTGCTTCACAGCTTTATTTAGGTACACTTTTGCATCGCTACGATTTGTATGTAGCAAGTTTATTCCAATTTTTGCAAAGTAATACA
Source organism: Pollimyrus isidori (assembly GCA_019775955.2). Taxonomy (NCBI): domain Eukaryota; kingdom Metazoa; phylum Chordata; class Actinopteri; order Osteoglossiformes; family Mormyridae; genus Pollimyrus; species Pollimyrus isidori. Next base: position 664,740 of record JABFDZ020000087.1, on the reverse strand, counting down.
CTCCGGACATACCAGAGAGTGTTTATTTACGCATTTCTCGCATTCTACGGATTACAGACGTTTTGGAAGATGGGAAACACAGCAGGTCGCTTTCGGACCCAGCGGTGTGCCCTTTGGACACAGGTGATCGAAGCACCACGTCATCTTAAGGGACCGCATGTCTGTGCTGTCACATGCATTACACACCCCGGAAGCAGTAATGCGCCTCAAAATAACTATGTTGACAAGTGGCCGCGCAAACAAATCGTAGGAGACGGATCAGATTAACCCAGCCGAGTCTTCATGTCGGTGTTTTACTGATGAATCTGGCTTTCAGCGACGGCTAACATTAGACGGATATTTGAAGATCAGGCGGCGGAGTAAAGCCGTTTGCGCCTAAAATGCCCTCTTTAGTTCATAGGGACGGCGGCGGGCTAATCATGCACTACATCTTCATATCCGTCTTCGCCCTGCTGCTTTCCTTCGGGTTCATGAGTCGCCTGTGTTCCGGCAGTCATCACCATGGCGAACCGGAAACCCCGGACTGGCGAATGGCTCTGAAAACCATACGGAACGGCATCCATAAGATAGACACGTACCTGAACGCCGCCCTGGACTTGTTCGGAGGGGAAGACGGTCTGTGTCATTATAAATGCAGCGACGGTAAGTATCTGCATGAGTATATTCACACCTATCCCGGGAGTCAGTCTATATGCATCTCTGAATGCTGCAGTTTAAAGCTGATTTTACGGCCCTTAGTCATTTGGTGTCGGTTTAAAATGATCATATATTTCAGTCTTGCTAAAACTGTTATCTGTTTTAGGTTTGCTATGCAGCTTTTACGTGATACTGGGTAAGCATTTCTGTTAACCTTACGTAGGTTATAAACCGGTGCCTCGCCGCGGTTATAAACCCCCACCGCCGAACGGATGCGGATCTCCAGTGTTTGGGCTTCAGGTACGTTATCAGTGACCAGTAACTGGCAGGGTGAGTATTGTTAAAATGGGACGCCCGGCAAAATGGGACAGTCAGACTTTGCAGTTATGATATGTGTTTAGTAATACTTTATTTTCTCTTGTATATAGTGTTCAAGGGACATTTATGTATTTACAACCCCAAATCAGAAAAAAAGTTGGGACAGGGTGGAAAGTGTGAATAAAAAAATAAAGCAGTAATTCACAAATTTCCTTTAACTTTTATTTCATTGCAGACAGTATGAACACAAGATAATTCGTGTTTTTTTGGGTCAACATCATTTGATTTGTAAAAAAAACATCCATTTTTGCCATTCAGGCATGCAACACATTCCAAAAAAAGTTGGAACGGGGGCAATTCAGGGGTATAATAACTAAATAATGATGTGATTTGAAACTGGTGATGTTAACAGGTGATTGCAATTATGATTCGGTACAAAAGCAGCATTGAGGAAAGGCCTACTCCTTTAAGAGTGAAGATGGGCAGAGGATCACCAGTTTGCCACCAAGTGCGGGCCGTGATCTCTGAGCCCTCAGACGGCACTACATTAAAAACCGTTATTCGTCAATAAATGATATAACTGCATGGGCTCAGGACCAGGGGCGTTTCTAGGATTTTCATTTAAGGGGGGCTCAGCCCCCATAGATATTTAACATATATTTGTGATGACGTAACACAGCGAAACTTTTGACATTTTTGTAAACTGTAATTATGAAAAAGGACTGCACTGATG
>JABFDZ020000087.1:650287-662953 GCA_019775955.2 Pollimyrus isidori | reverse complement strand
TTGCGCACCTAAAATGTTGTTTGCAGGAAGAATGGGACAAACTAACACCTGCAACACTTAGTCACTTGATTTCTTCAATGCCTAAACTTATTTAGTGTCGTTAAAAGACAGCGGAACTGTACAAAGTGGTAAATGCTGTACTGTCCCAACTTTTTTTGGAATGTGTTGCAAGCCCGAGTGGCAAGAATGGATATTTTATTTACAAATCAAATGATGTTGACAAGAAAAAACATGAATTATTTTGTGTTCATACTGTCTGCAATTAAATAAAATTTGAGAAATTTATAATTTTTTTTTATTCACATTTCCACCCTGTCCCAACTTTTTCTGATTTGGGGTTGTAGAATAAAATGGTGTCATGTTGGGAATTCAAGACACTGAGGTGATTCTGAATTTTTTTTTCTCCCGAATGCAAGTTTTCAGAAAGTGTGCCATGTTAATAATACTTACCCAATATGCATTTGGAAATGTTAACATGCTAGTTCATTAACTTGCGCATGGAAAAGAGCGATTCTTTTATTTTCTAACTGCAGAAGGTGACACGATGGTTAAGCAGGTGACAGTGCTGTAGCGCCAGCGGTTTAATTCAATGTGGGATTACATATTAGCACCATTACATAGTATCCCCCCTCCCCACCCCCATCTCATTTCCTAGTTTGACATCGGCATTCCCTCCATGACTAAGTGCTGTAACCAGCATGACCGATGCTATGACAGTTGTGGCAGCCACAAGCACGACTGTGACGAGCAGTTCCAGGTCTGTTTGGAGACCATCTGTCGGAACGTGCAGCGCACGCTGGGATTGTCTCAAAGCGTACAAGGTATGCCACCCTTTCTGGAATCCTCTGCCCGAAAACAACCGATGGCTGAGGTTACAGTGCAGTATCTGTTACGGCTAGTCCAGTCTTTGGTTTCAAGGGCTCCCTTGCTGCTAATATTCAGTTAGAACAATGGTTCTCAGCCTTTTTTGTACCGCGACCCAATCTTGACCATGCCAGCTCAGTCGTGACCCTATATCAAGTATAGCTAGATTGCCGCTATGATCAAGCACGCAGTGCACTCTGCAATATACGCCAATCAATGCCTATTGCACAAATCTGATTGGATGTGCAAGTGAATTTTAAATGAACCATTTGGCTTCTTGGATTGGTTGAGCGTTCACTAGTTTTGTGCTTCAGCATTTGCAAGCCCAAGAGCATTTTATATAGGTTAGTTCTTGGATTGGTGCTGGGAAATGTGATTGTGGATCAGTATAGGACAGGGGTGGGCAATCCAATCCGCAAAGGGCCGGTGTGTATGCAGGTTTTTGGGGTAACCTGTAGGTCAGCTGTTCAAACCCAGGTGTGAGGACTCTTCAGCCAATCAGTCCTCTAATTAGTAATCTGATTAGGGAGCTGCAGTGAAAACCTGCGCACACACCAACCCTTGGCCTCCCCTGACAAAGGCGCTTGCTACTTTTAAAATGTTTACAACTCCAACTTGCAACCGTTTCACAGGTAGCTGCGACCCCAATTTGGGTCGTGGACCCATGGGTTGAGAATCGTTGAGTTGATAGTGTGGAAATAGTGTGCCGACAATTCGGATTTGCCTTGTTGTTATCCACAGTAGTGCTCAACTGAAAGGAATTGCAAAATATGACTAACTCTGCCAAATATTTCACTTCAATAATTAAACTATCAAATCCTACCAAACCAATATGGATCTCAGTCAGATCTCCCAAACAGAACTGAAACACTACAAAATGATTAGAATCCAAAACTTCAAAGTGAAACTGTCCAAAATGGAACCAAATATTTCACTTCCAAAATTCTTTGCCAAATATTTCAGCTGCACAGTAGGACTCTACGGAACGGAACTTCCATAACATTCTGGTTTCACTGGCCCCTGAAATTGCTGGATGGATGACACCTCCTACTGGATGACTCACACTTGATCTCCTGCTTTGTGCCCCGCAGCTTGTGAGTCGGCAGTCAGTCTGCTGTTCGACGCCGTCATGCATCTTGGGTGTAAGCCCTACTTGGACAGCCAGAGAGCCTCTTGCGTTTGTCGGTACGAAGATAAAGTGGAGCTGTGATGCCAGGGAACCTGGGATGGTTGGCACAGTTGCGGGCACTACGCCAACGTCACAGGAATAAGGATATCCAAGCTCATGGTGGCAAGGTTGATCTGGACCAAGTGTAATGAGCACATTGCAAATTGCAAGGTCACGTCACGCTTATGAATATTCATATCAGTGTATATGAGTGTGCTGAGCTTTTTCTGTGTGCACAACTGTTCCCAGAACTGTTTTCCACCTACATGTTTATAAAGCCTGTTTCATATCAATGTTTTTTTTTTTTTAAATGTGGTGTTGCATTGATGTTTCTTGTTTGACTGCTTATGTTTACTGTCTTTTCCATGAAGATCTTGCCCGAATCCTACACTACTTTACCCATTAGTTCAGAGAAATGTATGCATGGACATAGATCATGCGACTCGTATGGGAGTATGAGACGCTGTTTGCTAGTGATGTTCACTTGGTGATCTACTCCCTGGCTGAATTTCTATGAGCAAAAAAAAAAATTAGATCGCCATCCTTACTTACAGTATATGGTGAAATAGCCTTTTTCAGCACAGCGTTCTTCTCTAAATGAGGTAAATCTTCTGTAATTTATTTTTTTAGCTAGCTAAACCATGTTTTGTACCAAAGCATTTGTGAATTATTCTTTGGAGTTTATAAGAAAAGTGAGCGTTTCTATCGAGCAAAACGAACGCACAATTACCAGTGACAAGAAAACTACCCGCTATGATTTTAAATGAATGAATGAATGAATAAATGACTGGATGAATTAATGAAACCAGTAGAAGATCATGGTTCAGCAGCCATGCCCTTAGCCCCCAGTGTGATTGTTGTAACCGCAAATAAATTAAATGACACATCTTAACTGCCAAAGGCCTGTTCTTCACGGTCACCCAGGCCCAGTCGTTACTTATTGAGTGACTGAGACTAATTAAATAATTGTCTCCTACGGGACAGCACTGATGCCTCACAGCCCTGGGACCAGGGTTCGAGTCTACAGCTTGGTTCTGTAGTGTTAAGTTTGCTTGTTCTCCCTGCATTGTCATAGGGTTTCCTCCGGGTACTCCGGTTTCCCCCCACAGTCCAAAAATATGCTGAGATTGATTGGAGTTACCAAATTGCCCATAAATGTGCATGTCTGAGTCAGTGCTGTTCAGTGTGACCTGTGTTGTGTTGGCGCCCCATCCTGGGTCGTTCCTTGCCTTGTGCCTGTGGTCTCCAGGATAGGATAAGCGGGTACATAAAATAGATTGCATTGTAACTGATCTAGAGATGACTATTATCCACACCTGTAGCTACATTTGCTTGGTTAAGTACAGCTTCAATGGAATCCTTTGGTACTGGGTATTTAATAATAAATAAAGCACCAAATTTCAATCGGTTATTACCAGTGGAGGTTTCTAATCAGCGGTCTCATAATCATCTGCTCACACGGACCCACAGAGATCAGGGTGTGCAGAAGCTGTCCTGTTCTTTCCCAGTCTGCCTTTTGCCTGTATGCGTTTCAGAAGGTATTTTCCACTATTTCACCCTAAATCATCCTTAGTGCTGTGGCGCAGATCCTCGCGGGCCGCTGAGCTGCCGTGATCCATTTTCAAGTCGCTTGATGGCCTTTTAATCTTGGTGTCGGCTCGGTCGTCTGATTGAACACTGCGGAGTTCGGGGACAGCTCAGCAGAATCGGGACTTGCTGAGTAATTTCAGACATTGGAACCAATGAGAGGGGCCCATTTCTGTCTATGCTGATATGTCAGAATTTAGTTGTGGGGGGAGTGAAGTCAAAGCATCTTGTCACCCCACTCAACAAGATATCCCTTTGAAGTCGACGTCAACATCCTGCTGTGTAGGTTAGTAATGGTATATCCTCGCATTTCATCATTATCAGCCTGGTTTTATTTGCGCTATGCTAGCGTGCTAGCACTAGCGTGTCGCATTAAGACAGCGGCTCCCCTGCTGTTTGAGGAGCTTTGGCGGCTGCAGCGATGCGGTAAACCATGCGCGACACGGCCTCCTGCAGCCCAGCTGTGCCTGTCAACGCGGGGATAAATCCAGCATCATCCATGGAGGGGTTTGGAAGGCCGTGACGGGGACCTTATTCCCCTGCTGTCCATGGGGGTGATGGAACGGCATGAAATTCCCTTGTTTCGTACAGGGGAGAGAAGCCGTCACAATGGCGTGTTGCTGCTCCTTTGTGGATCAGAGGTTTGAATCCACTCTGTATTCGCTTGTTCTCCCCTGTACTGTATGGGTTTTTCCCCTGCAATCCAAAGCCAAGCATTTAGGCGAATGGGAGTCTAAATTGACCCCCCCACGTGCTCCATGGGACAGGATACTGGTGATCCTGACGACAGATAGAGGATCAATGTTTTCTTTGTGATATTGTATACAGTTTTCTAACTGACATGATCATTTCTCACAATGGAAGTATTCACGGGGCAGCTTGTTGCTCAGTAGGCTAAGCCTCTATATTAGCGACTAGAAGGTTGCCGGTTCAAGCCTAGTCTTGGTACATCTACAGATCCATAAGCAGGGCCCTTAACTCCCCACTCCCTCAGTGCCAAAGGGGGTAGTGGAAAGAGCATTTTCCCACAGGGATCAATAAATTGTCTATTATTAAGTTGCCTCATGCAGATTTTGAATCTGGAAGAATTCTGATCTTTAATTTTTAATATTAATATACTAATTACAATGTTTTTATTGTAATTTTATGTGTTCTCCTGTAGAGGGAGTGATGTGCATCCATCTATCTCCTACTATCTAGATAAGGGGTCGGGCAATCTTATCCAGCAAGGGCCGGCATATATGCAGGTTTTTGCTGCAACGCCCTAATTAGATTACTAATTAGATGACTGATTGAATGAAGAGTCCTTGAACAGCTGACCTAAAGGTTATCCCAGAAACCTGCATATACACTGACCATTTGCGGAAAAGATTGCCCACACCAGCCCTAGAGAGTAGGAGATAGATTGATCACTCCCTCTACAGAACACCTAAAACTACAATGCATTTAACTTTAGTATATTAATATTCCCAGGGAAAGCAAAGATTAAAAATTAAAACCCCCATTTTATAAATGCGCTAATGTGGACTTGTGTAAAATGATCAATGCTGGTATCTGACAGTAAAATCCATCACCGAAACCCATTAGTAAAGATATAGTGGCTTTGACTGCTGCAGGAAAATTTGAGAAAAAATGAAATACTGCCCCGTTCACAAGCTTGCTGAAGATGTCTATATAGCAGATGTGTATAGTTCAGATTTAGAAAGCAAAAATCCAGACCAAGATTTTGTTTCAACCAACCAGTTGTGCATAGTCACAGACACAGAGCACTCAGTTGGTCAGTTGGCACGACGTCTCGGCCTGGATTTTTACTTCCAGGACTTGAAACCCCCACCTCTACAAAGTAGGAGGCCCATGGTGTAGAGAGTATGAATCATTCAGAGCAGTTTCCCAAGCAGGGACCCCCAAGCAGTTTATGGTTTTGCAAAATAACAGGAAATGCTGCTCTAAACAATCAACATGTTTTATAAGAAGTCAATCTATTTGACGTGTCAGTAATATTTAAAGGTGCTGTGAAATAATGCTAAAACATCAACCTATTTTTCGACATTATGATGCAAAGCTCTGGAGTAAAACGGAGCACAGCGTATAACATGCAAATTGCCGAAAGGTAAATGTTTAACACCACCGGTTTATACTGTTTTTTTTTTTTTTTTTTAAAAAAAAAAACAACTTTTCATGATTCTGTTCTGCATTTAACCCACAACATATTTGCATCATACTAGTAGTCGCACTATCTGAAAACTGGTTTGAGTGGTTTTTACACTCACTGAGGCATATGTTGGATTAACAAGTCAGCAGTTTTCCAGTGAAATGGCCATGTTTACTATGGATATATTTGACATGGGTACAAGATGTCCATAATGCAAAAAACAAAAAAACGCCTATTTATTTTCATGCTCTCCTTGTGTGGAAATGTTACAACGCTGGAGGTGTGGTCAACTTGCGGGAACACAGCACTCAGCACAGGGCTGAGCAGGCAGAGGTTGTTCGGTGCCCAGCAGCCTCTGCTGAGCTGCTCCTCGGCCCGTCGACCATGGGGCCTGCAGCCTCCTCAGCGCTGGGCCTGGAGTTGCTCTAGGGGAAGCCGCAGCCGGATGGGGTCCCTCAACCGGCGAAGGTCCTCCTCCACCTGACGGAACAAGGGCGGAGGCGTGAGAAGGCGTGCCACTGGCCCCGCCCCCACCAAGCCCCACCTCCCCACGAGCCACACCCCCCACCGCTCACCAGCGCCACCTCTTCCTTCAGTCGGTTATACTTCTGCACACTGAAGGCTTGCTTCTTGGCCCCTTTGTAAAAGTAGTTCAGGAACTGCCGGTCCTTGACGTCCGGGTAGACGTAATCCTGCCGGGGGGGAATCAAAGGGCAGTAGTATTAGCGAGGGGGGGTACGAGGGAGGAAGAGTGGGCAAAGTGCAGGCATCTCTGCACATACAGCCAGCATCCCGTTTAGTCCTGTGCAGTCTCATGAGATCGTATCTATAGTGAGAATCTGTGCGCCCTGAGCACTAAGACCCCATGTGTGGACTAACTTGTTCACAATATGGAGACCCTCTTAGTCTGGTACTAGTCCAGTAATAAGCTAGGAAGCTGTAAATAGTTACATCCTGGTTGTGTTGTTAATGTCATGAAATAAACTGCAGCAATTAGCAGTTAAATAGCCCTTCATCTTGATCGGATGGTGGAGCTGCGGCTGGTCTCCGAGGCTCTACGACGTACCTGCTTGGTGAGGACAAAGTAGCCGAAGGCACTTATGCTAGTGGAGTAGGTCAGGAAGTATGTGACGGGCTCCATGATGTCCCAGGAGTACACCCACCAGGTGAGCCAGGCCAGGGCGCCGCCCTGCGCCGACAGCAGGGCCAAGCCCGCCCACAACAGCCGGGTCGACCGCATTTCCGCCCCGCGGGCGATGTGAGCCTTCGCCTGCCACAAACACAGAGTTTAGTACCCAGAATGCCATTAGAGGGCGCTAGCATGGCGTCAGCCAATCAGGCTACCTGCTCCATGGGCACGAGCTCCTGTCGGAGGAAGTCCAGCCTCTGCATGAGATCCCTCTGCTGACGCAGGTGGTGAGCGGGCAGCCGCACGGCAGCGTGCAGCGTGTGCACCAGCGACTTCATGTCCTCCACGTCTGTCAGGCGTTCGGACGGGCCCTCCTCTACACCCGGAGCAGAGACAGAGCCGTCAGCACCAATGCGACTCCCTCCACTGGGGAGGCGCTATAGAGACTAGGTTTTATGGCAAGGCCGGTATGAAGTAGAGGAGCTGGATGAGAGCATTACCTCGGGCAGGGCGGCGTATCGTGTAGGTAACGTCGTTCATCACCAGCTGGAAGTCGCTCTTCAGCAGGGCGTCCATAGGCGTCATTCTGGACACCAGCTCTCCACCTGCAAGGGGGGGGACGGGACCAAAAGATCATCAAGCATCTGTATAGGAAACCTCTATATTCACAGCTGAGCAGAGGTCTTCCACTCGCCTGTGGTGAGAACAGCGGCCCGGCTGAGCCCTGGGTCTTCCTTCTGAACGTCATGCAGGAAGTCTCCCACGGTCGTCAGCATGGGACGCAGAAAGAAGAGGCAGGACTCCTTCCGAGAGGGCAGGGGGAGCGTCAGCACCGGCCGGCCGTGCTTGTACTCCACAGAGAGGTCTGGGATGCCAAGAAAAGTACAAGGCTGGGTACAGAGTGTAGCTTTCACTCTTATAGAAAGTTCTGGTGAAGGCGGGAACTCACACCCTTGCGGTGTGAAAGAGCTCAGAGAGAGGAAACCGGACTCTCAGTGCCGAGAAGATTCCTGTTAGCCGAAGTACCGTGACGTACCATTAGAGGGCGCTAAAGTGCTGCAGAAGACAAGTCTGTGTCGACTGCACGTGGGATTCTGAGAGATGATCTGAAAAGCAGAAAAGGAGAAGTGAGTTTTTTTGTGGTAGCCATCCGGCCACCTGGTACACCGCTCACTACAAAAACCACCGAGTGACGCGTATCTGACGGCGAGCGCCTTGCTAGTGAATGATAAACACAGCGAGTGAGCAGATCTTTGCACAGCCTCAAGTGAGGCGCGGCACTGGCTCCCGGCCCGAAGCCTCCACTCTGCCAGTGCCGGCGAGTCACACGGGAGAACAAAAGAACAAGGAACCTCTCCGCAGGCCAGAGGGGTAAATGTTTAACCAGCCGGGTTAGGTCACCTGATCCGGCGCCGGGATCCTGTTAAAGGGGAACGTCGGACCCCAGAAATGTTAATGGTGTGGCTAATAAAAGAAGCACTCTGCTGGTGTGCGCTTGGGAGGCGATAAATACGCAGGCCAGGCGGTCGTCATCGGATCGAGCTACAGAGGCTGGCTGGGCGTCACAAAACCGCGAAAACGACGGGAAACTCGGACCCTTGGCCGCCTCCAGCTGGATAAACACGTACAAGCAGCGCGACGTCTGCCCTACAAGTAAACCTGTGCTTGTTGCCAGCCAATAGACCCTCCAATCAGAATGCCTGCCTCCAGTTTTCAGTCCACTCTAAACACAAATGAAACTCATCTTATGCACCTTGGGGATACTTGACTTCTGTCGCTAACCTGAGACCAGAAGTTGTTCCCCCAGGACCAGAGTCTTGAAATAAATCCCGCAGCCGTTAATTAAGAGCTTCTAGAACGTCCACGGTTTGCCAGACCAGATGGTAAGCAGCAAGGGTTCAGTTCAATTAAGACAACGGGTGTCAGGAAATCCAAATGGAGTCACCCCACCCAGGAACTGACCTCGTAACCCGGGCGACGGAGCGTAGCATCAGTGTTCTTTCTGGGACTGTGGTTCAAAGGTCAAGTGCTGAGATTTCTCTGCACATCCGCCAATGCAAAACAGGAGCTGATTAGAACTGTAGCTACTGGACCCTTGGTCGTGCAGACGCACATTTCCTGGGCCGGACAGGACAAAGACGGCTCCTGAGTGACAGTTTCGCGTCGGTGTGACGGCAGCTTCCCAGTATGAGCACCGGTATAAACTGTGTTTTTTTTTTGGGGGGGGGGGGGGGGGTGGTTGGGGTATTTTTAAGACTTGGAAACATCTAGCATCCCAGATCGTCACCAGATTTTCTCTTGACTCTGCAAAAAGGTGATGAGTTCTACTGTAATGGAAGGTTCCAAATAAATAAGATTTATGAATTTACACCCATGTCTGTCATGTTATTCTGTAGTTAAGATTAAGATTAGCTCTATTCATCCAGGGCGAAAAATTCTGGAGCGTACAGCAGCAGGAACATGCTGCACCGATGAACATGCATGTGCCGAACTGACAAAATGCAACGTAAGCATGGCGCAAGCAGATCAGGTCCATGGAGCGAAGCGGCATATCCTGCTGGACAGGTGTCAGCCTTGTTAATCCCTTATTTATTTAACTTCAGTAGAGCTTTCGCCTGGTCACCATTAAACACCAGACATAATAGATACACAGGGTTTATTGTGGAATTGTATCACACCAGCGACACATTTTTTTCGCTATTTTTGTATTACGAAATGACGCTCTGAGCACTCCTGCGTACGCCATGACTAAATGACACCTCATCTGGACTGTTCCATTCCCCGTCTCCTCTGCCGCCTGGGGATGGACTCTATGCCCCCCACGTCCCTGTTCTGGATAAGTATTTGGAAGATAAATCAGGGTTAAGGAACGAGGGTCGAGCACTCCCCACGGGGTATGGAATGACTTAACACCTCCCACTGGGACACCAGCTCTCAAATCTACCCCCACTGATGATGTCACAGCCTGTGCTCTGCCTGGTGGCACCAGCGCAGGATGCCGGCAACGCCGTACCTGCAATCCATTTAGTAAGTGACCCTCTGCACAGTCTAACATTGATGTTCGCTCATCTGAGTGGGAGCCTCGGAGTTGTGTGGCAAATGGTCACCCGCTAAGCCACGCTTTTTGGCATGTTATTCATAACATAGGGCTTGGGTAACGATGCCTCGAGGAAGAGCACAGCTATCAGAGCAGACCCTGGATCTCGGGATAATGGGGAGTCTATATCAGGCCCTGTCAATGGAAACACTCCCCGCCTGCGGAAGGGCCCCCACCAGCAGCAAACCCTGGAGACAACATCAGCCGTCAGCTCTAAAATGGTCTGTCATGTTTCCTTGGGGACCTCATGAGGCCAGCCCCCTCTGCCCCCCCTTTGCGTCATTTACTGGAAGCCGGCTCTGCATGATGGAGGTCAGGGGTCTGAATTGACCCCACTGGCCCACATTTACGCATGATAAACGCTGAAAAATGAGAACAGCCTCTCAGACAGGAAACACAGGCGCCCGACATGTATAACTACAGTTGTAGTTCACTTAATTAGCCAAACACTGAGGCAGATCTCATTCTCTAAACAGTACATTTATACCATAACCAGGAATAGAGTCTGTGACTTTTGTGTTGTTTTCATGGTCCGGATAAATGGAGGCTTGAATAAAACGTTGTAAATGAACCTCATCGCCACTAGGGGGCAAAATTGTCTTGTCTAATCCAAGCAGGCAAAACTCTTTCAAACTTTCCATCACAGTATGTTCATAGAGTCTGTTTCTGGCTTTAGGGCTTGTGTGTTTTGCTTTTCAGGTTGTCATATATAACACAGGACTGAATAAAAATAAACAATAACGAAAAACTCCACGGTCCTCTTCATTCTCCTGCTGAGGCCGGTGAGTTCCCAGAATGCATAGCGTGCCATCAGATGCAGGCCTTTAGCCTTGAAACCCTAGAAGGCGACCCCTCCCCTGAGACTACAGGGGCTGTGTGAGGATGAGTTTTACGTCCCTGCTACATTCCTTTCTGGCAGTTTTTTTCTCTCCCCCATAGAGAAAACACCGGAAAACGAGACAGTCTCATGTTTCTCCCACAAGGATCATGGCGCCTGTAAGCAGAAGTGGCTCGACCGGGAGTTTGCAGTGCTTTGATTATGAAATCTCCCAGTTTGTCTATACGATCGACTCTTAGAATCTCACCCAAGTCATGCATGTTTTTGCATGGATTCTACAGGCATCAATTGCTCAACACATTCGCACAAAGTCGGCTTTTCCAGCGGTTTTATTCTCCAAACTTGCCCTATATTCCAGTGCACAACCAAGTCAGAGAAATACATTATGGCAGTGACCATGTAAGTGAACACCATGGTGAGATGGGGGGGGGGGGGGGGATGCGGACATTCAGCGATGACGGGTGAGGCTGGCTTTGCTTCGATGACATCACACACCCGGAGATAAAGTGTCCTGCTGTTGGCAGTCAGTGCCGATCGAGTGTCTGAGTTCTTCCTCTCTCTCTCTGCATGTTTTCCTGTCTATGAGGAGCACGTATTTATACATAAACATCGTGTCCAAGTTTCTTTCCTCTCTTTAGTCCACTGCAGGTGATGAGGTTATTATCTCTCTGTTTGCTCCATGTTTTTTTTCTACAGCCTATTGTTTTTTTTAAAATTTATTATTAACTTGGAGCTACGTCTTGTATATGTCTAGTGTTTTAGTGTTTTGTGCTTGCGAGCAGTCATAAAACATTGCACTTTCGTGATATGGCAGCCCCATGTAAGATCGGTAGAGATTACGCTCCAGGAAATTAATAAATCTAAATGTGGAACCCAGTGTTTCTGTAAGAATAGAGCTTCCACAGGTGAGTGGTCAGCATTTGCATTCCATGGCAAGGGCAAGATGGGCAATTGCCCAGGATGGCATCATTCAAGGCACATCACAGTGGGAGCCCGCACAACTGCACATCTCAGCAGTTGGCTCAGATTTCACTGAAGGCGTCAAGTACACCAGAAGCGCCACTGTCCGAGAGTAATTATTTCAAAAATTAGGATGACCAAAAGGTTGTCTGAAAGGAACCCACCTTGTTCTATTAAGAGGAGTATGGCACCCACCGGCAGTTATGTTTATGTGCTGGGTGAGAAAGACGGGCGAGCCCGATTTATTATCAAGGCCGAAATTTACTCAGGACAGCTTCATTATTTGAAGATGTATGAGCTTATGAAGGCCGTGCACACATGGCTGTTGTGATCTACATGCTGTCATCAGATATCTGGGCTCCCTGTGACGTCAGCCCGCCGTCTCACTGTGCACACTCACACTATTGACCTCAGGGATAAATTTAGGGTCACTAATGGGAGGATTCAATGTTTATAGCGGTGTGACGCATCGTAAAACACTGGGAATGATGATAAAAATGGAATGTGTCATTATTCGCGTCCTTGATTAAATCTCAAACATCCGTGTAGTTGAAGGATTCATTTCAGTGTAGCACTTTGCATATTAAAATACTGCGTCGTGCATACATAATGCTTCTTGTAAGATCCTGATGCATCTTGGGTTGTCCATCAGTTAACTAAGGAACCAGCAGAGAGCCTGATTTTAGCCTGATGCTAGCTGACCTGATTATAGTGAGATGCTCTCTGACCTGATTTTATGCTGATGCTAGCTTACATGATTTTAGCCTGATGCTATCTGACCTGAGTTTAGCCTGAATCAGTGGCGGTTCTAGACCAAAATCACCAGGGGGGCCGAGGTGGGGCCAGTGTGTTTTTAAGGGGGGCACATTTA
>JABFDZ020000087.1:596320-606366 GCA_019775955.2 Pollimyrus isidori | reverse complement strand
CCCCCCCCCCCCCCCCCCCCCCCCCCCCCCCCCCCCCCCCCCCCCCCCCCCCCCCCCCCCCCCCCCCCCCAACAGAGGAGACAAGTCCCCCCAACATTTAATTCGGATTCATTCATCCCCCTAATAAACAGACCTTTGCATTTCAATTTTTAAGTTGCCCCCCCATTATCAAACTGACTTAAACACATTTCACTGCTGTCCAAAACAGTGAGATCGACTTGCTAAGTTGCCCTCAGCGGATGTCTAGGTGCCCGCCTATGTCACTTAATGAATTGACTGGCACTGCACGCATGCTTACATACACACACTAGCCAGACCAGCGTACCTGCACTGGGACCTAAAGGCAAGCGCCAGTCTAAGGTCAGAGTTCATGGCAGCAAGGAGAGGGATGTGTTTGACCTGTAAGGACCCCCTTGCATGGGGGGGCAGGGTTTACTGGGTCAGAGATGCAGCACGTGTCAGTACTGTGGCAGCGAGAGTGATTTATAAGGGTACAGGAGGTGACCCCTCAGCAGGGTTGGCGGTGACCCGTATCTGTGTCTTCCACCCCCGAGGGGGCTCTGCTCTCACTTTCTCCCCCCACGAAAGAACAGACATCGCCTGTTAAGTAAACAGAAGACAACCACCACTTCTCAGGATGCCAAACATGTCCCCACTGGGTCTGTCAGGATGGGGATGAGATTAGGCCTTGTAACCGCCACTGGCCTGGCAAATCTGGCCTGCCAGTTTGCATCCCATAGGCCACCCATGCTCTCCCTTTTATAGGGGGGAGTAATTTTAGGATGGCAGAGGTACAGGGTAGCCAAGATTTGCATGAGGATGATCAAAATATTTTAAAAATAAAATGGAAAGAACCTTTTGTGTTGGTTGCAAATCGAGCAGGAAATCCTACATACTAACTGACCGTAAGTTATTCAAACTAATACACATGGATGCCAACTATCCTTAGCTGTAAGCCTAGCTCTGCTGCCCGCTATATACAGGACAGTCACCAGGGCGAAGGACGCAAAGGGCGCTTCCTAGTATGTGTGATATGTCTTTACACGAGCCCGCCACCGGCCTTGTGTTGAAGGGAGCAGGACCTAAATCAATGAGCCACTCGCGGACGTAAATCAAACTTTGTAGCGATACATCGCATGACAAATCCCCTTTCCTCCCCCGATGGGGGGATAATTTCTTTTTAATAACACCGTGTCTCACACTCTTACTCGGTGTTACCATAAATCAGTAGATCACAGGGCAGGGCAAACCATGCCTCCGGAAGGCGTCCCCCGGAGTCGCGTTTTCCAGCTTCAAACAGCAACTTTCTAATGTTTTTGTATCTATCAAAGGAGAGAAATAACGGCGTGCCCCGGACCTCCCCTGTCTCAGTTTTATGCTTGATAAATGGACCCCTTTTAGAAGTTTAATTGCAAACTGTTTAAATCTTAATGTGATGTTTGTTTCCTGTCCTTTTTTGTCTATGACTTGAAGCGCGCGGCTGTAATTATTTCACGTCGCGAGAGATGTCATAATTGCAGCAGGTGGAAACCCTGCACACTGTGCAGGCTCCGGCGCCCGGACCGCTTGTATCGGTGCCGAAAACAGCACCCAGTATCCGCGGCGCCTCGCCTGTCACAGCGCACTGTAGCCCCCTTGCACTCTTTACGCATTTAAATGCCCACGGCGCCGCTGGCAGCCTTATCATATACTGTAGTACGACTTCTGATTACAGGACCAGTAAGTGACTGCTCTCCCCGTGATTTTCACTGCATCTGTAATAACAACACTTGTAAAATCTTCTCTAGAAATAATAAAAAGTTTGGGCAATACCATCGGTTAAAAATACATGGCTCATCATTATTTTGTATTCTTCTGTATTATCATTATCAATAGACCTTATATCCACCCTAAATTAGGCAGTTTGCCGTGTCAGTTTGCGTCTTTTGTCGCCGGTATTTTTCTGTGCCTATGCGAGACAGTTGAAGATATAAAAAGGCCTGTTTCCCAACATGATTCTGTTAAAGTGCATTTTTATATATTGTTGGGCATGTTGATAATTAAAACCAGAAATTCGCAGATGGTGGTTTGTTTCGTTAATAAGACTGAAGGGTGATCAAGGAAAATTTGGGAAACTAGGAAAATTAGAACTAGAGAAAATCTTTAATTGTTTTGAAATCCAAATGGACTTTCATGGCCGATTTCCTAACGCCCCCATGATGACCACACATGCAGGACTCATCTTTAACTTTTAGCTTAATAATCTACAGTGGCAAAGAAATCATTGTGGACTTGAATTACTGCAGTGAAAGAAATCATCTTCAACTGCAGGCGAATTTTCAGGCTGGAAATGGAAGATGTACAGAATCCGCGGCCTGGTTGCATCACCATAGATCACACTGCAATGACGACGAAAACGGGCAGTCTCTTAACTTATCTTTATTATTCTGCCTTTTTTTAATTAAAAACAATAGTGAGACTGTAACTCAGTCGTCGTGAAAACACGACGCTTCAAAGAAAACGCAGTCGGATAAATAAGACAAATTGGTCAAATTTGTTTAACGTGTTTCATATTTGACATTAAACAACTGGTTAAATTGTTGATCTTAATTCGACCCGTTTGGACGGAGTATGGATGAGACTGGCCTTCTGTAAACATCATCAGTGGCTCATTAGCAAACTGACCTCGGATTTTCTTTACCTTAAAACTTGTGCCCGATTTGAACGTCCTCAACTGATATAACCTGAAAACGTTTAAATGTAACGATATACAGCTGGATGTTGATCGCATGTAGTCCTAATAATTAACGTCGGAATAGTCTATAATACTTAACGCTATTCAGCCCATATAACAACAAGTAAAATGGAATATTTTCGGATGCCTTTTTCAAAAAATCATGCTTTACTGTTATTGTTAAAAGGCAGAATTGCTTCTGTTGTGATTTAAAAACCTCAAGCTTTTCTCCTCTTCTTGAGAGGGGTCCTTTTGTTTCTATACCATTCGTAGTATAAGAGGATCGTCTGTACTTACTGAGTTTTTATTCCTATTCCGCGTTTGTTTAGCCCGTATTTAACTAATTATTGCAATGATAATGGTGTCCTCGACGAGCGGCCGTGGTCTGTTAGTGATACAAAAAGACCCACGTGCTACTAATGTCTGAACGGTGTTTCTAATACTTTGTATCATCAAATCTTCAGTTTTCCACATTTTTTAATGTAGCATTTTATTTAGTTCGCGTGTGCCAAGCTCGGTGCTTAACTCGACCCAGTTCCCAGAAGGTCCTGGAAATTCTGGTTTTCGTTTAACAACGCCTTTATCGATTGGTCAGATTCATTTATTAGCTGCAAATGTAACCTATTTAAAGGAATTGTAGTGTAGAAACATGGAATTGTAATTAAGCTTATAAAATTGAAAAAATAGAAAGTTTACAGGCGAAAAAACATCTTTGTGGAAATCGAACCCGAGTCAATGAAGGAGGGATCGTGATTCAACCAGGGGTGCATTGACTTTTTTTTTTTTTTTAGTAATGTATTGTGATGTAGTTTTCCGCTTTTGACTAGTTAGTCTGAATTGATTGATGAAGCTACGATGTATTAGAATCGTCACTAGTTGGAAACCGTCGTGGGCAACGTTCACTCACAATATCTCTTCCGATGTAATGCACTTCACACTGTTGTTGGGGGGAAAAGGCTGACTGGAGTATTTTATGCGTTGCTATACAGGACAGAAATTATGCACAGCGTTTCGTAAATTATTGAACATTACAGTATTCCGATACTGAAGCAACCTTCTCCACGCAAAATAAAACCATACTTTGGTCTTGTTGGCCATTGCAAAGGTAGAATAAACGGCTTAGAGCAATTGGAGTAGAAGTGCACCCCGATCGGGGATGAGGACAAAGCTCTCTAACTACTGCCTTATCTATGTTTCACGTCTTTATTGTAGACCCACTGAACAAAACCACCAACCATGGCATGCGTGAGACATGCAGCGCGAACCCGCACGACACTTCCATCCTCGCGCAACTGGCACCAGGGCGCACGTGTACGCTTAGCTTATTGTGACTGCCGGCCGGGGGCGGGGAGGAGATGCAGTGGTGATTAGATCCGGCGGGCAGGGGTCCATTCAGTGCCCTCAGCAGACGCGGTTTCATTTGACAACTGCGGTGTCAGTACCAGCAGGCAACATATGCCAATCAGGTGTGTCGCTCCCTCTGGCTAAAAGAAACCCCCTCAGAAGTTGCTGCGAGTCTCGCCTCCCCGTGAAATCGTCCATCCGGGTATGACAGATAAAAATCATAAGTCAACAAGCGTGTAGAGTAAGAGCAGGGCGTAGATGCATGTTGAATTGTTTTAACGCAGCTGTGCAAATGCGTCCATACAAGTCGTCGTTACACGAAGTTCGAAAACGCATTTATTTCTGTCCTACACCTTAGCCACAAAGGACGCGCCCCAAACTCCAGAGAAATAGATCATATTCCGGAGAGCTGGTAGAGTGGGTAGGCTGAACCAAATATTCTGAAAGGGTGTCCGGCACATTCGTTATACAAGCATATCCCTTTACATAAGCTACGAAAAAAGGTTTCTACACATCTCGTGGTGGGTAACGAATTCACCAAATAGTGGAAAAATTACACCTCCGTTCCAACAAAAGCTCTGGAACCGAATGTTAAAAGGTGGACTGGAGAGTTGTATGGGACATTGGTCAGATCTCTTAACTCTGGGGCTCCGAGGTCAAGATTTGACAGTTGCCGCAATTGTTACTCATGCTTGCCTTGCAGGCCTATATAATATGAGATCTCCTTCATCATTTATTCTCGATTGATGAGTCTGCACACGATGGGTAGGGAAGGTGTAGGCCTATATATTTACCGCAGCCAAAAACTATGGCAAAGGATCTGTTAATTACAGCACCAGCCATTTTTTTTTTCATTTATGATTAAAGATAAGCGGACCATCTTCAAATGTTTTGGACACCCTAGTGTGTCTGAAATCGAATGATATTTGTTTGTGCTATTCCCGAACTTCTATATACTGCACTAAAGAATACCGAGACAGCAACACGATTTTGAATTTTCAAACTATTAAAGTGAGACTGCTGCCCCGGGATTTTATGTTTTATTTATGTTCTCAGAAAATAAATCCAATGTGGACGTTTGGACACTTTGAAATGTATAAGTCGGAAAGGTGGGTTAACGGTCGCTTCGTTGCTTTTAAATTGCACAATAGCCACTCGAATAAATTGCACAATAGCAAAATTCTAACCGGAAAGAAAATCATAAATTAATGTGTACACGATTCAGTGTATGTGTAGGCCTAATTAAATCTTGGAGCAATAAAAATCTGTTAATAAAAGCAATAAGGCATCCGCCATAATTTTCTAATAAGAGTGTGTTTACATTGCGATGTTCGTCGGCAAACTGAAACGGGCATAATGGCAGAAAGTCCAAAAATGTAGTTTTGAAATGAAACGGTACAACAAAACCGGTTTCCCGTAAGAGGTGGTTCCCGGCCTCTCATTTGTGCCCCGAGTTCTCATTTGAAGCGCGGCTCTCCGCTCCGCCTTGGACTTCAGCCAGTCGTGGTTCTATTTTTTTTTCCAATCCACACTCGGATCCAAATCCAAGGCTTTGATCTTTTCGCTGTCTCCTTTACCCGGAAGAGAACCCTTGCCTTCTCTCTCAGCTGGGATGAGTGCACACGTGGAAATGTTGGCTCGTCTCCATGTCCCTACCAAATTTAGTCATACAAAGGGAAAGGAGACGGAGGGAGGGGGGAAACCGGGGATGAAAGACCGAGCCGCCTCGAGATCAAAGGCGACCGCGACTCCGCCTGCTAACCCCACCTCCGAGCTTTATAAAGATCTGCCTGCTACTCTAAAGTTATTCTCACGCAATCTTTCCACAGCTAACCGCTGAAGCGGTCCCCCTCACGGTTTTAATTTTTTGTCTGTCTTCAAATATGTCCGACAACGGAGAACCCCCTCAGCCATTATTTATTTACCTTTCAATAAACCCGGAACAAATGTTATTCTGAACAAACATTACAGAATACGTTGTTACCGCAGTGCGACGGCTTGCTCCGATTTAAAATTACTTTGCTTTCCACTGTTGAGTGTTTCCTTCGTATTTGTTAGATCATCCTTATTTTAATAATTTGTGAATTGTGTTTGTGCGTTTAAGATCTTTATTATTTATTTTAAAATCAATTTTAATCCATCCTATAATTCCATGCCGTTTTACCAAAAATAATATAATACATACAGTTAATCGGAAAACATTTCAATGCGGTACAATAAACATTGTCGAGAAGGTCACGTTCACATTGGAAATAAAGCTTCATGCAACGTTTGGCAAATACCATAAAGAGCACCGTTTTCCCCATGGCGATCCATGGAATATACTTTTAATTGTATTTATTTTTATTGAACACCCGTGGAAATCGTATATGTAGAAAGTGCCGCCAGTTTTTCCCCGAGCCCGATAGGTAGTTCCGCATTGAGTCAAAATTCTCAATTCAAAATACGTCGACATGCACTGAAAAACTTTCCTGAGGAACAGGTGAAGGACCAGTCGACACTACGGAGGAAAAAGGAACTCCCCGTTAAGGAGACGTTTCTACTGGAATTCGAAGCAAAAACGAGATTTTAAAGGCTTTGGTTCCTTTTTGGGATGTTTAGATTAACAGCAAAATTAATATACGTTGGCACGTAAAGATTAAATCATAATCACAGTTTCATAATTTCACCAATAATAACCGGGACTATAGCACAGTGTTGATATTTACGCTAAACTTGAACATAGTTTCGATAAGAAATGTTTAGAAGATTTTAGATGTATTTAAAATGAAAAGAAAAAAAAAAACAACAACACCGTATTGTTCACACAAATCCCTCTGTTTTGCCTGGACAATACGCTGTCTGAAACATGTATTAATATAATATCTAATAGCTAATCGCAATTACAGTTTTAAAAATGTCTCGGAATTGTCTAGATAAATATCGCTTCCACTGAACTGCAAGTTAACAGATTAAACAAGCAACAACAATAAGGAAGTCCTACTTGTGTAGATTTAATAATACGTAGCAAATTGTTCTGGTAAGATTTTATTATAGTAGGTAATACGGCATTCTCATTTTCACAGAAGATGACTATTGAGCACAAAGGATTTATTAAACAATAATCCAAATATGATTAAACAAAAATTGTGTTCTGAATTAGTATTGTGTGTAAGGATTAATAAACCACAAAGTGAATAGGTTTAAATGTATTTTTAAATAATTCACTCTTTCAGAAATATGATACGTTTAAGCATCTATTAAGCAAGCTCTATGACTTTAGGGCATATAAAATACTCTGATTCGCGTCAATACTTTGCTTACGAATAGCTAAGATTTTGTGGTGGGGGGAGCGAAATTAACACAGTTCACAAGACGCCGGATAAATTATCAAGTGTTGTGTGTTCAGACCATCCGATTCCCACGGTGCCTCGAGTTGCAAAACGCCAGGTAACCACCCGTGATAAATGGGAATCAGTCCATGTGCATGTACTTATTTCTTGCCCCAAGTCCGCCTGTGCATCCTAACTTAATATAGTTTTTTTTTTCACATCCCAGTCGTAAGAATTTCTACAGCCCGATGTCGGCTTCATATACATCGCCGCCCCCGCCCCGTACTTCCCTCAGCAGTCTACCCATTTGCGGCGTATAAATCTCTCCCTCCCGGCGCTTCGAGGAGCGTCAATCGGTGCGGTGTCAATCACGACGGCGGCTTGTCTTTCATCTGCGCCCTCGCAGCTACGGCAGAACGGAGCATCGTGGAGGAGAAGGAGGAAAAAAAAAAGGAGGAGGGAAAGGAGGGGGAAGGAGAGCTACATTACAAACACACTCGCAGAGACGCCACATTACGCACGGAGCGGAGCCCCAGCCTGGACCCGCTTTACGACGCGTCGGAAACGCAATCTTCAAGTTTTCTTTTCGTTCCCGACTGGTTTTAACACTTCTCAGATTATATAAAGTTTTTTTCCACCCAGGTCAAGGATGTATTTAAAGTTGAAGAACAGAAGCAGATGCTCGCCACGCCGCAAATAAGCCGGGAAAAGCGGACTAAAAGATTTACTTAATGTGAATTTACGAGTTAACACGCGTTGGGCAGGTCGCAATTAAATCTTTCCTGTTTATTTTTTTCCACCGGGAAGACGTTACGCAGTGTGGACACTAAACGGGGAAATATATGAAGATCCTCACACTTTTATACGTCTTTTTGTTTATTTATTTTCCACGAAGTTATTACCGGGAGAAAAGCAGCGTGGTTTCCGTCAATTTCTGGCTATTTGAGCAGTTGTGATGTGGTTAACTTTTGATATTTGAGAAACAACCTGAAGAATGAGCGTGTACTAAAGTGCCAGAAAGATAACATCATCAGATGTATTGGGCTTCCTGTGTTTTTGAGCAGTACCGAGAATCCATAATATTTTTTACAAAGCCAAAACATACAGGTATCCTGTTGCTGTAGTCAAAACAGGCAGCCGGGGAGTTCGTGCTGCCGGGGGCTGACTCACGCTGCAAGATCCCGGCTTGGGTTCGGGACATCGAGACGCTTTAATCCCGCTCTCCCCCCGAAAAGGGTGCCTTACCGGGCGCACTGACTTCATCTGCGCCGAGATGCCACAGCTGGCTGGCGGCGGAGATCCTGAGCTCTGCGCCACGGACGAGATGATCCCCTTCAAGGACGAGGGAGACCCGCAGAAAGAGCAGATCTTCGCAGAAATAAGTCACTCGGAGGAGGAGGGCGACCTAGCGGATATCAAGTCCTCGTTAGTAAACGAGTCCGAGACCAGCCCGAACAGCAACAGTCACGATGTAAGTATTTTATTGCCATGTGTCGCTTGGTGAAACTTTTTTTTTTTTTTTGCTTTAATATTTAGAAGCTTATTAATTGGAAAACAGCACAAATTACTTCGATTGCAACAGGCGTTTTCCAGGTGTGTTTTACTCGTTTATTTGGATGCACCATTTGACCTAGACATTACTTAGAATAATAAATAAACCCGAAAACGTGAATATTTTTTTTGCCGCATGAGTCATTTATGCATAGATTTTAATGTACCAAGAGGGTGTTTTTGCCCTATTGACAAAGTACAACGGGAATCCTATTTCCTTTGTAACTTAATTTAAAATGAAATTATCGCACTTAAACCCCTGGCACACTGATTACCGCGAAAGGCTGAAAATTTGTTGGTTTCTTTGCCCCGACGACTTTAGTACATGACCGCTAGTCCCCATAACGATTGAGCAGTTATATATTTCCGCAATGAAATTAAGAAAATACATTGTGCATTTTATGCAGGCCTACATTTTTCCCGAATAAATTGCACTTACCTTGTATGTGTTAACGAGTTAATATTAATTTCCATATAATGTGCTCCATGTTTTTTTTCATCAAGAAAAAAAGACGCAATACAAAAAAACATTGTGGGGGAAAAAAAATGTTGATTTATATATATAACTCAGGCCGTATGTACAGTGCCAGGGGTCCCTTCATCTTTGCAATGTAACCACTCCGATTTTTGTTTTATTACCAGAAAATAAAAATCTGGCATTAATTCCACGGCCCCTTTATTAAATAATTCTAATTATTTTAATCAGATCTGAATCAATCTTTGCTTTTACATTACTCTGCGATGTTAAGTTTTTTTCTATTGCAGTGTAAACAGCCAAAAAAAATAACAAAACAGTGAAACACCTTGCCTGGCCTGTTTACCCCCGTCGGCAGGAGCCGCGGCTCCACGCAGAAGACACAGTTGTCAGAGCGGATTGTTATTAAGTGTCCGTAATGGAATTTGTCACATTTCGGCTTGAGTGTTAAAATACGATGGGCACCGAATTTTAATTACGGATCAGCCGAAGTTGCCTTCTTTTTCAGATCGCGGACCCCCGGGGGGGAGTGAACTCCTAACGCAGGTCGTCTTGTAAATTCCCCTTTGAGAAATGTCTGGTTGGGGGGGGGGGGGGGGGGGGGGGGGGGGGGGGGGGGGGGGGGGGGGGGGGGGGGGGGGGGGGGGGGGGG
>JABFDZ020000087.1:556282-569296 GCA_019775955.2 Pollimyrus isidori | reverse complement strand
CCCCCCCCCCCCCCCCCCCCCCCCCCCCCCCCCCCCCCCCCCCCCCCCCCCCCGCCGCCGCCCCCCCCCCCCCCCCCGGCCCCCCCCCACTGTGGCTCATGCTCCAGGGTCTGGGAAGAGAGGTAGGCCTGGACATTTAATACGGCGCCTCCACAGATGGGCATTTCGGGGGAAGGAAAGTCCAAAATCATTTAGGGTTTAAAATAACTTTCGATTGCCGAGGTCCACCCCGTGCCACTTTGTGTAGAGACGGGGGGGGGGGGGCACAGTTCAGGGGGGGACCGTCGGTGTGAGTGATCCAGAACTAATGGCTGCATTGTCCCAGTCATGCTCACGCGCTCTGTTGCTGAGCGCTCGGCCAATTAGGCCAATTTAAGGGCGACCCTGTGTTTTGTCACGAGGTCCCCGTGCCCCTGTCTGGCGAGTGTGAGAAGCCAGTTTAAACGGCTCATTCAGATGCACTGCTGCTTATTCCGTCACACGGCACATGGGCTCAGAAGCTGCTGGCTGCTCTCTGTAGCCACTCGGCACGACTAACCAGCCTGACTGCTAACTAGTAGCTGTTCATGCCTGAATCGTCTCTCTGCCTGATGTGTTTTTTTTCCCCTGTGTGTCTGTTTTTTCACCATAGGAGGAAAACGAAATGCGTTCTCCACGTGCAAAGGAAAGGCCGCAGCTCTTGGTCCCCATTTAGAGATGGAAGCCTGTTAGTTCCGACCTACACCCCCCCCCCAAACCCAAATATTCCCCCAAGCCTCCCCACCACCACTCGCCTCCCAAAGACCCCCCTTGCCCAGCGACACACCACGCTCTATGGGGAGAAGAAACAGACAATCACGGCTGTAAAGACCTTCCGCATTCGCTTACCGACCACGCACAAATGTAAGCGATCGGTGGAGACCGACCCAAACCCCCACCCCCCCACGTTTCTTCACGGCCCCTTTCGTCCGGGGTTCTGCACCAAACACGACCTAGCAGTTTTGCCACGCAAACATTCCACCCCCTGTGTTACTCTTCAGTAATTCAGTTCATGCCAATTCACCCCCCACACTTCCCTGGTTATTGGATGCACACCCACCTGCAAGAAGCTTCAGCACCGCGTGGGGGTAAAAACCCAAAAGGTCTCTGGACAGAACCTTTCTTTATTGGACCAGTTGACAGCAGTTTTTTTTTCCTCCTCAATTTATGTTGAATGCTTTTGTATTTTGAATTTGGTTTTAATTTCTTGGTGTATATTTTCAGTGATTGTTTCCTTATTTTAATTAACTGGTATATATAAGCTTTTAAGCCCCCCCCCCCCCTTCAAAAAAAGCATCTTGCAGAAATGAGACCTAAATAGGCTTCTTCTGACTATTTGTAACAAATAGTGAGGCTTTTTTCCCTT
This sequence comes from Pollimyrus isidori, assembly GCA_019775955.2. Taxonomy (NCBI): domain Eukaryota; kingdom Metazoa; phylum Chordata; class Actinopteri; order Osteoglossiformes; family Mormyridae; genus Pollimyrus; species Pollimyrus isidori. Next base: position 567,912 of record JABFDZ020000087.1, on the reverse strand, counting down.
GGATGTAGAAGAGAGCTTATCGTGTACATTTTAAACCCCAGTCAGGATGCTTCAGTCTATCTGTATTTTTGGAGGCGAAATAAGGAATAAGACATTACATGCTCAAAACCTATATTTTATTGTTCAGAACAGACAAATGAAGCAAATATATATTTACCCAGCACTTGACATTTTCTTTTATTGTAATAATGTACTATGTCTTCTCTTTCTGGTAGCTAATAGTGTGGTTTTTTGCCATGTTTATTTCATGCAAGTATTTCTGCAACTTTTTTTTTTTTTTTTAAGTATACCAATGCATTTGATCTTCTTTTAATCTCATCGTCGTCTTGGTACAGCACTTCGCTGCCAAGTGGTTGCATTTGAACTGTGTTTTAACATGTTTTTTTTTAAGAAAATAAAAGGCAGCATTGACTGATTCCGAATCTTTTTAAATGTGTTCGTTTATAACATATCTATACGTGAATAGATGCTCTGGTTATAATTTTGCCGGCAATGCCCCCTAGTGGCATGCGTAGGATGCCCCTACTTTGGCTTTTCTAAAGACAGTCCCGGATTGTCATCGAAAACTGCACTATAAGGCGTCTCCATAAAGACATGGTTAAATCCCTTCCGCGACATGGGCTTGGTAAGTCACCATTTTTGGGGTTGTCCTCTTGCAATTCCATTCTTTCTATTCCAGTAAAGTTGAGAAACGTAGAAATCACTGTAAATATGAGCACTTAAGTCTTTAAGAAAATTATTTAATGCTTTTACACTACGTTTACACGGGACTCTGTAGTTTAGCTTCTTTAAAAAAGGAAAACCGCCTATGTCCGAAATTCGTTTAAGTATTTCTCTATGTACGCGTGCTGTAGTAACTATTTTATATTCCTGGCTGTACGATGAAAAGGCGTTTTAGAGAACGTTGTATAAAGGCAGGGGGTTCCCATTACGGCAATGCGATACCGGTGGGCTTCGCGGAGGTCATGCCCGAGGCTGGAGGCAGCGTCTCCCGTCTCCAGATCAAAGCGTCTTTCTGTATATTTGTTTTAAAAAAAAAAAAAGCAGGATAAGTTTAGATAATTTAGGGACACCGCTGATTACGGCGCTCGCAGCTGGTAAGCTACTACTTACACACCAGAACCTGGAAGGCTGGATCAATCTATTTTCAATGACTAGAATAAATAATTGTGCGCTGCATAAATAGGTGAATGAAACTGAAAAGAACAGGCGCAGAGTTCCAAGTATTGGAAGTACCCTGCAGATCGTGGGTACTGATGTTGACGGAGGATTGCGGACTTGTTGGGTGGGTAGCCGTCGTACAGGGCAGTGCATCAAACGAAATGACCCGGTACATTACCCAAAAAAGGGGGCCTTTGAAACGCACAAGGGTCTGCATCACCCATCCATTAGCGACACTGACGCGGCATCTCTTTGAAACTCCTAAACGATAAAATTACTTAAGAAAGCATTTTGTTCATAATTGCCCAATATATTCATGTCTGCTGAAACACACGTGCAAGACGAACGTGGAGCCCAGCCACGTACCCGTTTCTCCTCCGTATTTACGATGGGTGCTGCACTTCTGCACACCTTTAAAAACGATTTACCCCCTAATTAATTCCAGAGACCACCTCGTATCATATTCTCCAGATGTCTTAAATGTTGCTACAAATAGCTTCAGAAACGGTACATCGGAACCAGTCCGCTGACGCTAAATTCACTTATACCTTTACAAGTGCTATGGTTAGCGTTTTAGATAAACTAGTTTTTTATAAACCTACAGATTTATGTAATTCTTGCAAAAAATTAATAAATGAAGCACTGGCGCCCCCTTGTGCATACTATGCAATCTGCATTTCCCTGTTCTGTCTGACCGACGGTAAACATATTGAAACTATGTCGAAGACACAGAATACATAAGAATGCCCTTTATTGGATTATACAATCAGTTTGTAAAAAGTTGAACTGAGGGGCACAATGATGCCATGACAGTTTGTAGAGAACTTAATATTAACTCAAGACCACACATAGTACCTGAATCCTTACAAGTGTGAGAACCACAGTCATCCATCAGAGGTGACCCCCTCCCCCCTCGTCCCGTTTTTCCACTTTTTCCTTGTCAGGCCACATAGCCCAGGCTATCCCCCCCTGGTTACTTATACTTGTAGAATCCTTCACCGGTCTTCTTGCCCAGTTTTCCCTCCGCCACCAGCTTGTTCACCATCGGGCTTGGAGCAAAAAGGGGATTTTCTGGTTCCATCGCATGCCAACCTAAAATTATACCACTGCATCATTTCTTTGTCTATTTGAATTGACATTCTCAAAAATATTTACATTTATGCTAAGGTAAACCTTAACCTAAGCCAGTAACCGGTTTACAGTGTGCACCAAGATAACCAAAGCATGTTACAGAACTGCAGACCAAATGCTTTCCTGCAATTCAGACATACAACCTTCCGTCCATTGGGCCATGTCCTTAACACTCACCGTCGATGATGAATTTTGTGGTGTCCAATCCCACGTAGTCAAAAAGCTCAAAGGGACCCATGGGATAGCCAGCGCCCAGTTTCATAGCCATGTCTATGTCTTCTTTTGACCCATGTCCTAGGAGAGTCAATTAGCCAGTTAGCTAGATAGCTGAGCTGAAATATGTAACGCTATACTTCGACGCTATTCTGTTAATGTAAGATGCTGGGCAGGATCGTACGTATTGCTATCACAGCTAGCAGAGGATAAATGCTAACTACGAAAATTTTGCGCGAGCTCTCATAACATGTGATCACTGCAGTGGTGTCGCACCTCTTTCGTGGAGTCGAATGGCCTCCATCATGTATGGTACGAGAAGCCTGTTCACAAGAAATCCCGGGGTGTCCTAAACAAGGGGAACACGACTCAGTAACAGAAGGGTCGCATATGAAGTGGACTATCTGCTGTTACCAGCGTGACAGCTCTTACCATGCAAGATACGGGATGCTTCCCCAAAGCTTTGCTGAAGTCAGTCAGAGCATCAAACGTCATCTGACTAGTCTGTGACGTTCTAATCACCTACAAGCATCGTGTCAGAAGAGGAGAATCATCATCAGCAGTGTTTCCCACTCGAACACCAGCACGGAACACCAATCCTCTAGATGTTTTGCCGTTGAAAAGGAAAAAATACCTCCACAAGCTTCATCATGGGGACAGGGTTGAAAAAATGGAGACCTCCAAATCGGTCCCGCCTCGTCGTGGCACTGGCGATGTCTGTGATGGGCAGTGACGATGTATTGCTTGCAAATATTGTGTGCCTGTCAATTGAAGGACACAAGAAGGTTCTGGAACTTATCTGCATCCTGGGGACTTTTTTTGCATCACAAACGCTAAACCCTGAAATATTCGTCTGTCGGAGATGCTCAGCCTTTCAAAGGTCAAACGGAGAAGCTCAGTTACTCTGGGGCGGCTTTGTCGAGTGAACTGAAGAGGCTCTGCTTGACTTGAAGTTTCTCCACGATGGCTTCCACCACCAGGTCCGTGTTCCGCACGGCCGAGGATGCATCCGTGTTCGTGGAAATGTTCTTCAGTACCTTCTGGAGAAAGTCCGCTGCCGCCTGGAACGCGATATAAACGCACTTATCGTACACATGACATCAAGCTGGAACGGACTCAGACTGCAAGTTAGCAAAGGTGTAACGATTGTTGTCTATATATATTCAGATATGATCATAAACCGATGGAAGACAGACCTCTGGCTTGTCCGCGAACTTCTTTTTAGCCACTCTCTTCAAGCTACCTTCGATTCCCTGGGTGGACTTCTTCAAGATATCTTCAGACGTGTCCACCAACACTACAGTGTGTCCTGTAGTTGCAGCAACCTGCAACAGAACATTTAATATTCACATAACTGTATATAATGTATTTTTTTTCTTTATTCATCCTTGCCTTTATAGTACTTGCAGTATTGACACTGCAATGTGGTCAGAAGCAGGTTCAGCTCCATTGGTGGTAAGAGGTGGTATCAAGGAGTGGTGGTCAATATTGCAAAACTTGGGATCGATCCGATACTAAGTAAATACTGGGCCAGTATTGCCAATACCAATACTCTTTCCTTATAAAAGGCAGCTTGTATACTTTGATGTAGGGGAGAGCGTGTGATTTTTTTGAGGTGAATGCATCATCAATATGCTAGATCTCAGTACATTTTCATGACCACTAAAGAATTTTGTAATTTTTGCTTTCTACTATTAATCATGTGCATGTTAAAACTGAGGAGATTTAGCTTAAAATTTGTAGGCAAATAAAATTATTACTGTAATGAACTGAATTTGCAAACGTATTATTACTGGAGAATGAGTGTTTTAAAACATTCTTCTTACCTTCAGTCTGACGTTTGTGTTGAGAAATAATTATATAAAAACCTTCCATTGCCCTTCTGGATTTTCTTTTAAATTTAGTGCACAAAACAATTAGCCTACTGGAGAACAAATGTTAAATTCTCTTTTTCAGTTAGAGTTTTTGTTCAGAAACAACAACAACTATTTTCCCCCTTTCATTACACTGTTATTTATGCTAAATTGGCACAACCCGACGTTTAAAGTCGTCAGATCGCTGAATTGTTCGCAGTACACGACTTGTCCTCTTGTATTCGGGAGTCTTGAAGTCGCTGTGGTTTGCAAACTACATGATTGATCAGCCACTACAAGATCTTTCACCAGGATGAGTCCATCTGGGGTCCGTTCTTCGTATCGCTATAAGTTAGCTGGATTTGATTGTTGACGATTTCGCGTGATCTTGGATCGTTCGGTTCATTGACGCTCATCTGGGACTTGCTGTCATTAGCAACAGATCCGTAAGCGTAAACCTGCTCGGGAGCAGGCTTACTTTATGTAAAAAGGATTAGATCGCGGCCACTCGGTTATGTCCGCTTCATTTAAACGAAAGCAACAGCGATATTTGCCCAATTAATTTTGTACTATTATATTAGGCCTACTATATTATTAGTATTATTATTATAGCCTATATAGTCAAAGATGACCGCGCATATATGTGATGCAGGGTATTTAATATAGAAAAAATGCAGTCTGTCGTGTGAAATCAATGTAACTAAAGAATGCAGTATTTGATTCTTATTTCTCATACAAATACATACAGGCCATTTTCTAAAAAAGGGAAATGTACTATTACTCACTCTACTTCATATATTTGAGTATTTCAGATTTCATTTATATTGTAGAGTAGTAATAGTAAATTACTCAAATGATAAGTGAAATATTACCATTCTATAGAATATTCTCATAATTCACTTTTACTTGTTCCCATGTTCTAGTGGGTCCTGTTGTGGCTCTAACGTGAAAGAGGATATAATATAATTACTTACGAGTTTAATTTGTGAGCAACTTTCTGCCAGCCCTCTCTCCTTGCTTTTGCAGCCTTTGCAGTGTTCCCTTGCGTTTTAATTAAAACTATGAAACTCCTGAAATCCCTCAATCAAGAGTTCTTGCTCTGCTGCCGAAAAATACTGAGCGCGCTCCTTCGACATTTTCGCCGAACAGTCAGAGTTGCCGATCAATGATTGTACTATCGATACGTAGCCCCTTTTAACCCACCCAGTAATCTCACATTACTTTATCCAGCTATACTAATAATCAACAACAGGTGTGTTCGGAGAACCGGAATAGCAAACTCAAAGTTGGCGCGATGATTTGATCTTGGATGTGTCATTTGATCTTGGATGTAGTAAGCGAGGTACGAAGAACGGACCCCTGGTCTCCAAATTACGTTTTGTATACGAAAACACACTTCTAGTGTCAACGCGCTACAAATTAGATAAAATAACGTTTACAAACAATCTAATCATATAGGCTCTACAACAAAACAGGAGAAGTAGAAAAAAATGTGCATGCAAGAAGTGAAAGGAGCAACGTTTGCACAGATGTATCTACTTTTTGATGAAACGGGAGTAATGGGCTGAAGGTAAAGGAAAGAAACTGGAGCTAAAAGTATCGATCCTAGCACGAGAGTATCAATCCGATACCAGTACAAAAGTTGATATCGATACTAGTGATATTTGGATCGATCCGCAGACCCTAACCAGAAATCTTCTACTGGGTAAACATGAATTTGCAAACATTTTGTGCTTTTATTAAACATGTACGATTAATGAGCTCAAGCACATCCAGTTACATTACCTTTGTATAAAGTGCTTTCTAGTTTATAAAGATACACGAAAAAAACTGACATTTTATACATATAAACATAATCACAGTAATTTCCTGCTAGTTACAGATTAACGCGACACTTGCCAGTTTGACTGCAATCTGTGTGAAAGGTCGCAGCTAGCTTTAACTATCGCCATGTTGACGGACACCGGGCAGCGCGCAAGGTTAACCTGAACTGGCCAGATCGCCGGCGTCACGTGCCTAGTTAGCTGGTCGGTGCACAGTGCTGGGGGGAGCTGCTAACTACTACGCAAATAACTGGCAGGCGTTACGCAGACTACTTACTGTGTAACAAGGCGAGCTAACCGGGTAAAGCGAAACGGGACAGCCAGCTAATGCATGCAGTTTTATTTCTCATTAATTTTCTGGTTTCTTGTTTTGAGTTTACCTGCGCTATACCCGCACCCATCAGGCCGCCTCCGATCACCGTGATGTGCTTGATAGTTGCATGCCGGGCGGCGCTGGAGGACAAGCACCGGACAAGGGAGTGAGTAGCGAAAGCCATGTTGAGTCTGCGGCGCGTGGGCCCCGGCGTCCTGTGCATAAATAGCTGCTCGGCGGCGCGCTTCTCCGCGAAGGGCGAGGGCTCTCGCTCGCGTGGCCGCGCTTCCGGCGCGCCCCCGTGACCTTTGACACACTTCGGCATCCAGACGCACTTTGCGCCCATCCGGCTGGGGGTGTCAGTCATTAAATGGCTACATCATAACAATCACGACTGTGCACGGCGATAACGTTCGTGAGATAGCAATCACACTATTAAAATCACAATATTTTGTAAAAAGAATACATGAAAATGACATTTTAGAATAAATCTAGAATTCGTTAAGCAGTAAGAAAAAGACAATCGTATTTAGTAGGCATATTCATTTTAACAACTGAAATATAAATCATGGTTTACCAATAACAATAGCAACTTTATTTCAGTTTTTTCGATAAAAGGAATACTTTTTTGACATGGTGCGTTTCCATTATAGTTTCACATTAAAGGTCATAAGAATTGGCTTCAGATGCTACAGTACTGTGTATAAATTTGCTAATTTCCTTTGCCAAGAAACATGAAAAACTCAGTTGAACTGAAAATCATTCTAATACATATTCTGTGTAAAAAAATGGCTGTAAAAAGGCACTTGAACTTACAGAAACTGCATATTAAAACAAACAAAAACAAACAAGCACCTTTGATACAGGGATTTTTTGTGTTTAACAGCAGCAGGATTTTTTTTGTTGACACCAGCATCAAAATCCATTTTCAGGGTTTTAATCAAGGAGACACTAACCAATCGATCAGCGTCTCGCAACCCAATCCTCAGAGACCCCCCATATTAAACAATATTTTTGCTCCCTCTCAAACCGTCCACATTTTCTCTCTCCCAGTTCCCGGACAGTCTAGGGGTCCATAAGGACCGGGATTGGGAGATGCTGCTATAGATTACGGATTTAAGACTTTTTAAAGGCAAAAACATAACACTTCTGGTACAACCTGAAAGATTACAGTAACGGAACATGTTATTCAGCTGCCCATGCCTTACCCCTCAACTTGCAGTATAAAAATCCCATATTAAACAAATCCTCTTTCCCTGACCTGTCCACACTGTCCCAAGCCAAGGGCAGCAGGTAACCGTAAACAGCTTTAACTAGCATTGTAGCCATAGCAACGTTAAGGCCATGTGATGAAGACGATACATAAAATACATACATCAACAATACTTATCAATAATTCTTCTTTTGAATATAAATATAAGAGCTGGAATACTTTAATTTTGTGTGTTATACACAAGAGGCACTTCATCTCAGACTTTGGCATGACTGTAATTCCTAGTGGGATGTTCGGTACAGCTGATCGCCAATCGCGCAGTTCCCAAAGAGGTCTACTCCTCTCTCGTGCTCTGCACCTTGGAATACTTCTTGCAGGTGTTCTTGAAGCAGGCGGGGGGGCAGCAGATGGGCCAGCAGAAGGTGCTCGGGACCTCGGTCTGCACGTTCCTCTCAAAGAAGTTGAAGATGGGGTTCCACCATGTGTGTGTGAGGTAGTTGTTGGGTGAGCATTTCAGTATCTGCAGAGGAGAAGGCACAGGGAAAAGGAACTGGTGAATGGATCCTGGAATTTTCCGAATGTTTGCCCACACCGTCGGCCTCTCTGGAGGCCCAGATTAGACATGCTGGTAAACAAGCCTCCATTTGGGTTCCAGACGCAGAGTGGACATTCGAGTGGAAATAAAGACATAATCAAATTTCGTGCCAGTCTGACAACACTGCAGATTACAGTCAGGATATATTAAGGGCTGAAAAACACAAGATGGTGGGATTTATTTGACAGTGTGCCAAAGTGTGATGGGGCTTAACGTGATCAGGAAACTTTCCTAGAGTGGGGGTGTCAAGCAGCATCACTATTGCAGTTTTTCTGAATAAACTAGACGTAGTGTTTTCAGACCACCAGCAGAGGGCGACATGAGAAAAGGTACCAAACAAATAGGAAAGGACTCCTCTGACTGCAGAGTAGCAGAGTTTCAACCAAGTAATCAGTCACAAGGTACTCATTTTTTTTCCCCACATATTGTGAATAGCTTCTGTATATGTTGCCAGAAAATAATCATAGGACATTAATGCTTTGCTTTAAAACAACTCATAGCATTATTGGGTGATGTTGATGTCATGTGGTAGCTAGCGGTGCTGGTGAACAGCCTGAATTGTCGAGTTGCCATGGATAAGGGTGCGAGCTGAATAAATACGGCTAAAGAAATAAAAAAGTAGATGAACAGTCGCCGTTCTGTTTACATGCTGTGGCTCATATGTTAAGTTTTCCACACTGCCAGCCAGCCATGGTCACGCCAGGGCCAACAGCGACTGGGAGCTGCACCACACTTGGGGGCACTGGGGAATCGTCCCATGCTTGTTTCGACTGGTCTATGCTCAAGGATTATGCAGTGAACTGGGCCACATCACTTTCCGGCAGATAAATGTGATATATTTATTTATAACCACATTACAAAGGCTGAAACTTGGATAAAGGAAACATACTCTGAACTTGATCAAAATAGAGTTCTGTTATTTAAAAGTGAACATGTAATGATTTCACTATAACAAATAATTTTGAAAGTTGATCGGCTTACACACGCTTTTGTAATGACTGCAGTTTTTGATAAAAGCCAATGAAAAAGTCTAGAATGCCTGTTGAATTTCAAGATCAAGCAATGGCAACTGTAGAACTGCAGTGGCAGAGAAATCCCCCTCCTCCCCTGAATTTTTCTTAAATCAAACTCTGCGGGTAATGGTTGCCTATGGAGACCACTGCGGTGAAGGCCCGGTGGCTGATGTCAAGGCATGGCTGACTCACCTGCAGATTGGCCATGGTGTGGTACCACCAGAAGAGGCGTGATGTGATGAAGTAGGCCACAACCACATCCACGCTGTAGTGCTCATGCGCTACCAAGATGCAGACCACGCCCACGGCACTCAGCAGCCAACACATTAGGTGGTACCACCAGAAGGAGCGTGGGGAATCTGGGTAGACGGTAAGAGCGGTGGCAGTTAGCGCCTTAGTCTTCAGGCTAGTAGATGGTAAGCGCTAACGGCTAACGAGCTGCACGTCCCCCACTTACACTCCTTGATGAAGAGGTAGGTGAGCGTGAGCATGACTGTGTGGCCGCTGTACAAGAAGTCCCCGCACATGAGGTGCGAGCCCGTGATGGACAAGCCTCCTCCGGAGATGAGCTGCAGGACCCGCTGTACCTTGGCTTTGGAGTCCCCATATAGCTGCAATACACCAGCCCAGAAGTCAGGGGGCACTGCTCTGCCACCAATAAACACCAATATCAGCGCGTCACACAATACAGACATTCACCAGCTCATTGCTGAGGCGATTAAGGTCACCGTTGGCTACGAAGTATTGGGCCAAACGAGCACAGACGATCAACAACACGGTAGCTGATCACGTGACCACATTCAGGACTGCAGAATGACAAAGTGAAAATGCACACAAAAAAAAAAAAAGTCATGGTAGAGCAGGGGTCTCCAATTCCAGTCCTGGAGAGCTACCGTCCAGTAGGATTTCTATCATACCCGGCTTCTGATGAGCCACACCTGTACTCAGGTAAATACCAGGAACTGCTGTGGCTCATCAGATGCCAGGCTGGATAGAAAACCTACTGGATAGTAGCTCTCCAGGACCAGAGTTGGAGATCCCCGTGGTAGCGTATGGGGTCTCAGACACAAGCGGTCTTTAGACAAAGCTATAATGGCAGAGAAAGTGGCTTAAAAAATTCTGCTCCCCAGCTGGAATAATTGCAGATAAGGAATATTTCACATCCTTGGGTTGACGGGGGTGGAGCATGTACTGTGGCTGAACGGGGCCTGGCTATCTGGCTTACCTTGGGTGCGCATGTCATGTGCATCCCGGGCACAGGCAGCGTGGTTATGTACATGGTGACACAGCGATAGAGGTACAGCGTTCCGATCAGGAAGAAGTATCTCCTCCCAGCAATGGACCTACAATGTGGGTGGTGATGGACAATTAGGATACAGCCAGGGTCACAGGTTGCAGAAGGCAGCAGGACCTTTGGACTAATTACTGAAGCGCCCAATCAGAATTTATTATTCTGCTGGTTGTCATGTGATTGGAAGGTGTTTTTGGCTTGTATGGTGCATGTAGAATCAACTTGGGTCGGCCAAAATGGGGCAAAAATGCAGAATATAGACAGTAACTGGACAAATGAGGGTGCTATTGAAGGTGTTACATGCAAAAAGAGAATGGTGCTCACTTGTATTTGAGGAAGATCCATTGTATGCCCCAGATGCCCACAAGGATCATGCCATTGATCTCCGTCACGGAGAAGGCCCACTTTACACGGTCGATGTAGTCGAAAAACTTGTCAGGCAGTGGCGGGCTGTTCTCCTTAGCTGGGACACGCTCATGGACCACCGTGATCACAACCGTGGTGAGGATAAGGTTGAAAGCTGCGTAGATGAAAGCGATTGCTGTCTTCCACCACTCCATGGGAAGCGGATCGCGCCTTCCACCAGGGACGGAGATCTTGACATAGTCGCGGTGTAGGTTGATCCCCGAGCGAGAATTGAGGTCCCCGCTCGGCGGAGACAGAGTGAGGCCGGAAGAGTCATCAGCACCTTCATCCGGGTGGGCCATCACCCCTTCACCTTCCCTCTGGGGCTGTTGAGACAGCATGAAGCTTTCCAGCGCACCTATGGGATCTACAAGAATCTGGAAGCCTGCAGAAGGCAATGTGTTTTAGTGCCATAGTAGGAGATTTGGGACAAATTTGGACATCTACTTTGAAGGAATGATGTAAATTTTGCATCCATCCATCCATTTTATGAAACCACATGTCCTATTCAGGGTTGCAGGGGAGTCCTGGAGAGTATGAGCACCAGTGTTGTGCAAGTTACTTCCAAACTGTAATACATTACAGATTACTTGTTACTGTCATTTAAAAGTAATCCCTT
>JABFDZ020000087.1:545884-556182 GCA_019775955.2 Pollimyrus isidori | reverse complement strand
ACACTACTGCGTTACAGCAAAAAGTAATATGTTACTGTAATATATTACTTTTGTAATGCGTTACTCCCAACACTGATGAGCACAAAGCAAGGAATAGCCCAGGATGGGATGCCAATCCACTGCAGGAAAATAATCACACTCGTTCACTCATACATGCACCATTTGGGAACTCTAAATGGCTTCAGCATGTTTTTGGACTGTGGATGGAGACCAGAGTACCCAGAGGAAACCCCACGACAACATGGGGAGAACATGCAAACTCCACACACATGGAATCCTAATGGAGACTCAAGCCCAGGTCCTAGAGGTGTGAGGACGACTGCGCCACTGTGCCACCCTGGAAAATGTACAATATACAATGAATCCATCTAAAATGCTGATCATTTAGATTGACTTGCTCAACAAGTCCCTGATAAAGAGGACACTGGACATAGTATCTCAACCTGACCTTTGGATGTCAACATCTGTGGAGAAGACTGGGAAAGTAGATCCTAGTATGTCTGCCTGCTGAATAATGTCAGACGAGTCCCCATCCTGTTTAGCTCCACCGGGGAATAGATCTGGGCCATTTGAAGTTATGAGTCATCTGCGTATCTTCCCATTCTTCCAGAAAGCCTTCCGCACACTAAACTAATAAGCACCTATTAAATTACCATAGGCCTGTAGAGCAAGCTCATTACCAGCCAGAAAAATGGCCGACCCCGCCTGCCTGAAATGCTGCGGCTCCGATTTGCCTTCTCTACGGCAGCTGATTGGACCACAACTAATTTTTAACGCTACTCTGAAGCTCAAAGTTACCTCTAGGAAGTAGAACAGGGACATAGACACAGGGTCAAGTGTGTATTTGCCAGGAGGCAGAGAGACGCGGCGACCTGTTGTGGTACCTGCCCCACATTCAGCCGTACGGTTTATGGCACGCCTTCCCGCTGGGCACGTCTTTCACAGTAGCCTGGATTCACGCCCGGTACACTAGTGCACAGTGCCAAATGTGCTCTTCCCAACTTCATCTTATATTCATCAGTCCCACGTGGGGAGTGCAATACCTGATTTTTAACCCTTTCAAATTCCTTGTACAGAATTAAAAAAAAAAAAAAAAAACAGGAAACTGGTCCTTTTTTTTTTTTAACTTGTGGGCTGGACTCACTGGATTTGACTCTGCTTAGTCCTTGAGATATTTTTACAACTAGATTAGGGGAATATTCAGAATATTCTACTGTAGAGTCACCGTGTCCAATTTGACTATGGAATCACATGGTTTATTACCTGGAGTGAGAGACAGGTGATGGTGTATTTGGACAGAATCTTTGGTAGTTTTGAACCTTGTGTGCAGGCATGTTTCTAAAGTACCGTGCATCTTGCCATGCAAAAAAGACTTGGTCAGCTTGGGCGTGGTTCACACACACATCCGGTTAATCAGATGCTGATCAGAAACATTAAAAAAACAAGCTTATTCCTTCCTAGAAAAGATATCGATATCTGCTGATGACAACCAAAAGAAGGATGCATACCTGTCTTTGCGTCTCCATTTTAGTTTTAACTGTGTATCCTAACCATCATCAGCGTTGACCAAAATAACATAAGTATGTGCCATAGCTAGTTTGACTGCCATCATTTCAGAAAACGAATCAAGATTTCAAACCCTGTCGCTCTGAAGCTGTGAATGTCCAAGCAGACATTTGAGATCTAACAGAGACAACTAAGAAGAAAATGAGAGTCTACGATGGCCAAAATTTATAGTTCTGTTAGGGGAAAAAGGCCAGCTTTACATCCTGAACAATTAATAGTCAGGCGAATGGTGGGCAACCTGTTTTTATTCATCTTCCACATCCATGGGGTAGTACTGGAATTGGTTCTAGTTTTTCTGTCCCATATGGCAACAAATAAAGTAATGTACAAGTAATCTGGCTGCCTTGGAACTAATCTTGTTATTACAAGTGCCACCACCCGTCTGGTCTGAACACAAGGCTATATTTTTCTGAAGGCGTGCGAGGGTGTAGACGCACCAATTCATACTTTAGTGTAATGACACAGTACCCTGCAGTCCGACGGTTTTCTGCATCCTGTGTTCAAATGTGACTTCAAAGAAACAAGGTTAAAAAATAGCCAGTTGGTAGGAGAAGCCAGCCAATCCATTAGGATCCCAGTGTTGGAGCCCGTTCTCTGTTTATGAGAATTAAATAAAAGTTTGAAGGGGTGATTCAAAAGGAAAGCCAGCTGAATGTTCGCAAAAGGCTGCAAGGCCATCAGTGCTGTCAGGATGGTGTGGAGATTTTGGCTCATAGAAGAGCCGTTTTACAAGAATAAGAAGCAAGGGCTGTTGCAGTTTGAGCCATTTTGAATGAAGTGGAACGTCCATGCTCTTGACCAGGTTCATCTCTGCTATTCAAACGGACAACATGAGATTCACCACTGGGTTTGGTTGGGCCGCGGTCTATTTGGAAGCCACCCCCTACAACAGGAAATAAAGTTTGCATCATGGGGTGAGAATGACGGGCAGTGGACGCATTGTGGTGCATTAACGTAGCATTTAATGCGGAGGTTGGTCTTACGGGCCAGGAAAATGGACCATTATGAAAAAGCCTGATCGCCTTACCGCTGGATCCAGGCACTTAGGGGTGTAGAGTTTCTGGACCTTGACAAACTGCTTCCTTCATTACTTATCTGAATACATATTTCCCCATTGGAGGTCCCTGTTGGATGCTGGGATTCTCGCCTTCTGCGTGTAATGTTTGCCTCGCTGCTGCTCAGATTCTGCTCTAGTTTAGATGATATCTTCGTGGTATGTGCTTCAGCCCACTGTGGTTTTTAAGAGATGGGATCTTTCCTGATCATTCCCCCCTGGGACTTAACAGTGCAATGGCCGTCTGCATCACCAACATCCCTGCTAATAATGCATCAACAACCCAACCGTATAAGCGCAAGTGGTCACTGAGGACCTCTCTTGGCAAGTAATTGCCTGCTTATACAGATATGACAAGTGTGATTCAAAAGCATGATTTAAGCTCTGCAATGGGGGTGCTGTGCTATACAGTAATGCTGAAATCAGAAGGTCGTTGGGTCAAATCCCAAGACTTCACCATTGTGCTTATAATCAAGACCCTTAACCACCAACTGCTCCAAGGACTGGCTGACCTGGCTTCATCCAAAAAAAGCATCTGCTAATTAAATTAAACCAAGATTCAACACAGGAAACTGATGTATGTGAATTTTCTTTGCATGGCTGATTGTATAATACTGCTCATCGCTCAGAAAAATCGGTGTGTAAATCCCAAACCTGAACCTCAGAGTGAGTGTGGCAGGTTTTTATTCGAGTTGCCACACTTCTGGCACAGGTTAATAAGTAGCACAGAATGGAGCATTATATTCTACGCATAGCTTGATTCTCAGAATCTAGCAGAAAAAAAAATGGTAGCAAACGTTTCCTTTCACCAACGAAGACCCCAATTATGGGTTAGCAGTTCGGGAAGGTGTGTCGCTATACAGCGAATACCTTCAGGGGCCATGATCCTGGAGAATTATGGCATACCTGGCGTCTCCCAGTCGTGACTGAAAAGGTATGTGTGAAGCTGTCTCTCTTTACCCCAGCGTCCCAGGGGCAGGACAACAGCCTCTATACTGTGGGAAGACCCGCAGCTGGTATATTACAGAGCAGGGCGGGTGCGTCCCTGCCCAGAGCGTGGCTCTCCAGATTTACTTTTGAAGAACGTCCCAGAAACCCCACAGTTTTTCACCACAGTCTAAAAATAAAAGCGCGGTGATACAAAGCTTCCATCCCCAGCCTCATGACTTTCCTCTGGGAAAATAAAGTGATTTCTACATTTTCGGGATTTTTGATATTTCAGGAAATGTTTTCCCGAGCAGATCCAGTCACAGTGAAGATCCCAGCATTTTTAAATAGATATTTCTGAGAGAACACAACCCTTTCACATTAAAGCGTGGTAGTAATTAAGGATTTCAGCCAGTGAACATGGCTCCCTTAACTACCAACTGGGTCATTTTACATTTCCACAGTCATGGGTTTGAATCACACACAAACATGCCGCATGCTCATGTGACTTCACTGTGAAGTTTCCAAGACATGCTGACAGGCTCTAAATTGCCTCAAGTGCCACAGTGGCACCATCCAGGAGGTTTCTCTCTGGGACATTCTCTGGAATAGCAGTTCTTCAAAAGGAAAGATACAAGTAAGGATTTAAATCATCAAGAGCACTTTAATTGGCACCTCGTGCTTTCCAAGCAGCAGTCACTTATCTATCGCAGCATCCAGCTGCCTAAAATTAATCTGTATACAATATTACAAAACTCCTAGTCTATGTGGAGTTCATATGCTAACGCGAGAAGACCTCTAGTTAGTCCCTTAAACCAAGAAATACTCACCCAATATTGTTAGTTAGTTTTTTTTTTGTTTAAAAAAAACTCTTTTTATAGTGCTCCAATTTATGGGCTACCCGGTACTCGTGATTGGATGTAGATTAGTATACGAAGTGAAAACGTCGACCTGCGTAGTGCAATTTTCCAGTCAAAAAAGGCCGTTAAACTTACTGATGTTCAGTATATGCAGAAATGCAACAGACTAACTGGAACGCAGTTTACGTGTAATAACCAATATAGGCGTCTCACTCAAGTCTTAGTTTAACAAAACTGCAGGTAGCCCAAATGTTTCAACCGAATGTGAAACCTTCATACTTTTAGCAAAAAACAAAGAGAAGCGTAACTAAATACAGCTTCAGAACCCATATACCACCAAGCACACGAGAGGGACGCACATCTCCAGGTCGATGTATGTATTTTTGTTAAAAAAATAAAATAAAATAAAACGTGGACAAGAAACGATCGTATATTTTGAACTTAAATGACAGATTTCGACTGTACACGTATGAAAAAATAACTGCTGTAAACGAGCGCATCAAAGACTGGATTCACACAAGTTCATATAAAGTGTCAGCGTACCTGAGATCCCTGAGAAAGAAAGCGGTCAGATGCGGAGACTTTCAGCGTTCAGGCTCGAAATGACGCTCCCAGTGCTGCCATGAAGGAAAAGCGAAGCGGCGCTCCTCCCAGATGCTTGACATCAGCGCGTCTCCAAACGCTCAGACCTGCAGCGGATCGGCTGCCTGGATGAAACACGCAGCAAAAAGAACCTCGTACGGCGAATTTGAAGTTCACAATTCCTTGTTTGGTGACTTTTTGGACTTTGTCCGATTGCTTTATGGATTCGTAAAAATAAACTAAATGCACAGTGGCTTCGGGCGTGTCTGTGATACAGAAACAACAAGACTTTTTGTAGGTATACTTTATATAGATATTTAAAATACGATTGGCGTCAGTGTTCAGACCTACCGCAATTTTACTAAAGTGATTTGACACGCAAGGTAAAATAGATACAAAGATAATTTAAATGTTTTAAGCATACATCTCTTAAGATAATTTTATGTAGGCCTACTGTTTTTAACACACAGCGTAATCTGTACAGACCACAACACATTACCGTGCTGGTCACTTAATAAAAACAATCGATTAAGACAAAAGAATACCCCAATATCGTATTATGGTCATATAGGCCTACGGCACCAAACCATCAAGGTTCTCCTGGTATATAAAAGTCATAGAAACAGCTGTAATTTCACTTCTTCTCATGTGGGAAGGGTTTAAGTTTAAAAATATCACCCTGCGGCTTCTTTGATCCTAAATCTGTGTACACCAAAAACTTATAGGCCTACTGTACGTGAACTACTCTTAGATTGTTCATATATAGGAATTAAATTCTGAGCGACTACCTTTTTAAGTTCAATGTATTCACCCGGAGCGATATACAATTTAACGATAATTTGAAATGTGACTATTTAATTAATTTAATGAACCATATTATTGGAGTATATATACCCATGTCGGGCTGACTATAATTTTAACATCACAATGAAACACTAATGTTTTGATACTCTCGAATCCTGCCTATACATTATGGCGTAAATCTTTGAACTTTAAATGGTATAATGCTGAAGTACTTCATAATCTTAGCCTAATCGTATCTACAAAACACTGAATGACTTTTTAACTTGGTAACTAAACGTTGCTGGAGTGCGGAGCTCAAAATGAGAATATCCCCCTGAGACCCAAGGAAAAAAAGTGTCCTTCAATTGTAGGTTATTCGTATTTGGAGGAAATAAATGTTACAATTTTGATTTTTTTAAAATTTATTTTTATTTTTAATTTCACAGCATGTCCTCTTTAGTGCACAACAAGGATAAATACGTTTCGTAACATCAGTGAAAAGATAAATGCAAAAATAAAATGACCACTAAAATGGACATAAAGGAATGGGTGGAGTCTCAGAAGGTTACTACAGTAATGCTTGCAGGATTTTAATGAAGATTTAAAGGCGTTGCTCCCGCACAATACATATTTAATATAATGTTCTCTGCAATATTAATTTATTTGGACCTAGACAGTACTTCTGACTGTAGTCTGATACATTATTTTGGATAGACATAAGTAGATTGCTACTTATGTATTGTGTTGTGCTAGAAATGTCAGCCCCAGTATAATGTACCATTAAACATTCTGACTGATGCATACCAGTTTATGTATGTATGAACTATGACATATAATGTAACACTGTATAATACTTAATGTAATGTATGCACAGAATATAATCCTTAGAACAATACTGCGAAGAAGTAACTTGCAGAGGATAATGTAACCTTTTAACCTTTAGACGACGGATGCCAATTTGGCTACGTATATGTTTGCACCATAACTAGTTCTAAGGCTTATTATACCCCAAATTTACTCTGTTGAATCTAGATTCATTATGATGAAGGGTAAAAAATATAACAGACTCTGCTAAGTAGTGTGTAGCAAACATAAACTATCTATAGGCGCATTACTGCAGGAGCACCTGGATTCTGAGCTTATTGCTTAGCACCATAGTGTCCTTGAATCACATAGATTCTAGGCTTATTGTCACAGTTATATTTTCCAGAGTGAGATAGTAATACAAGAAATGATTAGCAGGTGATCATCCAGGGGCGGGGAATACCAAAATTCCAAAAGAAAATAACATAATACTGGCGAACAGTCAAGGGAAAGATGATGCTTAGGACTTCCCCTATGACGAGTAACTGTGCAGAGATAAGAATAGTGTATAAGAATCGATGTAAGGCTGCATGCCGACACGCTTCTGCAGAATGTCCAACCTCGGTTGTAACTTTGCTGCTGCAATAAAGACTGAACTTGAAGCTCTTCACGAGCGGCTCCTGATTCGCTGGGAAAGGAAAAAAACACAACAAACCTGGTGTGCATACGACTGTTACAAATTCCTCATGTTATTTGAAAAAAATAATGGTCAACATTTCCAAGCGTTATAAATGGTGTTTATAAGAGAAGTGTAGAAGTGCAAATATATTTGTAAGTAAATGTACATGTCATGTCACCTATATGTTTAACGATTTTCCAACAATGGCAACACGAGCCGTATGGGCTCGTTTCTCTCACGACACGTCGTGGGTTGTCATGGAGACGCGCCACACGGCGGCATGGCGTCATTTCCGATGATGTGTCCGTAAACCCTTAAGTGTGGTGATTCCTGTCTGCGGCCCCGGAGGGTGAAGCGTTGCTCACCTTTTTCTTTAATGTTTCGTGTAAAAACGAAAAACGGCCAGTACTGCTAACGCTTGTCTTTCGGACAGACATGGAGACGGCTGGGAACTCGCATAAAAAGCCGAAGCTAAGTAACGCCCCAGAAAACTGGGTGAGTTTATAATAATTCTTGTGTAGCTTAATCGCACATTAGAGTAGCTGCGACTTCCTCCTAAATTTGTAGACGCGTTTTAGCACAAAGAAGTTTAAAGGTTCTCCATGCGAGTCCGCTGCGTTTAACTCGATTCTCCCTTAAGCAGCTTTTCTACTCTGACCCAGAAAACAAATATTTGGCCACCATTACTTTACCAGCCGCCACAAGTTATGGTAAAATGCCATGTATTTAATGTTATGATGTTGTTGACAAGGTGTGTCAGAGCCCCGGACGGATTTTTGTACTTATTTTTTAAGATCGAATAATTTGCATCTCCCTTTAATGACTCAATGCCTCAATGTTTTTAATTAACCTCAATCTTAGAAACTACTCTAAGTCGGATTTTGCTGAATTATTTAGCTGAATAAGCGGGAGAGAATGGATGGATGAATTTAGGTTTTACGGTACGTGATAGATCGTGATTATGGTGTGTGTATATATACTGATGGTTGTTTGGTTTCAATTGTGCCTGTCAATGAAGGGGATGCAGCGAGCGACAAACGTAACCTACCAGGCGCACCACGTAAGCAGGAACAAGCGTGGGCAGGTGGTAGGAACCCGGGGCGGCTTCCGCGGATGCACTGTGTGGCTGACGGGTGGGTTGTCATCTGCTTATCACATTCACCATTTATGAACATTGAAACAACAACAAAAAAAAAATGAAAGTAAAATTGAAACGTTGTTTCTAGGTCTGTTTGGTAACTGCAGTCAATAAGCTAGACACTTAATTGGTACCATGAGCTGCTTGCGAAGTCGCTGGCGTTATGTGTTCTTTATAGGTGTAATAAAGATTCTGATGTTGCCTCTTGCTGCCCTCTGCAGGGTTGTCTGGGGCTGGGAAGACCACCATGAGCATGGCTATGGAGGAGTATCTTGTGTGCCATGGAATTCCCTGCTACACTCTGGACGGTGACAACATCCGACAGGGCCTGAACAAGAACCTGGGTTTTAGCCCGGAGGACCGCGAGGAGAACATCCGCCGCATCGCTGAAGTGGCACGGCTCTTCGCCGACGCAGGGCTAATCTGTATTGCCAGCTTCATCTCCCCTTACAGCCGGGTGAGCCCTTCTGCCGAGTCTGGAGCTCTGAACCTCTCGAGTTATCGTAGAGGGAGCGGCAGCATTCTGAAGTCAGGCCCTTGTTCTGCCCTCACAGGACCGCGCCAACGCCAGGAAGATTCACGAGGCCGCCGGCCTGCCCTTCTTTGAGGTCTTCGTGGACGCGCCGCTGGACGTGTGCGAACAGCGGGATGTGAAGGGGTTGTACAAGAGAGCTCGAGCGGGGGAAATCCGAGGTGAATCGACTGGCACACCTAGATCTGCTGCATCAGGGTTTGTCAAACTCCGGTCTTTGTGGGCCAGCAGCCCTGTGTAGCTTAGTTCTTTCCCTGTTTCACCACGTATGATTCAGCTCAAGAGCTGTGTGGTAATTAGCACAAGGAGTCGAATCAGGTGTGTTAAACGAGGGGAAAATGTGCAAAAATGTGCAGGGCTCTGGCCCTCCAGGACTGGAGATGAAACCCCTATACCACATCATAATGCTGCTGTATCGCAAAAAGTAGAGCGGTGCGCCAATATTGCAAAGGTTGTGGGTTCAAATCCCTGGGAACCCACATGAATTATAACCCCTCTACTGTGACTTGTATTTAAATATACCAGTCTTAGTTTGACAGAACTGCAGGTAGTTCAAATATTTCAACCAAATGTGAAACATTCACACTTTTAGCAAAAAACCAAGAAGTGTAACTAAATACAGCTTCACAACGCATATTCCACCAAGCGCACCTGTTTTAATATAAACAAATAGGTGCTCAAGTCTATGACTAGTTGATTGTTTTACATCCTTGTTAAACTTGAAGTGCTTTTATTGCATAATTACTTTGAGCTTCAAGTTAAAGTATGTGTAAGTTAGCCTTCCAGGCCCTGTTATATGCAGTTGTGGCACATCGAAACACAGAAATAGAAATTTGCAATGGGCTACCTGAGCTCATCTGTCAGTCACATACTTGCAATTCTGACAGTTAGATAAAGCACAGGCCCTGGGCGATGCCCGGTGAGCACCCCCTGGTGACTGTCCCTGTCTCCTGCAGGCTTCACCGGGATAGACTCTGAGTACGAGAAGCCGGAGGCGCCAGAGCTGGTGCTGAAGACTGATTCCTGTAGCGTGAATGAGTGCATACAGCAGGTCATTGACCTCCTGCAGGAAAGGGTAAGGAGTGTCCGGATGATGCAACGTCCTGTTGCGGTGCCTGACAAAAATGATGACGGCGTCCTGTCGCGGTGCCTGACAAATGATGACGGCGTCCTGTCGCGGTGCCTGACAAATGATGACGGCGTCCTGCCGCGGTGCCTGACCAAAACGATGACGACGTACGTCCTGCCGCGGTGCCTGACAAAAATGATGACGGCGTCCTACCGCGGTGCCTGACCAAAATGATGACGGCGTCCTGTCGCGGTGCCTGACAAAAATGATGACGGCGTCCTGTCGCGGTGCCTGACAAAAATGA
>JABFDZ020000087.1:516367-535975 GCA_019775955.2 Pollimyrus isidori | reverse complement strand
CCACAGCCTCCGCTGCTGTTTTCTCCCTCCTGAGGTTAACCCCCCCCCCCCCCACACACACACACACACACACACACATCATTCATAGTTACTTGTCTTCGTTTGTACATGATCTATAAGCAGGACTCGTGTTGTAACGAGATACATGTGGACGCTATCCCCCCCATGGGGAAAAAATGAGAGAAGCCATCCCTTTTGAAAATATACCATCGCTCCCACCCCCCTGAACACTTCTGTGTAATTTCACTCATATAAAGGTAAATCCTATCAAGGGTATTTAACTGGTGGACTCCAGACTAAAGCACAACTTAATCAGAACTATGTGATTTCCAGCCCTCCCAAAATAAATTGAAGCCCCACCATTCCCCCTTATGACTCCTAGTGGGGAATTCAGTAGGCAGTATCTCCCCCCCCCATGTGCCCCGGATGTGCCTTCTGCAGGTCTTAGGTCTTGCTGAGGGGGACGGACCACCACGTGGGCCTCATTCTGGTACAGGGAGAGATCTGGGGTGTGTCATACCTCCCCATCACGCACATAACCCCCAGCTACTCTGTCACACTCAGACCCCCCATTCTGTGTTTGTTCTTGGGTACACGCTAAACAATCTTCTGTTTCTGGTGATTACATTTTTAAACCGAGAATTACAATCTAACTGTGCTTGACTTCAGCCTAAGTAGACCAAAAATACCCTTGCCCACCTGTCATTAACATACTGATGACTGGACGTCATGCTTACTCTAAGGTGTGGCTCACAAACACCTTCAGTTGTATTTTTTCTGTTTGTAAAGCAGTTCAAAATGTAACGCGTATCGAAATGATATGTTTCACCAGTCTGTGCCCCTGGCCAATAATATGCGTGCAGTAGCTTTTCTCTATTACGGGATATAACACACATTCTGTCTCAAACCTTTTCTGTTCGCTTCCCAGATTCCTAAGAGATTGAAGTAAGTCTTCCCCTGCCTCGTGATCTACTACTCTGAATCACTAAGACATTGCTTCATGTCACATGGGCAGGAAATGACATCACGGCAAGGGCTGTGTCACATGACTCTTCCCACATCAGCCTGCCTGAGGAGATTTTGCTCATAGTGACAACTTTCCTGTATCTCGTTGGAGCCCCCAAGGTCAGTGAACCTGCTGGGCATGTTTGTTTAGATTCCCACCTCTGCCCTCTTTGTTTGGTCTTCCATAGGGTTACCGTATGTCCAGGCTTCCCCGGACGCGTCCTCCTTTTGGGCCCCCGTCTGGGTGGTTGGTCTCAGTTTAGCGCTGCGACCTGTATGACCCAATGTTCCAAGTTACAGTGGAGAACCAAGTAAAGGAAGAGGCACCAATTTTCAATATATGGCAGCCACTCTGTATCATCACACTACATTCACAAGGCTCATGCACACTTTCCTTTCCTGTAAAATGAAACAATATGCACATCCCTGCGAGTCACGCTGCTCGACTTCTGGAAACCATTGGCCCTTTGACACTTTTTGTTTTTCGTGTGAACAGTGAATCGTGTTGTTCGCTTGACATTCAACAAACTTTAGCTTAGCATTTTGTAAGTTTTGTTGAAAAAGACTTGTATACAAGTATACCAGTTATATGTAAGCTGTGTGTAGATTATAAAACAAGAGTTTATAAGGTAAGCATACGTCCGGGTTTCCCCAGATGAGAATTTTTGTTTTACATAGTGGTTAGGGAAAACTCATTAATATTTGTAAGAACAGCATTACATGATTGGCCGGTGACTGTGAATACTCGTTAATACTCTGATTCCAGAACATGTCCTGGGTGCCGATGTCCTGTTCTGAACCTTGCAGCTCTCGACCAGGCCTCGGGTCGGGAGGCGTCTGCCTGAAGCTCTGGGTCAGTCCTCCGTAACAAGTGAAGAGTAACATTGCCCATTCTGCCTGATGGGTGTCGTTTACAGATAGCAATATACTTGATTGCAGGTTTGTTTTGAGTGGCCCTGAATAGAAGAAGTGTTAGCTGAGGACTGTAGGAAAAGAAAATCGGTGAAAACAGGCAAATTAAAGTTTGGGCACAATGATTATTAAGGAACAGAAGTGCCAAAATGAAAGCTGATATAGCCTATAATACATACTGGTTTCCTCATGACTGCCAGCCCATGGATCCAAATGTTTATGCACTGGGGTTTAAAACTGCAAACAGTTTGTAACCATTCGTGGTGCCTTTAATGCCTGAGCTACTTAAATGGTCAGAAGATGCTCCCGCTGTTCCCAGTCAGTTTCTGGTCCAACATGGCCATTGTCCTGGCCTTAAAATGGAACAGAAATGGGTTTTTTTTAGCTCTAATTGTGCATTCCCAGAATGCACTATGTTGATTTTGTATTTTGAAGAAAATGCATAGGTATAAATAGTACAGATCATTAACTGCTAATTGAATCACTTAAGTTGTGGGAATGGACCAGAACAAGCACCAGCTGACAGGCAGCGTCCGGTGAGTGCTCACCCTTTTTTTTTCCAGCCGCTGTATGGAGTTGATCTTCTGGTGATCCTGGTGGGTGGAGTCACAGGTGTTGGCCACTGTGACCTCTGACCTCTTGGGCGTCCATCTTTGTTTCTCGAGTGGCTTGCTGTGAAGCCGCTCACATGAAGCATTCTTCATCAATGCATCAAAGGCCTAGTCAGTTAAGATGTTTTATCATCAGAGATGTAGCAGGTAAACACCCTGGTGCAGCCTGGTATAACTTAAATTGTTTAATTTTTTTAACAGTAATTTTCTCAACTTAGCTGCTATAGGGAGTTTTACATATTTAGGTCTAGGTCTAGTCCTGGTCCAGTGTAAGCTGCCGTAATCGTTCCTCTGGCTTCCTAGCTAAGTCTTTCCAGAACAGTTATGTCTCTGTTCACTTGCAGTCATGGATGTGACCTAATCTTGAACTCGCCAGCTTAGCACATTATGGGTGGTCTGCACCGGGAGTGGATCTGTAAAACACCAAAGCGGTGGTTTTGATGCACTGAAGCCTAATCTTGTCCCAAAGTTTCTGTTTGTCTGGAAATATTACTGGTAAACACTGCCGTTGGCTTACAGTAGTGTGCGTCGTTCCCTGGAACAGGAAGCAGGGTCATTTTGTAACATTTTTGTAGAAACAACAGCAGCAGCGGTTAATTAGCGCTTTATTAGTCATGTCGGTATTGGACCACCCTGAGGGAATTTGCTAGATGATTTCTCGAAAACGTCCGAGTTCGCATGTTCCTCTGAGTGCTTCTGAGTCCAAAGTACTCTTAACGTACAACGTCAAACCGTTAATATAACACTGAAACAGGCACATTAAGGTAACAAAAGGTGCGTCATGTTATTTCTGCAGTATAGCTAAGAGTTAGCGTTCTTACCTGTGGGAAAGGTGCACTCACCTCCAGCAGGGGTGTACCTAAAAATCCTGGGATCCCCCCTTACACCTCCCCATTCAATTTTATGTATACATATGAAAATTCTAGGCTCCCCTGCAAAGCTCTGGGGCCTCTGAATGTGCCAGAGTACCCATGCTCCCCTGAGGCCTCAGCCTCTGGTCATCTCACCACGACATTGTAGTTTAATTTGTTTGTTTGTTTGCTTGTTCTTATGTGTATTTTTTTACTGAGAAATAAGAGTCTGACTCACTTGTGTACCTGAACCATGACTGAATTCTTGATGGATTTCCTTTATACACTCTGGAAACATCTGCACATATGAGTCATTTAAAGTTTACATACATTCAGAAATGTTTGAACCTACAGCAAACTGCTTGGAACTGTGGGTAATTAAGTGTGTGACTTTAGCCAGAGTGAGCGTGAGATGAAATGCGCAGGGAAAGATGAATACCGCACGTTAACTGCCCCCATTATCCTCCCCGGCGACAAGGCGTTCAGCATTTTGCTTCTATTGTGCTGCCTCCTTCAAACCGTGATTAAGACCCGATGTGTGAACCCTACAGATTCTTTCCCGCTTTCCTCTTTGATCCTGACATCACATAGAATGAGCAAACAGCCGAAACTAACCTGAGTAAACCCCATAGAGAGGAGAATGGAGGGGATTGTTCATTGGGAGATGCCAGCAGACCATGGAATTATGGGTAAGTGTGACTCTTTGCCCGCAGATATTTGGGAGGTCGTGTAAAGCTCATCGGAAAATGTGTCACAATGTTACTAGCCACAGAGGCACTCGGCATGCCCGGCCTGGCATAAAAACACTTGGGAACACACATTACCGGAGCTGTAAATTAGGCTGGCAGATAATTTAGATGGAAGGTGAGGTCTACCCGGGCGTTAACTGGCTGGCTAGTAAACACGTTACATTTGTTACTGAACTGGCCTGGTAGACTAGTAGCAATGTCTCTCCTTTGCAAGTAACACTTGCAAACCTGCCATCCTGATCTGTCTGGACAGCGGACCCTAATGTGAGTTAACTTCACACCTCCCCACCCCGCACCCCAAATTCCCCCATCTGCAAATTTAGCCATGGGTTCATCCTGATGTTTCCTGTAAAAGCTGTCCACGGCTATTAAAGCCATCTCTAAATTTTTACAATCCCTCACGGATGTGTGCAACGTTCTTTTTATTCCCGATAGTTTGCACGTTTGTTGAAAGGCGCCGCGCTGTTTAAAGAAAGTCCGACGTGGGCGGAATAACTGCGTTTTAGAATTAACCCGAACAGACTACGCACTTCCGTTCTCTCCGCTGTCTGAACCCTCATGCTGCATTGAGTCATCAGGGCTTTGAACCCAAAGAGTTTTGTGTCACCTCAGCTAATCTAGTCCCGCCGTTGAAGAAAAACAATCACTTCAGTGATATTTTACCCTGTGATACAATATGGTAATATGCCAGATAACAAATGAAAATGAAAGTGGTATACTTTGGTATGTCTTAAATGTATAGTATGTCATGCCCTGCATGCCTCTCTCCCCTGTGCTCTCTAACAAGCCACACCTGTTTCTTGTTTAGCCCTGCCTCTCGTTTCGGCCCTCGTGTGGATGACCCCAGGCACCTCTCATCTGCTCCCTCATTTGTGGTGTATAAAGTGCCTCCTAGTCCAGTCATTGTATTGTTACGTATGGCGTTTGCTGCTGACTCCGTGTACTCTTTCATTTACCCTGCACCCTGTGTGTCTTTCCTGATCTCCCTGCCTAGTTTTTATATTTATATTATATTATATATATTGTATATAAAACATATAAACATCGCCCTTGATCTTTAAATGATTTGATAAGGGATGTAAACGGGTTTTTTAGCTCATTATAGCAAAGTCATAATTCTTCATTTTGGGTAGGGGGGTGGGTTATGTGACCCACTGTCTTTGGAAAGTCGGCTATTCCTCCAAGCACCCCTTGTTTGTGAGGAAATGACGATCTGATGTTCAGACGGGCCTCTACCAAGCTTGATCTGTGTCATTCAGCCTCATTGTTTTTGTCCACCTACTTCTTCAAGTCCAAATGATAACCTTGTTGGATGGGATGCTCCTTTAAAAATAAACACAATTATTTTGTATAAGTTGCTGACATGGCTATATTTCACTTATGATTGCTACTCATTTACTGATTTCCTCTAGAAAACCAGTAATGCTTCCCAAACCAGTGACTAATCTCAAACGCACAATTTTTCATTAATCCCCATATCAAAGTAAGATCTGACATTTTTTTTTAGGTTGGCCATGAAATGTTCAAAAACATTTATTATGCATCATGTGTGGTTCTGTAAGTCTTCAAGCGACATGAATGTGAGACTTGGATGAATAAAACAGCTAATGGCTAATCCCCTGCTTTTAAAGCGCAAAGTGGGACAGATATAAAAATGTGTCAGTTCTATACAGTACTAAAGACTTTTTTGTAAGGATCATCATATTGAAGATATCAAAATAGCTGATATTATGGCTAAGCAAATTGCAGCGGGAAACTCCGCTGGAGAACAGGATCAATAGCAAGAATGTGTTCTGTTTAAGAAGCATTTATCATTTTGAGGATAAGAATCTGTGCTGATCCTGGTCATACTACTGACACGCTCTCAGCCATCTTTGCCGCTGTTGGCTGTGCATGTCATGTGACCTGCGGTCTTCAGAACTTCATTTTAAAAGTGGGTTTTGGAGTGGAACGCATAACACACTCTCAACATATTAAATTTGACACTTAAAACAATCTGGGGCTACCATTTCAGTAAACAAATCAATGCTCAGCTATATAGAGAGTAATCTCTTTCCAAAGGATATTTTTGAGTCGTTATGGTACCCGATTGGCAGTGCAACAACCTTAGAAGTTACACCTTTTATACTTGTAACCTGTGCTTACATCCTGTCAGATTCTTTGCTTTTATTTAGCTCTTGATCTCGTCTGTGTTCACAAATGATTTTGTGTTACAGGTACTGTAGGTGTGTAAACATTATGCTTATCGATTGGCACTTTGCTCAGTCTACACCCCTGAATTGTTTAGGGGTTTGATACACTTCCAGTTCTAATACTCCCAGCCCCTGGGATCCCTCTGACCACCAGTAAATGCCGGTTGCTTAGGTATGCACGGGATGGGCTTCTGTGGGAGAAACACTGCTTGAAAGCAGCCAAACCCTTTCACCAGCTGTTAAATCATGTCCCCCGTTAAGGGGGGGGGGGCTTGGAAGACTTGTCATGGCTGCTTGCTTATTTCACCCCCTGACCCCCCGAACAGGATGTGTCGTCTGTGCCACGTTACATGCCAAGGACTTCTGTTGCCGAAATCCAGGGTGCAGGACCCAAGCACCCACAGAATTATGCCGGGTATTTTCTGCCGGCCTGTGGTAGTGTGGAAAAACGGAGAATGTGCTGAGGGTTTGCTGCATACTTGACACCCTGACACCCCGAAAGCTGCTCTGGGATCAGCGTGAAGTCTTCCGCGGCCTTGGCGAGGAGTAAATACCGGGTCAGACGGCCGCCGGGGCCAGACAAGCCTCGCGTGTGACGCTCGTCAGGGCACCGGCATGGAAATACCGCCGGCCGGCGCCATAGTTGCTGTTTGTCAAACTTCACTTGGGGGACCAAAAAAATAAATAAATGGCTGACCGTTCCAGCTGCAAAATGATCTCGTCCTCCGGCACAGAGCAACTTTGTTCTCCAGAGACACTGGCAACGAATGAGATACTACCCTTATAAATATGATTGGCGGAGGGGTCGAGCCACCGTGAGGGGGCCGGCATTCGAGGAATGGAAGCCGTCGAAGGAAGACGGATCCTGAAATCAATGCGTCGTCACCTCCCGACGCACGAGTGCTCGTCAGCTCCGTGTCGTGGCTCCTGCTGAATAATGCCGCATTGTGTTCGCCGGCCATTCAATCCCCCGGCGCACTCCGCCGCTGACAGTGAGCAATCACTCCAAAATGATGTCACCGCCGGGGGTTTTGAGGCGAACAAAGGGCCCACCTGAAGGCTTGCAGATAGTCCGGCGGCAATGAAGTGCCTACAAGGGTCCCGCAAGTCAGTCATGTCTTTGCGAAGACTGAAACCCTGGGATCAGCGCGCCGGCCCGGCCCAAGGCAACTGCCAGACCTGCAGCTTTCAACCTCTCCTTCCCTCTTCTGGTGCAAAGAAGTGCTGCACTAATGCACTGGAGCACATTAAGTGTCATGCGATCCCAATTTCCTCATTCTGCAAAAGGCTTTGGGGACACGCCTCTGGTCTTCCTAGGATAGACCCGATGGGTGAATGAAGTTGCTACAACCATTGTTGTAGGATCGATTGTATGACAGTGTGGCTTGCTGAGGTGGTAATGGTGTCACACCAAAATCGGAGGTAATATCTTCACTCTGCCTATGGTTCTGGTGACGTCGGGCTAAGAGAAGGGCAGCTGAGGGTCACGGTCAGATGCTACGTTACCGCTACATTGCGGTTGTGTGTGTGCAGTCACATGGCTTTCATTAACGCTCTCTTGATTTCGGGCCAGATTACGCTTTTGACGTGATTGCCGATGGAGCAATTAGCTTCAGATTTATCCTCTCTGTGCTCCGCGAAGCCGAAGGCGCCATTAAAATAGCGGAGACTCACGCGGGTTCATCGTGTCGGCTAACCATGCCGATTAACGGCCAGCAGGTCACGATACATCACACCGCAAGCCAGAGGACGACAGCCACAAATGCGGCACGCAGCTACGCGAAACTCCAAGCAATTACTCGCACCCTTGGCCTGGCTGTCAAGGTGACGCCGTACGTCACACAGACACTTACAGCTGCAGAAGCCGTATGTGTGAGCCATTGTTCTCCTTGGCACTATTAAGCATGACTAGTGGTTAACATGCTTCACTGGTGCTACATGACACAAAGCTAAGGAATGCATGACAACAAGAGGATGGCTTCTGGGTAAATTCACAGTGCACTTCTCAAAGGCGTCCCTTTTCCTGTAAAGGACAACTAAGACGTAAGTCATGTTGCTTTCCTCTGTCTGAAGGCATTTAGAAGATAGTTGTTAGCCATTAGCTGTTAGCACCCGTTAGCAGTGCCCATAACAACAGCGGCCCTTGTGACAGATCCTCGTGAGCGAACAACTCAGAGCTTCCTCCTGCCCGGCCCTGCCTGGCACAGGGCCAGTATGAAGGGAATCTCAGCGACGGGTTAGAGTCAGGGACAAGCCAGAAGGCCTTTGTTTTCCAGAGCTGCCCTTTCATCAGGCTAACATCCTGTCGAAGGAGGGCAAATGTTATCATCTCTACCATCAGGGTCATTTTGGACGCTTCAGACAGCATTCACGCTTACAGCTACAGTGAAACGTGGCGTGACTTTTTTCCCCAAAAATGAACCAATCAATCATCATTTGAAACAAGGGGAAAGAGCCAATTATCTGATAGGCAAGATTCCCCCCCCATTTCTACCGCCTACAGCTGAGGTCCTGGAATGTAGTGCTCCAGAAGTTTGGACTACACACAATATCACACTTAGATGGTTTTGATTAAATCACTTCAGGGTGTATAATTCAGACCATGGTACACAGCATCCGGCCAGCAAAGAACCCGTCTTCTGGTTTCCGCGCTGCACCCCTGCTGATACAATATTTCAGCTTTTCTTTTTTTGCACACTCACTGCAAAATGTTCACGCCACGAAAAAAGGAAATTAACTAGTAACCAATACATTACAGTCTTATATATCTGTATACGGGTTGTGTTATTGAAAGCGTCCCAAGATTTCCACTGAGTGCAAGGCTGTAGCTGGGCAGTGTGTAGCTTGGAGGGTAAGGGTGCTTGAATTTCAATCAGAAGGTCATGGGTTCAAATCCCAGGGTCAACCAAATAATGTCACTGTTGTGCTTTAATAATCCTGGGAGGTGTTTGATCTTGTTTTCTCAATTGTGTGGTGCTTTGGATAAAAGTGTATGCTCAACGAATTACATGTACTAATCATGGCTCAATGTATGAAATCAACACCTGTTGGGGTATTAATATCAGTAATAAAGACATACCAAAAAACCCCAGATCAGGGGGGTATTCCACATAGCAGGATTTTGGCAATACCTAGTTCAGACAAATGTAAGGATTATCCAATAGGAATGTCACTTACCTCTTTTCGGATTGGACAGTTTTCACTTTTGGCTTAAATTTTCCCGCTAACTGAGAAATCCTGCTTCGTGGAACCCCTCATATCCCTCTCCCCCAGGTGTCTGGAAAATCTGATACACTATTGACATCTGTATGCTGCCCATGGTCGGCCTGCAGGATGACACCTGTAGAGGAGTATGATGGAGAGTAGCCTTCAAACCCTCCTTTTCATATCCTCCGCATGTTATGTGCTGGAATTTAATATACTTGCGCGAAATGTGATATACTTGCACGATGCCTGCCCGTGCGGCATGGGGGGGGGGGGGGGGGGTCAGGATGCCCACGATGACACTAGTTTCTCTTACCCAATAGTAGGATGAGTGTGGCAAAAATCTGCGCGTCCCTGAGCAATTCTTTATTCTTTTTTAAAAACAAGTACACTGGGTTCTCGTCTCTCCTTCACGGTGCTTTGAAAATTTAAAAGTGCGCAGATCAGGAAGCTGCACCTTCATTCAGGGGGTGTTTTTTCCCTTTGAGATCAGCAGAAGTGCAACACCTTCATTCGTATCGCTGTTAGCATATAGGAATCAGCAGCATCCCCGCCTGACAGTAAATGGTGTGCAGAAGTCCTGTTTTACTGACATTCCCGGTATTTCGGATATATTTTAAACTTGAGATACACGCGTCGTGTTATTGGGCATATATTTGATTTTTTAGCACCGAGGAGGGAGTTCTTAAGTACATTTTAATTCATTTCAAACCACATTTAATCCGATTTTTCCTAAATAGTAGCAGCAGCGCTCTGTTGTAGAGAGGCACGCATGAGTCTCCACAACGTAAGTACGAAGCAAATGATAGGGACAGTAACACGATTACATGGTTAAAGTTTACCATGGCAAAGACGTGCCCTGATCAACATAAACACCGTAATGATTTGGGCATGAAACAAAAGGCGCCTATAATTAAATAGTAGTCACGTGACATGCAGTTGTGTGTGAATGGAATGCGTCTCTCCCTCAGCACGGCATGGTGTGCATTACTGGAGGGAGACCTGGTTCCTATTCAGGCAATAATAAACTCAAGTTGGTTCGGCAAAACGCAAGAAATTCTGCCTCCAATTCACGCGTTCTTTTTAGGGTGGTAGTAATTAAAATAGGACCCGGACAGTAATGAGTTACCACAGAGTCATCACTGACGTGATTTCAACCGAAAAGAGTCGAGACTTGCGGCAAAGAAATTTACAACTCAAAGGAAACCCTAAAACCACAAACATCTTTTTGAATTTACGACAAACACGAGTTGATGTTTTGCATTAATATTTTCTTAAAAATCAAATAAAACAAATAAAAAACAATGTTAAAATATAAAAAGCTTTATTTGGGAGTGGGTGCAGGTACTCATTTTCAAAATGATTCAATCAACATCCATTTGCATAGATGCATAATTTTGGCAAGTCATAACAGATGGAACTACAGTTGACAATAGAATTCCAGCTTGATGTTGTTTTTATTAACATTTGAAGTGTTGCTATGCTGCATCAAAAATAATCTTCTGGTATTGGGTACCTTCTTTCATTCATTCTACTGATGGCAGCAGAGCAGATAGCTGTCTGTATATGGTTTGTTTAACGACAGAGAGATCACCAAAAAAGATCCAAGCGTTGATCAGTGAGATAGGACGTATTTGGACCAGAAGTTTATCGACATGAACCGATTGGCCACTACAAGCTACATCTCCTTGGATCGGCCTAATAGGCTCAACCAGTGTTTGTGATGTGATGACAGCGCAGGTGGCTAACACTTGTATTAGCTAGCCAGTGGGGCTGTGTGCTCTGTTGTCTGATAGAAGTGGTATCAAGTGGGCAAAGGAAAGTAACCACTAATAGATTCTGTGGGCAGGCCTCAGAATTGTTATACAAGGCCAGATGACCTCGGGGAATAATGTTGAGGAGATGGCAATGCAGAGCACTAGCTTGTATTTCCATACCAGTCACTCTCAAATGGTTCCCCACCTGCTACACAGGCCCAGCCCATCAATTGCTTCCATGTGGAGGGCTCAACAGACATGGTGATAAGTAAGGGCTGTTTGGGTGGATGTTTACAGCTATGAGAGACTGTCAGCCATCTGCTGAGCCGAGTCACATGAAAAGATTCCCCCTCCCAATTGAACAGCATTACCAGTGACTTTGAGGTCCTCGGATTGGTCAGTCAGAAACATCTGTGGCACCCTGATCATGCAGTCTCTGGTCCTTTTGGTGTGATGGAATGAGGATGAGGGGAGGTTTCTGTCAAAATCGACCCTCAAGGATTCAGGCTGATTTGTCGCTAACGTGTTTGAGTGGGGCAGAGGTCCCAGCTGTCATTGTTAAACAGAAATCGGGGGATTGTGCTCTCCTCTCCGAAATTCTCGTTCTTTCCCGCATGACAATAATAACTTAGACGCTGCAAACCCACGGTGGAAGCGGCTTCGAGATCCACCTCAGCTGCTGGCAATCTGCGCCTCTGATTGGCCAAATACAGAACAGATGAGGACACTTGAGGAATTAGCTTCTGACTGGTTGTCAGGCTGCTAGCCGGTGAAACTCATTGGGTGGCTGGTTCTTCAAAAAGGGCTTGCTGGATGGGAACTTTCTTTGGTCACCCCCTGCAGTCTGGGCTAGGTTAGCGGTCCCTGGTCAGTGATTTATGCGGTGGAGTTAGTGACTGCTTCAAACTGCTGACTGTGAGCTGGGCTTGATGTACTTTCCGTGTCATAATGTTTACTCTGCAGGAGTTCATTGCGTGGCTGTCCTAGTGTTGACTGCTCAAGGTGGACGGGCTTATATTCTAGCTAATTAAAGTGGTGGCGCCATATGCTCTAAAACACCCTAAAAGCACAAAAACATTCCGGGAAACGACAAAACGTTCCAAAATCTGTGCAGTAATATTATTACAAGACTCCGAATAAAACCTTCCCTGCTGTTCTCAGAATATCGCTTTTTATTTGCGGAGCCAGGCTATTCGTAGCTTCGTCCGGTTTACAGGGCAAAGGCAGTTGGAGGTTTCCGATTAATACACCAGTTTCGGCTGTGTGCGACCGGTTCTGGAAACACTGCGCAACTCGAACTGTGGTCGGACAAGTGTATCTTCATGCAAGCGGTGCCTCTTGCGCCGACTTTATTCAAAAGATATGAACTATTTAGTCGTATTTCCTCAATTCCTTTAGAGACCTCAGGTGGGAAGCACTTTGTTCCCTTAAAATTATAGAAACGCATACTAAAGATAAATTTAGAAATTAGCTGCAGTGACAATTCAATCAGACGTTTACTGATAGGTCTTCTGAAATACATTTTTGGTTTTGTTTGTTGGGTAGATTTATTAATGTGTGTTTTCCGGCGAGTGGAAATCACACGTTTGAATTGTGTAAGAATAATTTGAGTAAAATTGTGTAATATTACAAACTCGTAAAAAATGTTGTCCTGTTTCTTCTAATGCAACGACATTTTCCCTAGAGAAGGCTGCACCCTATTTAATTTACACTTCAGCTTTTAAACGCAGTATATAAAAGCCCCATGAGAACTTTGAGTTAACAAGGATTAATAGGATTAAAGGGGGTCTCCTGGGATTCAGTAATGACAGCGATTTTGGCAGCTGTGAGCTTTAGGAGTGTACTGTACGTGACAATCCTGAATTTTAACATTAAACTTGACGAGATTCAATATGTCCCCCAGCTATAACTTTATATGTGTCAACGGCGCTATTTGTTTTCGGATATTTAAGTTTCTGATTATTTTAAGTGGACTTGGATGTCCTTTGTTACCGTTGTCGTCGCGCTAATCGTAGCGGGACTGCGGATACCTTATGTGACACCATAAAGGGATGGAAGTGACCTATGATACGGCATTACAGTCGCAGCTGCCATAGGACAAAAGGCTACCCTACGTAAAACGATTTTATTGGTTAGTCTTGTTAATCAAATGCAGAGTATTAAAACATTTAATTATTAACTTGGTTTTGTCATGACCTGAACCTCTACTAAAAATGTCCTTCTGAACTGTCGTCTAAGATTTACATTTACATATTATGCAGTTTAAAACATCGTTCACAGGTGATATATTATAGGTCACACGAGTTCCGTATTTTAACTAGGACGCCACCTGCTGGCTTCACACAGTACCTTTATCGACTACCTTTAGAAGTAGTCTCTTGTCAAGTCACATGGAACAGTAATAGCTTTTAAAAACTGATTCATTTTACTGTTTGAGTGGAAACCTGCATATTACTAATTCCAGACTAACCGACGTTCAAGTAATTCCTGTGAAAGCTTAGTTGATAATTTAAAACACCCATGCTACACAGGACCTCATAGACCTACCCATTTTCGTACGGTACCAGTGGCATGCATTGCATGAATCACCGTGGAGTATTTAATTGTCCCAGATGGTGTATACAAACTGAAATAAGACAAAAAGGAAAATTTTGGCCGATAAGGCGTGTGAAACACTTCTACATCAAACAAGGCTTATTCCGGACGAAGTTTAAAATCTAAATAAATTGGCTATTTTAAAAAATCAAGCACACATGGGGAACAACGGAACCACGTAATATTTAACTGCATGCCTATCTAAAAGTCTTTTTTTCTTATTTTATGATGAAAGCAACGATAAATAACACAACACATGCGTGCATGTGTAGTGGGGGGAACCAAAAATATTTTTCTCAGAGTGAAAGGAAGAGGTCAGCATTCGTTGTGGGAATAAGGCTTGGCTGTGTAGGTCAGTATTTATCCGATTGCGTGGGGCTGTTTTTTTCGGTACAAGCGGGGGAACCGTCACGAAATATAACGCACTTCAAAGAGTACTAGATGTTAACAAAGTGACTGCCCTTGAATCTACACCACTTGCGCGTCACGGGTAATCTTACATATCTTCAATTTGCGAGATATTAAATCAGTGGAGCTGACAGCTGTCTTCTCCGTTTATTACACTTAATGCAGGACTGGCAGTCCTACGAGCTACACAGGCGGCCGCCTAGGGCGTCAACTTCTGAGGGGGGCGCCGGCCCTGATGCTCGCCTAGGGTGCCACATTGGCTAGGACCGGTACTGATTTAATTTTACACGAAGTTACGTGCACGTGCATTATATTATTCAACATATAAATTAGATTACACGTTTATAATGCATATTATCTGTATGTTTAGCTAATATAGGTAAATAAACGTTATGAGTGTATGAAACAGCACACAGGAATATTATTGTTAAATCGCGGCTAAGAATTTACAGGAATTAGTTATTAAAAATAGCTTGCGCATTTGCTCCAGGGAAATTAAATCTCCGTAACACTACAAGTATCCGATTGCTTAACTGCTTCGAAGTCGTCTACGAGAACTGGACTAATTTTCCAAAACCTCTGCGTATTTAAACACTTAGGCCTGTACATGGACCGTGCATTAATGCTAAAACAGCATATATTTCATTCTATTAACTCCAGTCATTCATTAAGATGCTGTGAAAATGAAATTAGAAGAAGGTGCCTGAATTACCAGCAACTGGCTATTGCTACTTGTGATGCCACTTGTTTACTGATAATACTTTTATTATCTTTATGCTCTACAAATATAAAGGAATTAGCCTTTAAACTTTTAGGTAAAAATGTCACGAACATATTAAACACTGCTTACATGTATGTGTTATCTAACCAACCTTGAAAGACGGTATCATATTTTACATATCCAGATCGCGTACAAATAGCATTGTTTAAAAAAATACATGCACAGACCTAGCACATAAATCTGCGCATCAGCTAAACATCGATGTTATCAACGTCTTTCTGTAAGTCTTCCTCCACGGAAAGGCATTTGCTCGTTGGCAAAATAAAACTTATCAAATATTTACATTTTCCTCGGTGCATGAATACACAATTCATTTGCAGGGCAGGTCACTGCACGCATTAGGAGGAGGTAGGAAGTATTCGATTAAAGCAATTTTAACATGGTGTCATTTCTCCAAGTATAAAGCAATTCTATTCATCTATATATATATATATGAAATAGTCGAGAAGTAAAACATTACGTGAGACCTGTTAACTCATATTTCGAGAAAACGGTGGCATATGTCTACATAGAAAATGATATAATTGCAACTATAACAACATAATATAAAAATACTTGAATATTGCTATGGTTTACTGGTAACATGGTGATTTAAGATTTCGAGGAGATTAAGAGATCAGTGGCCAAGACTTTCAATAAGTCTTTAAAACAAGTGGGTTAAGTTTGCCCTTCATTTCCGTGGTTTTCATTCAAGTTAAATGAATAGTTAAATATATGGCCTGAGTATAATTTTATAGGTTTTTTTCCCCCTCGCGGGGGTTTCGGGTGTCGGTGTCTGGAAGCGGCGCACAGACGCACAATGCGCAGCACCAGCGCGAGGGCAGCACAGAGATCGCTTTCCCTCTTTGTCAGGTCTGAATGAGGGGCGGAGGAAACAAGCCCATTAGGATCATATAAAAAAAGAAAGTATCTGAGGTCATAAATACTAGGTTGCCTCAAAAAAATGCCAACAGACCGCCAAGGACAGGCAACGAAGCACTCGGCGCGAATTTTTACCTTGACATTTTGGGAAGATAATAAAAATAACTTATATTCTCACCCTGACTTATGATCGACGATTTACAGTACAGTGATATTTACTCCTGATACATTTTTTCCTCGTTTATTTTGTTTTCTTAATAACAAATTTGTTGTATAGGTCTATTTATTCCCTATTTTGTTTGATTGACAAAATATTAATTGTTGGTGCTGGTAGTTATGGTTAACGTGGTTTTTCTCTGATTGCGGATTTTAGTTTTTTGTTCCAGTTTTCAGATTTGGTTTTAGAATTAAAAGGAATCCCCGAGTCCTTTTTGCAAATGATGCTGGTACTGAGCTGGGGTAGATGCTGCTCTGCTCTCCTCTTGATGCTCGCCGCCGTGAGAATCGCAAACTCACAGAAATCACACGCCGGATCCAAGGTGAACTCCATCCGGTCGCCTTTGTCAGGAGAAGCCCCGACGACTCCCATAAATTGTTCCGGATCCGGAGTTATTAAGAAAGGACAGAAATCGTCTCAGGTAA
Source organism: Pollimyrus isidori (assembly GCA_019775955.2). NCBI lineage: Eukaryota > Metazoa > Chordata > Actinopteri > Osteoglossiformes > Mormyridae > Pollimyrus > Pollimyrus isidori. The sequence goes on along the minus strand of JABFDZ020000087.1, from coordinate 519,407 downwards.
AGCGAATTCTACCTACCTAACGGCTTACTGGCTGATATCACTTTGCAGGTCTGAACAGGACCAGCGGTAGCGGACTAGCCTGAAACAGAACACGGTACATCCAGAGATCAATACGAGTACTGTTTGCGATCATACTTATTAATACGTCGTTACTGACAATTCCACTGTGAGTGAAATATACTAATCATCAATGTATTTAGGAATGCGAAAATATTAACACTTTGTGCAATACTGTGTGTTAGAACTTCATTTTATTTAAGATTAAAATGACGGATTAACGATTAACGATAACAAAAACCTGCCCTTGAGCATTCTTCTTCCATAATCCCTTTATATTATGTTTTAATCTACTTTTCCCCCTGAGTACAATATTACTTTATCTTTTCTTTCAGTGAAATCTACTCCCTTTTTATTGTTTGAAACTGACAGTTTTGCAATGCGAATTATAGGGACTGAAATTTTAACCGCGGTACTTTAAAAACCCGATTTTACTTTATACCTCTTGGATGCGTGTCTCTTAACAAATAATGATGGCATTTAGACTTGTAGATCCCAGTGGGACCTGTTTTATTCATGGGTTTCCTTGAAACATTAAAGTTGTGTGGGCAGATGAAAACTTTTGGCCGGGGTTCACAGATTTCGGCACTAGGCTCGTAGTGACAGATTTACAGTGAATGTAACACTAGCCTTCTACAATTCGAAACCGTGCGGTTTCAAAAAGTGTTTCCGAAACATACCGAATAGGACCGCATATTAGCCTACTGTCATAAAAAGTCCCCCTCACGTGGTATTAATTATGGCGAAATTATGGGGAAGGACCCCCTCGTTAAATTCAGACCTTGACGCCGCAATTTTGGTCGTGTGCGCCTGAACAGCATTCTCATTAATATGTGCAGAAAGTTCAGAGAGTAAACACGGTGAATACCTGTCTGGGTGTCTTTAAGCGAGTCCAGACGCACCCTGGAGTTATTAAATTCAACTGCGTTAAGACTGAAAGGTAGAAACGAATGCTGTTGTCGACTAACTATCGAACAGACAAAAAACGACAGAATCTGGGCTATATATGTATCACCTGATAGGCCTATTACTTCAGAGGTATGGTCTGGTGGATTGCGGACTCTGAAATAACGGTCTGTGTAATCTATTTCGGGAGTGCAACTAACTTTTAATGGGCGGATGACAGAGAATGAATATCGACCTTGTTACTAATCTGAGGTTCGAAAGGAGAACAAGCAGCCAAATGAAATCAGTCACCAATTATCCAAAATTACCTAAAACGCCAACAGGCCAATTTTCTGCAGGGGGACTATAGTGCAAGTATCCTTCCCAGTTTATCTGACAGTATGATATAAATTTATGTTCTGGAGTACCGTTTAATCAAGAAGGAGCGAGTTGTGCTGATGAAGCACATTGTGATTAATGTTATTAATGATTTAATCTTTAGCAATTCTCATTCTCTGCGACATCTACTCGTGTAACTTACACCTCCTGCAGTAGATGCCAAAAACTTTGAAGAAAACCTTCGGCAACCCACCGGAAGTTTGCCAGCTGTGAATAGCTAATATAAATTCATGCCTGTGCGCTCCAAGTGGAAAAAAAACTTCAATTTTCACATCTCCGTATCGGATGTTTTGATTATGCAGGAAGTAAGATAATTGTGTGTTTCTAGATCTTTGTAATTCAGGTCACTGCCGGGAGGTTTTTGCGTGTAATGTGGTCTTATAAGTCCTGTGCAAATACACGTGCATCAAACTAACCTATATTATGCAATGCCTCCAAAAATCAGTTAATATAAACAGCCAGTTGGCGTAGACTCCCAGCGTTTCTTGCCTATATGACTCCTTTAGACTGTTTTTCGACTATGGCCTTTACTGCTGTACAGTATTAACCCTGCGATTCCTGTCTGTTTCTGTTCATGTCCTGGCGCTCTTTATGAAGGTCTCTGTATAAAAAGATGAGTAATCTCTCATTCAAATTCCTTCCCACACGTTCGTCTTTAATTCTCCGCCATTAATTCTCCGGAAATTTCCCTGCTGTGACAAACACTCATCCATGTGTGCTGGCTGACTGTTAAAAGTGAAACGCTATTAACTGTGTAAGGAACAGCAGCTGTAAACGGCAGTACGATCGCGGGGATGCCTTTTTCGCGCACGTAGATTAACTGCACATCTTCTGACAATAGCCTAATTGGATTGGATTTTTGCCCTCGTTTCATTTACCTGCTCATCATGGTAAAGTTTTTACCGTGCTATAACTCTGAAAGTGTTAAATGTCAAAGAACCTCTTGAATTTCAAATATCTTACGTATTAAGAGGCACGCGGATAATTTGCAATGTGATCCGCGTGGAACATCAGAATTTCATTCTAGCTGTGGAAGTGAAAATGGTCAAAATAAGGTTATCAGGAGTGAATTGGTGAAATAATTCAGAGAGAGATAAAAGACTTTCAGTTTCAGTACTGGGCTGCACTCGTTGTACTGGAGTTTTTAACTGGTCAATAGATATTGCTTGTTTTGCAGACTGAACAGCATCTGACAGCTAGTGTGCTGGGCAATCACACAAGGTTAGAATTGAAGGCTTTTTTTCGGGCAGATGTCAGTGGAGTTTGAAAAAGTTAGGTAAGCAGAATGACTGGAGGCATCAAGAAAAAAAAAAACAATGTAGTTTGTCAGTATTTTTAATAGAACCATACATTTCAATAGATTAGCTTCACATAAATCTGTTTTATACCTAAACTTTATAGCACAAACTATAAAAAATCTGACAAGTTTATTGCGGGGCTGTTACACAGGAGATCAGCCGCCTTTCCTTTGTACCTTTGTTGTTTCTGCTCCTCAGAGGGATCGACGCAGAGGGTCCCTTTACGAGGGGGTGTTGCGGCGTATTTGAGCTGGAGCCTCTCCAGCAGGACGTCGGGGGGGGGGGGGGGGGGGGGGGGGGGGGGGGGGGGGGGGGGGGGGGGGCGGGGGGGGGGGGGGGGGGGCGGGGGCGGGGGGGGGGGGGGGGGGGGGGGGGGGGGGGGGGGGGGGGGGGGGGGGGGG
>JABFDZ020000087.1:462297-477139 GCA_019775955.2 Pollimyrus isidori | reverse complement strand
CCCCCCCCCCCCCCCCCCCCCCCCCCCCCCCCCCCCCCCCCCCCCCCCCCCCCCCCCCTCACAGTAATGTAGAGAGGGGAGAACAGTTTCCTTATTGTCAAAGTTCTGTTCCTGTGCAGTCTCAAAATGAAATACTATATTTTAAAGTTTATTGTTCTACGCTGAAATATCGCAGTTGTTTGCCACGTTGAATGAATGGGGGAGAGGGGTCCTTTGTGTTCTGAGGTTTTCCCCAAATTCTTTAAAGACATGAAAAGAAACTAGAGGCACAGAGATGGAGGAAGGAGGCAGCTTGTGAGCATGAAGACGGCAGCGTGAATGCAGAGCAGGGGGGGTTGGGAGCTCAGGGGAAGAGGAACCAGCTTGGCAGGTCGCCACCTGCAGGTCAGGGGAGTTATATACAACGATGTTGTTGCTGCAGTATTACATGCGAACATGGCCTACAACCTTCTGTGTTAGGACAGAGCAGGCCGCTGTGCTGGCCCGTTACCTTAGTCCACACAGGGGGCGGCTTTGCCTGTTGTTAGTTAAAAGTTGTTTTCCGTCTTTGATCATCAAATGCTTTTTGGTATTTGCCCCTCTGTCTAATTTTATCCTCTATGAACCGTCTGATTTTTGCTTTTTAAAGTAATTGTGACCATGGACACCTAATTAGCTGCTTTTAAAAACACACACACACACACACACACACACATTTGTGGCAGCCAGAAATATTTAAATTTCGGTCTGAAAACACAATGGCCACAGATGTAAAGATCGACAATGAACTGCAGCTCTCAGCCCCGCCCACCCAGTTGTGACATCACAGCTGCAGTACCTGCTCCAGGGGCACGTGCTTCACTAGCCCGCTGACCACAGTCCGGGGGGCAGCCTCGCCCACGTCCACCTGCTCCACGTACAGCGCGTCGGCGTCCGGGTGCTTTTGGGCACTGACGATGCGGCCCACACGTAGGTCCAAGCGGGACACGTCCACGGGCATCTCCGGTTCCGCCGTCACCTGCTTCTTCTCCTTCTTCTCTCCTGTGCCGGAAACGGGTGCATTAATGGTGATTACATCTGCTCCCCTTGCACGCTTCAGCAATCAGGGAATTTTAGTCACTGCCCAAGTCACTGCATTCCTGCACTGGCTTTGGCAGATCACGACTATTGTACAACAGTTCAAATCAGTATATATTATATTCCAAGCCTGATTTATGTGTTTAGCATCTGTGCCGCTTTTGATTGCGTCGTGCAATGGATGTTTTTTATTAAAAGCACTGAAAAAAAAAGCAGATTCATTTTGTAATAGGTCACGTAGGAATTAATCTCGGATGACTTTTGATCAGCCTGGCAAATTCAATTTTAAACTAGAACAGAGAGTACTGCCATGGTAACGCCATTTATAAAGAATTAAACAAAGAAAGAAAGATAAAAGATGGACAGCCAGATCCATGCATTTAACAGCAAGCTTAAGGCTTTGGGTGATGGGAGCTGCCGACAAGAGGAAACTGACAAAAGGCGTTGACGTGTCATGATACTCCATGGTAATCAATGGAGAGTCAGTCACATGATCAACGGAGAGCCAATCAAATCTGTTTGGGATGACTATTGGAGACTCAATCCACATATTACTTGCCTGCACCTTGTTCGTGCGAGTTAAAAGCCGAAATGTGATGGGGGCGGGGTTTAAAATAAAATAAAAACCGAGGAATGATTTAATTGAGGCAGCATGCCAGCTGGGAGTTGGATTTGATGTCCCTAAGCAGTCTGAATACTCTTATTTATTCAGCTGAATAAAATGGAAACCCATTTAATTTAATCTGAAATGGCGCTGAAGCAGTGCTTTAATTTTTCACAGGAGCCACGTCAAAAACGTAGAGTGGGGCCCAAATATTCGGACAGAGTCTTGGAGCCAGAGTCGTGGAGAGAGCTGACGGCGGCCACCCGCCACTCTGCGGGCCTCGCCGTGCTACCTGATTTTTCTGGCTTCTTCTTCTTGCCCTCTGAGTCTTTGGGGGTGGTGTCCCTCTGGGGGTTGTTGGAAGCGGCGGGGGCAGGGGATTTGGTGGGGGCCGATGGGGTACATGGGGCAGGGCTGCTTTCCACGGGCACGGCTACATCCGGCACTGAAGGGTCAGGCGATAAACAGAAATGTTACCTGAACACACACAGGTTCTTTCATGGCTGCCATTCGCTGACAGAAACCAATAAACAACCAGACGAGAAAAATCACACCCCGTCTTTATGGGGACCGATAAAAATCAGAGCCAGCATGGGATAACGCCCCACGTTTAACTGTGGTGCTCAGATTTCTGTCTAGGACCCGTCCTCATCCGGCCTACACCGGTTTCAGCTCCCAGATACCGATCTGTGTTAGTTACCTCACTCTGTAGTGTTATTAAACCCTCTCCGGTGCCACGCAAACAGCCAGCGATAAATGCAAAAAAAATTTTTTTTAAATCACCAGTGAAGAGTCACTGCCTATGAGCATATGGTTGGAAATGCTCCTGTGTCATATGCCTGCTAGGTGGAGAGTACAGGTTCAGAAAGTCAAAATCTGGACCATGATTTTGTTTCAACCAAACAGTTTGAGTGTGACTCTTTATACTCAGCTGATTGGTTAAAACAAAATTGTGGCTTGGACTTGTACTTTCTGAACGTGAACTTTCCACCTCTGCTAGATACCTGGCAAATATCAGTGGATGGGTTCACCTAATATTGTAGGTACGTCAGGTGGAGCCAAGGGTGGATTAGTGTATAGGCTATCCTAGCCTCCTAGGCTGTATAGGCCCCGCCCCATTTGGGGGGGGGGGGCTCATCATATCACCAAAGGGATGCGGGACCTACCTCCTCTCTGCCTCTCCTTCTCCAGAAGCTGCCTCTTAAGTGTCTCGATCTCCTCCTTCAGCCTCGCATTCTCCACCAGAAGCTTCTTCTCTTCCCGTTGAGTGGCCTGTGAGACTGAGAGTAACCAAGTCCCTTGAGCCTCCTCCCACTTGCACGGCCACAAGTGCCAAACTGCATCTCCAGCTCCCTCCGCTGCTCAAAACATTCCCTCACGAGTTTGCTTTGCAAGAACAACTGGAGGCACAACAGCTGGGTTACCCACACTATATGGACAACAGTATTGGAGCATCTGGCCATGACACCTACAGGAACGTTCATGACATCCCATTCTAAATCCATCCCCCCTTTGCAGCTATAACAGCCTCCATTCTTCTGGGAAGGCTTTCCACAAGACTTTGGAGTGTGTCTGTGGGAGATCTGACCATTCATCCAGAAGTGCATCTGTGAGGTGATCAGACACTGGTGTCAGACGTGAAGGCCTGGCTCCATTCTAGTTCATGCCAATGGTGTTTAATGGGGTTGAGGTCAGGGCTCTGTGTGGATCAGTCAAGTGCTTCCACAGCAAACTCACACAGACACATGACTGACAGTCATGCTGGAACAGAAAAGGACCTTCCCCAAACTGTTACCACGAAGTTGGAAGCATAGAATTGTCCAAAACATATTGGTAAGCTTGGTAAGTTCATTGGACCTAAGGGGCCTAGCCCAACCACTGAAAAGGAACCCCATACCATTATCCCTCCTCCAACAAATATTACAGTTGGCACAAGGCAGCCAGGCAGGTAATGTTCTCCTGGCATCTGCCAAACCCAGACTCATCCATTAGACTGCCAGACAGAGAAGCGTGATTTGTCACTCCAGAACACGTTTCCAGTGGTGACGTGCTTTGCACCATTCCATCCGACGTTTGACATTTTGCTTGCCGATGTGAGGCTTGCATGCAGTTGATCGGCCATGGAAGCCCATTCCATGAAGATCCTGGTGTATAGTTTTTGCACTGGAGTTAATGCCACCGGAAGTTTGGAACTCTGCAGTTATCGAGTCAACAGAGCACTGGCGACTTTTACGCACTATATACCTCAGGACTCTCTAACCCTGCTCTGTTACTTTACCTGGTCCGTTTCTGTCGTTTCTATACACTTCCAATTGCAATAATTCCACTTATAGTTGAATATGGAATATCAAACAGGGAAGAAATTTCACAAGCTGACATCCTATGACAGCACCAATACATGAATTCACTGAGCTCTTCAGAACAATCCATTTGTTCACAGATGTTTGCAAACCTGACATTTTCCCAGTAATTTTCTTCATATAATGTCACGTGACATAGGCTCACTTTTCCTTTTTTTCCTGAAAAATATGCAACCAAAACAAACCTGAATATAGCTATCGAACTAAAAAGCTCTAGGGGTATTACTGACACCACAAAGCACACGGTCTCTCTTCTTGTCCAAGTTCCACTAAACCATGTGTTTTCAGGGATCGGGCCCAGATGACGGCATCTCACCGGCTTTGTCTTTGAGCAGTAGGACCTGCTGTTTGAGGTACTCGATGATCTGGTCAGCCTCGGCAGCCCTCTGTTCCAGTCTGGATAGGGACGTGGTGTGGCCTGACATCCTGAAGAAGGAGCGGGCCAGGAACCTAATGCACACAGTGCGACGGCAAATCAGCTGAGCGCTGAGAACATTGAACCCGCTCCACCTCCTGTCTCGCCTGCTCAAACTCTCTCCTAGGTTCAGGCTCTTGAATGACATACTAGGTAGCTTAACGGCAGTGAAACGATTATTTAGCTACCTGTAACGAATATTCACAATCCCTTTATTTAAAAGTTCCACTTTAGGAATACATTCACAGGGGTGCCAACTTTGGTCAGCTGGCTGGAGTGAGATTATTAAATTTAAGAAAGTCTGCATACAAATTTAGATGTATGTAACAGTTTTATTACCGTGTAAATAGTCTGTAAGGTTTGAAAACTGCCCCGAAGCTTTTGTAGTAGCTAATTGTAGGTTTGTAATGGAATAATATATTTGCAGTAAGATTTCTTGTGTTAGCATGAGTCTGGAAGCATGAATGTCACGACAGACGCGTGAGAGTTGGCAGCCCTACACTGAATATTTGACATACTGTATATGTCTTCAAACTGGCCTGCAGAACTTCTGCTTTTAACTTGAAGCTGAGGTTGACATCAACGGAGCTTTAGTACTGCTGTTTAAAACTGTGGTAAAGGTACAGAAAAAGCCAAGCTGGTTCACGCCATCAAGAACGGCACGTGAAAAATCGAGAACCGAAATAAAACGGAAAAATAATCATTCAAAGAATTAATAACAGGCTGAAGATTAAAATGCACGTGTACTGAGGACCAAGTCACCTCTGCTGCGACCCGTTTCCGAGGGCGACATCACCTAGCAACCAGCTGCTCACCAGTTATTACAGGTCAGGAGTGGACAGAGCTTGGGTGGTAGGGGATATGCTTATTCTGGGGAGGGGCAGAAACGGCGGGGTGGGGGGGGGGGGTACGGCTCTCACATGGTGCCGGAGGAGGAAGACTGGCACAGGATGAAAAAAGTCCAAAGTTCACATGGGGAAATTGAAAACATACGAAAGCTGGAGCTGATAATATCCACCACCAAAGCCTTCCCTTGTTCCCGAAACGTCGGAGCCTCTTCGACGGGCCTGCAGTAGATGCACGTCCCCGACAGCGGCCCCTGGAAAAGGGGCAGGACCCCAGCAACGGGGCTCCTCCCACAGCCACCATCGTTTAACGCTGCCCTGAAACGTCCTGACCGCACACAGCTGTTTACATAAGCCCATCATGGCCCAGAAACCTCCCCCAGGGAGAAAAATAACAGGACCGGAGGGTGCGCTGCTTCCACTTGTTATAAGTGTGGCCAATAAAAGCAATTAAACAGCAGGTCCTTTAGAGATTTCAGTACTTATTCTAGCTTTTAAAAAATGGTGCAAGCAGAGTTTGTAAATTTAAAAAAAAAATGCTTAATATATCCAGCATAACACTCTCAGTCTTGCTTCAGCCTTTTTCAGCCTTTTTGTCAATAAACATTTAGTAATAATCATATTTCTCCTAAACAGAGACTAACAGAGAAGATGGGAGACAGCAGCTGTGAAAGTCTTACATCCCCTTTAATAACACGCAACAATCTGCCTTATAAATTAATCACTTTTGGATGTGTATGGCGGCTATTACAGCAAACTATTCTTTTGCTTTTATTAAAGAATGCTGCTAATTAAAAAAAGTCTCAGCAGAAAATGTGCGGGAATTCTGGTGTCAACTGGCACCAAGATTGTCAACAAAGAATAAGCAAAAACCAGAACAAGAAGATAAGTAATTAGTAGACTGGCTGGCTGAAGAGTCCTCACACTGGGTTTGAACAGCTGACCTAAAGGTTACCCCAAAAACCTGCATACACACCAGCCCTATGCAGATAAGACTGGCTACCCCTGCTCTAGACTAGATGATTCTGACTTACCATCTTTATTACCGTATTGTTTAGCAAACGTACTGTGTCAATGCTAGAGGGTATGCAGTTCGCATTGGTTACTCTCGAAGGTACCACAACAGCCACCCCCAAAGATCTAGACTAAAAACTGATAGATCAAAAGATTTTTCCCCAATAGAAAATCGGAGAAAGAAGTTAAAAAAAAAAAAAAAAAAAAAAAAACTAGAGCACTTTTTAAAATTCATATCACGTTGCTCCAGTTCTTAGCCGTGAGACGAAATCATTTACCCGTTTCAGTTTTGACTGATATAGATCACATGTGCAGGTAACATATTTCCTTGAGTATATAGTATGAATGCAGTCCCCACGGACAAAAAAGAACACTACACGTTCGCTTTTCAAATACATTTAGCAGCATCCCTTCGCCCCGATAACACACACGTTTGTATTTATTAATTTCGGCATTAGTTTGATACAAAAATGGCTATTATTGAATAAGGACACCCCCATTACAAGTAAAAAAAAAAAATATGCCCATCTAGTAAATTTTATGCAGCGTGGTAAATTTTCTGGAAGAAATTCAATTCAAGCGAATCAATAAAAAACGTAACTTAATATTTGTCTAAACTGGACTAACATAAAAACCTATTTTTCACTAGCTATTTAGGCAACTTTAGCTTTTAAGATCAACCCGAAATACTTTGGGATGAATGCACCACTGCTTTTGCTTACATGGCCTGTGATCTGGCTTTATGATCAGTTTTCTTAAGTAATGTCCATTGCATGGAGTTAAAGGTTTGTCCAATAAATTCCGCATGGTGATACCACAACAAGTTCCAGAGAAGAATAAACCTTTAACTTCAAAAACACACGCCGTGACAGAAGTGAAAACTAAAAGTATAACCACTACAAGCAAGAAGTAATTTAGGCTGCTTATGAAGGCTGACATTATTACATTTTATTTCGCGTATTACTTACATTAAACTGCACCGGCACACACGCTTCACGGAACCCAGCAAAGAAAGACTAGAGGGGTGTTTGACGGGGCTGCCCGTGTTCTGCCTGAATTAACCATTTAATTTCATCACAATCATTAAAGTAAGTCAATCCATTGTAACAAATAAACATAAATAATTAACTAAAGTAATGCATAACAAAAACAATCGTAAATTTTGAGTGCTACGGAAACGTCAGGAACAGCTTGAACACTAGATTAAAATTAAGGCAAATAAAAGGTCGTCTCAAATTTAGAGCTAGAACTTTCAACTAGCCTAGTTAGTTCAAACAACCGTATAATGATATATAAGATACATTTTTTATTTGACATTGGCTGTGATTTCTTAATATTTAGAATAAAGCATTTCATTTCGCATTATCATTTAAAGAAACCTAAAGATAATGTAAGACTGTCACAAATTGCATCAGCTATAGTTATAATTAACTGTTTCGTCAGATATTTTTAAACTTGCGGTTGTTACAAACACTCCTGAAATACGTTTAATAATAACTGGGTGTGTTATTGGTGATTTAAAAATACTTCTCATTCCAACAGAGACAGGGTAACCGACGCAGAGAGATGACGTAAAGATTCGCTTCTGCGCGTGCGTAGCAGCTGTTGTAGGAGGAAGCGAAAACTAAAGTGTTACAGGCTGTAACGAAGTCATGAATGTGTAGATAAATCAGTTCAGATATCCCGCTAATGACGAAAGGTTTTCTGTTAAGGTAATTGGAATTACATTAATCTGTCTATGAAGTGTTATCTTTTTTAGTTCCTTTTTGTTGTCATGTGTGCACTGTCCGTTATTACATGCAATATATATATAAGCCACATTTGAATTGCATTCCATCGGCTTAGTGGAAGCGAATTATAATAAAAATATAGCCATGGACGTAATTTAGACTATTGTTATAAAGTCATCCGGGAGTAAAACAGTGGCACACACCTATATTATATTGCTGGAATTTTCATTCATATGTATTTTATGTAAATATGTTTCCGTTAAACATGCTTCCGATGTATAGTTCAGGGGTGGCCACCGTTTTCCGCAAAGTGCCGCAGTGTATGCAGGTTTTTGGGGTAAGCTTTAGGTCAGCTGTTCAAACCCAGGTGTGAGCACTCTTCAGCCAGTCAGTCCTCCAATTAGTAATCTAATTAAGGAGTTGCAGCGAAAACCCGCATACACAGCGGCTCTTTGCGGATAAGGTTGGCTACCCCTGGTGTAGTTAAATCAGACGAGGTCACAAACACTGTATAGAATATTTAAAGTGATCTTTCAAATCTGCATTAGGCATGCACTTGCTGAAAGTGACAGTGTCGAATTCGCAGGACTGCGCTGTCATCATGCTTCCCCTGAAGGACGCCCAACTGGGAGCCTTCACCTTCTTTGCCTCTGCCCTCCCGCACGATGTCTGTGGGAGCAATGGCCTGCCCCTCACCCCCAACTCCATCAAGATCCTCGGCCGCTTCCAGATCCTGAAGACCATAACACACCCCCGGCTTTGTCAGTACGTCGACATTTCCCGAGGAAAGCACGGTACGCCCAGTCCTTGGTGTACCATTTGTTTGGGGAAGATGGTGGAGCGTGAGAAAGCAGGGTGAGACAGTCCCCCCAGCAATTGAGGGCTAAGGGCCTTCGTTAGTGGCTAAAGAATGGCATCCCTCTGTTGACCCTGGGATTTGAACAGATCACCTTCCAATCTTAGGCACAGTTACCTCACTGAGCCACAAACCACCACTTAAACATGCAATGTAATCATTATAGAAACATAGGATGCTATTGAACTTCGACAAATCATGAAATGTTGGACAGGTGTAACTGTACCTCTGCTGTCTGAGTTTTTTTCTGTGTTCGGCTCCTATGTTCAAATGTATGTGATATTTTACCATCTTTGACATGAAGTACACAAGTTGAGGGTTGTGTGCCCTTCGATGTGCGCGGCTGGTGTTTTCTGAGTAAGGAGGCTTCAGCTTTCCCCAGGAACAATCTTAATATGAACATGAGCCATTGTTTCCAAGAGAGAAACCGGCCATTTCTTTTGAATTTAGCGTTTATCCAGAGCGGACTTACAGACATTTTATTGTGACAAGCGTAGTCATTTCAAGGTTTTTCCCAGATCTTTTTATGGTTTCCTGTTTTTGGTCAATTCTCTGGCCGTAGTATTTAATAGCCATCTATCTTTTTTTTTTTTTTCCTTTGAGGGGTTGTGGGTGAAGTTCAGGGATATGCACTTGTCTTGTTGTCCTTTTTTCTTCTAGAGAGGCTGATTGTTGTGGCTGAACACTATGAGAGCAGCCTGGAAGATTTTCAGAAGCAGCGTAAATCAGTAAGGTATGGGGAAAAAAAAACTTGTCAAGAAAATACTCATTTTGTTCATTAACCTCTTCCTGCATGAGTAAAGCACATTGTCAGATTTATAGCATGTCGATCTCAGTTGTTTGTTTCTGAAAATTGTTTGTATTTAAAAAAATGTATTAATATGAAATAGGGTCGTCTTAGTCTTCCTACGAATTATAAAAAGTAAAGGATCAAGTGAAAGTGCTTCTGGAGAGCAGAAATATAAAATGCAACAGGCACGTATTATGTATGAAGGCAGAATGAACTATTTTGGCTACAGTAACATAAAGAATTCCCCCTTTACGTGTTGGATTTATCCATTGTTCCCGATTGATTGAGCAATTCGCATACTAAGAGTGAGTAGACAGGTATGTACTGTATCCATGGAAACCAGTCTTGAGGCTGGTCACCTTTTACCACCCAGAAATCAGGTATGCATTATAATGTGCCTACGAATCTCGTATTGAGTTCTCCAGAGGTGTTGGAGAACACAGATGCATTGTACTCTTCTTGCCATCTGGTGGTAGAAGAGAACCATTTTCCAGCTGTGTGTTATATTTCTGTATGTTGTATCTGGACGTTATGTCTTAATGATTTCTAAATGGCACCTTTTGAGCGTAGCTCTGTTCTTGCGCCGTGCCGTTTATGAGCAGGGAATTGTTAGCTTCTGATGTTTTAGTCAGGTTTATTAGGATGGCTCCGGTTGACTAAATATGCAGTATTAAGCACAAGCCTGCAGCTGTAGGATACATAAAAATAGATGGCTCATAACATTACATTAAATTGCTTTGAATTTTTTTTTTTTTTTTTTACCCTTGGATCATCTACCTGATTTCAGGGTACAACAGCAGTTAGTTTTCCAGGATCTAAACTTCTCTTTAGATGGTTAGGGTATAAGTGGAGTATAGCTGCTCTGACCTTTGACCTCTGACCTTTGTAGCCCAGAGAAAGTACTGCAGATTGCCTATGAAGTTCTGGAGGGTCTGGACTTTTTGAACAAAGACGGGCTTGTGCACAGAGCTCTTGGACCTCACAATGTGCTCCTGGACTGTAAGGTAAGGCAGGAAGATGAGCTTTTACCTCCTGGGAGGAAGGGGGGTGTGTGTGGGCAGGCTGCAGTCCATTATCAGAGACATTTATGAGTGTACTGTGTTCTCTGCCTGCCTCTGTCTCCCCCTAGGGCAATGTCAAACTGGCCAAGTTTGGTCTGTATCACATGACTGATCACGGGGCGGATGTGGACTTCCCTATTGGGTAAGAGGTCGTTTGTCTCCTCCCACCTTGAAGCCCATTGGAGGACCCTGAAGGAGAGGCTAGACCAAGATAAAGCACTGACAATTCTGTGAAAAGCCTGCATTTCACTGGCAGCTTAGAAAATGTTTGGCAAAGACGGGATGAGTATAATGGATTACAGAGTAATTTTCCTCTTTGCCTTAAAGTTACATCAATGTTTCACAATGAGGGATATGAAAGGGATACCTCTCAGCATGAATCACAAACAGGAAATATGAAATATGTCTTTCTTGTTGTCTTACTAAACATCTGTTGCTTGGATATTAGGAAATCATCTGTATTTCAAGCAATGAATAACCTTAATAGTTTCCTAATCCTGAGTCCCCCTAGCCTTTGTGATGGGGTTTAGAGCAGTGGATTGGGGGTTTAACACTGTGTGGCTCAGCGGGCTAGGACGCAGTGCCTGTGATCAGAAGGTTACTAGTTCAAATCCCAGGATCATCGGAGTGATTTTAGCACGGCCCTTAACCCTAAGTTGATTGGTTTGGCTGTCCGTGTTTTATCAAATGTAGGGTACCGGGTCATCTGGTGGACATATCATAGAGCGCAGAGGCTCAAAGTGTAGTAAGTCTTCAGGTGGATCGCCTTGTATTCTGTTATGCATATTAAATGTGCATGAGGATGTAGAGGATGGGCCTGTGTGTCACCCAGAGGGACATGTCCTTTTCTGGTTATTTATGGGTTCAGTCTGCCTCCCTACACAGGCTGGCATGGAGATCTGTCTCATTGACCTTTAAGTTTACACCTTACTTTTATTAAACAAGCCCACTCTCCTTTTATTTCTGTAATGTTAGCATGCGGGTGGGGTGTTGGGTGCTTAGTTGACCTTGGACCTGCCCAGGGTTTTTTTTTTCCTCCCTCCTTGGGAGTCTTTCCTCCCCTCTGTCGTCGTCCGTCATTCTTTTCTTTCCTTTCTTTCTCTTTGCTTTTCCCTGTTTTTGTAATATTCTGTCTTAATTATGTAAAGCGACTGTTGTGAAAGGTGCTATTATAAAAATGAATTATTTTCCAGGTGTATTACAGCTCATGGGTTATGACTATGTGCCTGTGATCAGACGGTTGCCAGTTCCAGACCCGGAATCAGCAGACCGACGCTGCAATTATGCTCTCGAAGACCTTGTGGTTTGTAGCAAAGACGGGGATGGTGTGTTAGCGGCTGTTTCCTGTGCTCGACATGCAGGTACCCCTCCTACTTGGCACCAGAGGTCATCGCCCAGGGCTGGTCCCACCCCAGTGAACCCTCCCACAGGGAGCCCCCCCGCCGCTCGGGACCCAAGGTGGATGTGTGGTCGCTGGGCGCCCTGCTCTTCGAATTGTGTGCGGTATGTTGGTGTGTCACCCGCTTGCACGTCGCCAGTCGGGAAGGTCTGCCATGAGAAATCTGCTGTTGTGCTCCTCTTTGCATCAAGGACCTGTCAAGATTTCTGAGAAAATAAGAAATGAATGGGAGAAAGCCTTAGAGTATGTTCACTCTCTCCTTTCATTATTAGTTGCTGTTGGCATGGATAAGCAAACTGAATTCTCGGAAGCCTGAAAAGTTTCCTTTCAAACAGTTTCTGACGGTGATTACGCAAGTTTCTTTAGGACCCCTAACCTGTTAGCCTGTGTCCTGCCGCTGCTCATCAGTTGTGTAAAAGTGTAACTCAAGCCTGTCTCTAGACTCTCTAACAAATCTGCTGTTTTTTTTTTTTTCCTCTCTGAACAGGGCAGACGACTCTTGCAAAGTTTTGACATAAGCGAGAGATTAAAATTCATCCTTTCTTTGGGTGAGTTCTTTCCTCATTTAAAGTACAATATAATTTATTTTTCGCAGAGGCATTCTGGAATGCTTCAGTGAAAGCGTAATGGAGGGAAGTAGCGACGTGAGATGTTGTGTTTTTTTTTTTTTGTCCTTGGTTTACCGGCTCTTCATTAAAACTTTTCTCGCTGCCATCTTTGTTCTGAGTGTGCAGTCAATCATCTTGCAGTAATGGCACATCCGTCATGAACCGGGGGGGTGGTGGATAATTGACTCCATTTACAAGTTTTGGGAGTTGGCAGGTCGGTGTTGATCTGACGCCCTTTGGGTTATGGGTAATGAGGTGCGGGCGGGGTGTGTGTTTCCTGCAATGTGGGTGGGAGCTGTGTGGGTTTGTGTGGCGCGTTTACCCTCGCATGCCTCCCTGTGGCTCGCAGGCTGCGTGGACGACATTGTCACGGTTGTGGCAGAGGAGCACGGCTGCTTGGAGGTCATCAAGGTCAGTGTATTTCTCAACAGTGTAACATGCAGTTTAGCTAAATTGATATCTCACAATTGGCCATGTTTATTCATTCTGTGCTCTTGTTTGTACCTTAAATTGAGTATTTCGTCTGACTGTATTTTTTATCTTTCATCCTGTAATCTCTGTTTGTCTAATCTGTCGCATCCATCAACTCTGTGTTGTTTGCCTGTCTGTCATCCTATGTAAGCCATCAAATCTAAAGTACCAGTCAAAAGTCTCGACACACCTACTGAAAATCTGCTTGTTTTTCAACAAGTCGATGACTCTAACCACACTTGGAGGTTATATAGTGACAAGGAAAGCAATGGAGTGCTGTGACATATGACCTGACCCCCACAATCCACCAACCTAAACCCTACAGCGTAGGTTTGGGATGAGTTTGTTGAAAGAGTAAGAGCTAGTTAGCCAACTTGTGCCCAGTTCTTGTGGAAACTCCTTCAGGGCTGTTGGAGAAGCCTTCCAGGTGGCTACATCTAGAAACTGGCTGAAAGAACGGCAAGAGTCTGCAATGCTGTCATGGAAGTGAAATTTCGAAGGGTCTGAAAGTTGAGATGTTGAACACATCTTGTGGTTGCTGCAATTTTTGAAATGTATTACACAGCTAAAATAGAGATGAATGCATTAAAAGTAGGTGTGTTCAGATGTTTCTTTGGTTCTGCCTAGAGGTCGGCCTCTGCCTTCTCCACAACCCTTTACTTCATAAGTGGTCAAGGAAGAGATGCATTCATGAATATAATTCAGAAAGATATTGTACAGTGTTCCATCAGCAGTCTTGTTGTATGGAATTGTGTGGTGTAACGTAATGTAGTCATTTGGCTATGAGGATTTGTGTTCTGGAGTTCAGGGTTAAACCCCGAATGTGTTGTGTAAGGACCTTTGGGCGTGAATAAGATGACTTGGTTTTCCTTACAGGAGCTGCCTGAAAATGTTCTGTCATTGCTAAGGAAGTGTCTGACGTTTCTCCCATCTGGAAGGTAACTGTGGGGCAACACGCTGGCTTTTCTGCATGCTTTCGGAGGATAGACCATTTGAGCCAGTGTAAAATCATGTTTGTGTTCAGAGTAGCTAAGTGATGGCTTGGAGCATACAGCACAGTCCTGAGGAAATGCATGAACCACTCTCGGGGTAACTAAGGAAACTTAGCAAAATCAGATTAGCATGAGGATGATGCTTTTTTTTTTTTTGAACCCACGTTTGACATCTTATTAATATCATGGCTTTGCAGCCTACTGAGACGCCACAGACCTCCAGCCAATCGCTAACCTCCTCCCCCATCCTCCGCTGCAGGCCCACCCCGGCTGAGCTTCTCAAGGACCCCGTGTTCCAGGAGGTCTCCATCCACTACACGCCCTTCCGGAAGCCCGTCGGTCTCTTCTCCTCCTCCCTGCGCTGTGCCCATCTGGAGCTGCCTGATGACATCAGCAAACTGCGCCAAGGTTACTACTTAGAGCAGACATGTCAAACTCAAGGCCCGTGGGCCACATGCGGCCCGCGATAAAATTATATGTGGCCCGCGGGACAATTTCATATGTCTATTATTAATGGCCCGCTGATTAATATTATCAATACAAATCCCATAATGCACAACAAAAGTCATGACCTCTAATAATCACCAAGCAACAGATCGCAGCATTAGCCCCTCCTCCCTGCTGCGCTGTTGTCATAGCCT
>JABFDZ020000087.1:345342-361371 GCA_019775955.2 Pollimyrus isidori | reverse complement strand
CCCCCCCCCCCCCCCCCCCCCCCCCCCGCGACATCACTCGGGGCGAGGGGGCTTTGCACTCACAGTGGCCACAGGGACCCCCAAAAAACAGCGATTTATAAATTTGGGGATTTGAAGGGGCCAACAGGGCTGAATGCGGGGGAACATAGAACAGGAGGGCAATTTGGGAACTTCTGGGGGAGCAGCCACATCTGTTCTGTTATAGCCCCCAACCGAACCCAACGATGAAGACCCACCAATCACTGCTAGACCTTGGTCTCAACATTATGGGATTATGAGCTGTCAAGCCTCACATATGGTTCCATTTTTGCTTCCATTTTCATATTTCATAGAAGAAGTCATTACAAGCAAAACAAAAAAAAAAAAATCAACAGGCAAAAATGCAGCAAGTGTCTGTCCCGGCAATAAAATCCCCCCAGATCTCGGACAGTACAACAGCGTCCCCCTCCAGACAGAGATTTGGGCGTTGTAAGAGCAAGCAGGCAAATTCCATTGAGGCTGGCCAATTTCACAGCAGTAAGGCTGCTATCCATACGAAGAAAAGCTGGAGGGGAACATCCGTAATGGGACACAAAGTACTGCTTAATGCCATTACTGAGATAACTGCAGTGCTGCTTTTGAGAGTATTAATCTTTACAGTGTCAGATTTACTGGACCAGAACACGAGTTACGGAGACAGCGGCCTCTGCACCCATATGGACTGTTTAATCACCTTAAGCTTGGTCATCGTAGGCCTCGGGCCTCCGACAAAGGCCACCTGCATCGTCCCCCTGCTTTCCTGCTCCTGTTCCCCAGGCTGCCGAGGCTCTGCTTGGGTTGGAAACACTGGGACCTGCGGGGTGAGAAGAGCAATCCCGCAGGCCTCAGCGGCCCTGCGCACCCCAGGGACCTCCTGGACGTGGAGGTACCAGCGGAGCAGGAGCGGGAGCTGGGCCAGGCTGCTGTTGCCGTGGCTCTGCAGGGCACGCTGTGGGCCAAAAACACAGACCATCACTGGTGTGCAGGCGCCTCGATGGACAAACGTGGATGCTGCACCTGTCCAGTCTCAAAACAAACTGCAGTTTCCCTCAACTTGCACAAATTGAAATCCCCATAGCAAGAAGAGGCTAGATAATTAGCCAGAATGCAATAAATTCACTCCCAACGCTAAAGCTAGTCGACTAGCAGCCCTCGGGCCAGATCCAGCCGCCTGGTTGGATTCCTTTGATTGGTTTGTGCTGTTTAATATGAATTTCATTTCGAGAAACAATTTCTGTAGCTGCTTATCGGCTCCATAAAATCTGTCAGTTATTCCTAATTGTCCTGCCCTATCGATGTTAACATCCAATTATAAATTAGTCACCCAAAACATACTGATGTTCAAGCTGACGCCACCTGCCACAACTGTTCCTATACAAATTATCCTTTATAAGGGTCCCGGTGGATGAATTTGGAAGTAAAAGCAGTAGCCTTAACCTCTGCCTAAGATTATATATAAGGGTGGTGCAATGGGTTAGCACATTATGCCTGTTGATCAGAAGGTTACTGGTTTGAATTCCAGAGTCAGCTGAGTAATTTCGCCGTTGTGGGCTGTAAACCCACAAATGCACCAAGGACCGCCTGACCCCGTTTTCATAATGTGCATCACTTCGGATAAAAGCATCTACTAAATAAAGAAATTGTATAAAATAATGCTTCCTTGTAGATTATTTCACTACACATACTTCCTTCCTTTGTTAGGAAGGTTCCCATTTAGTCGACACCCAGGTTCAGCGATCACAGTGGCCAAAATACGGATGGGCAGAGTTGAAAATGACCTGATATTTCAGGTGTCCCTCCATCCCCCTAAACCCCCCCTACGCCTAAACCTCCACCAGCCTGACTCCACTGCAGGGAAGACAGAACAAAAATCACAGTCTGCTTCACAGGACGACTTCTCAACCATATAAATACGACCTGCCAAATCTCTCACTCTTCCTGCCTCGCACATCTGAATATGCTGAGAAATGCTCGTTTTCACATAAACAGCCCCGCTGAAGTGGAGCCCTCTCGCACACTGTCATAATAAAGGTTTTATCTTCAGCCTTGCAGTACTTCTGCTAGAAAACAGCAATGCTGCACTGCTTCGGGCATTATGCTAATGACATTTTAGTATGTGCATTTTTATGGCGTGCAATATAAAGCAATTGTTAATGAGATTATATATGCATAGGATTCCGCGTGCAGGAAAATTCATAAATTGTTTGTAATTATTGAAATTCACCAAGTTACAAATTCTGGTAAACTTACTAAGTAGTGGTGCACGCAAGGTATGAGAACGAGGTCAGCGAGGGTAAAATACAAGCCCTCCGCAAACACATGTTCCAGCGGGGGCAGCTTGGTGGTCTTCACTTTCCTGATGTCAGAGGGCCCCCTGGTGGCTGGAGTCTGAACTGCGTCCACCGACAGCTTGGCCAAAGCGGCCCTGAGCTCCAGTCCGAAAGACCCCTGGCTGGGAAGGGGCCCAGATGCAGAGGTCTCCTGAGGGCCTGTTTCCTCCTCTTGCTGCAGCTGCAGCTTCTGCCGCCGGATCTTGTCGTCGTTGTGCACCTTGACGGGCTCACCCAGCTTTTGCTCCAGGTGCAGGACGGCAGCAGGCACTTGGGAGTCTTGCCTTCCCGTTGAGCGGAGGTACTCCTCCACAGCGGAAGGGATGCTGAGCTCACACAGCCGTGTCCACTGGCTCACCTGCAGGGGGCAGCAGAGTGACAGAATATCAGATCAGGTCACTTCCTGTGCAAGAATATGAAAATTAACCTGCTTCTCCAGAATTTTGAGTGGTGTTTACGTGTCTCACAAATTACACAAAATAAAAAAACAATTGCATTACACTCAGCTTCTTGAACTGCTCATCTCTCCAAAGCCGTTCTCAGAGCTTTACCCCGTCATATAGCTGTATATTTCTTTGGAGAAATTCTTGGAGTACAATACCACCCCTTCCAAGTACAAATCCCTGCCATTAATTGCCATGCTGCCTCCTGACGCCCCCAGTGGTGAAAGCTAAAATCTCAGGAAGGACCAAGCTGCTTTACTCTTTACCATGGAACTGAACCATGTTCTGTCGAAATGAGCTACTTTGTCGAGTTATCCTACCGTAGTGCTAATCGATAGCCCTAGCCCTAACCCTAATTCTTACCTTAACCCTAAACCCCATAAACCCTAACCCAAACCCTAAACCCTTACCCAAACCCCTAAAACCTAACCCTAATCCCAAAACAGTGGAACTGCACATGCGCCAAAAGGCTCGATAGTACGTCTCGTTAGGTAGCTCAACTCGTCAGAACACCAGGACTGCTGCCAGACTTCTGCTTTTGATCGGTAACTAAATGTAACTGCTGTCAGTAAAAATGAGTAAGGCTACCACTCATAGAAAGAATTTCTACTCCGTTCATATATGACAGCAATATGGAAAAGGATACGGCATAAAAAAGTGAATTTCATTTACGCAGTTTTTAACACAATAAAAAGAAGTATTACCAAAATATTCCGCTCGGTTCCCTTTTAGTTTAACCCTCTACTAAAGACACATCCGATATTAAGCAACGCAGCAGGTTATCCCTGGCGGCTTCGTACCTCGGCGCAGGCTTTGAGGCAGGTTTTCTTGAACCCGAGCAGGGCCTGCATATCTCTCCGGAGGGGCTCCTCCTCACACACTCGGTGCAGGATGTGTCTCAGCACCACAGCCAAGCCGGTCCGACAGAAGCTGTCGTCCGCATCCAGCACAGCAGGCAACCGGCAGCTCCTAACCAGTGGTGGCATCTGCTCCCGTCGGATTTCTACGGCGCCTAAGTCAGCCGGGACATGCCCGCTCCATGGCTGTCCGTCGTCCGCCACCAGGAACAGACGGAAGGACGTGCACTCGCAGTAGGAGAGAAGGAACAACACGATGGAAGAGTGCAGAGGGAGGACGGACTCTTCGCTGCGGCCGGTCACTTCCAGGAAGAGACATTGGTGCTCCTGCTTTTCTCCCGCATGGTGCATCGTGGTGCCGTCAGGATAGGATGATCTCAAACGAGGCCAGTAGGCTAATCTTTATTAATTGACAGGACAACAAGCATGACAAGAAAGCACACTTAAATACATATTGAAATCAAACAACTAAACTAACAATAAACCTGCTCCTCTGACAATCAAAATATAACCTATAACTTAAAAGAACCACCACTGAATCATTTAACTCATATCTAAAGTTTATAGCGTGACATAAATAAATTAAATGTAGCACAAAATTTAGATGATTGCGTGGGGTTTGATCGATATCAACCTGTTATCCAGAAACTGCATTTAAATCAAGCCTTCAAGGCTGCCAACTTTCACCAATCTGGCGTAACATTCACGCTCACGCATGAAATCTTATAGCAAATCTATATTATTCCATTATAAACCTAGGATTAGCTATATCGAACGCATTGGGGTAGTTTGCAAACCCTATTGGTTATTTGCAAGGTAATACAACTCTTACATGCATGTAAATGCGTGTGCAAACTTGTCTAGAACTGAAAATCTCACGCTAGATAGCTGTCCAAAGTTGGCAACCCTGGTTTAAATGTGTAATTTCAGAAAGACAATTCATACGATTTATACTCACAATGCCAAAGTACGATACCCCTCGCTGCACTTTCAAAACACTCACGCCGGTCCTACAGAACTTCCTGGTATCACAACGAAAACCGCTCGTCTGTCTACAAAACCGCGTATGAGCAGGCACAACATTTCAGTATATTAAATCTCTAAGAAAAGAAAAGAAAAACAGTCAGTTATTTTATGTTTTAAATTAATGTTTTACATGTAATCTTATTTAAATTGTTTTATGTTAAATAACAGCATTACTGTGTTTTAAAAGTATCGGTAAGGTTGTCTCTGCGGAAGGATTTAATGGTGGGACTGTAGAGCGTCACTGGTAGCTTTCTCGGTTTCTAAAGGAGTTCTTGCAGGTGTAATGCTGCGGAAAATACAGAGAAAGCTGTCTAATGTAACATTGATTAAAATACTCGGAAGGAGGGCGTGGGTCGATTTTTGAATACATTTTTATCCTATGCTGATCGAGGGTGAGAATTCACCGTATTTGCGCGTTTTTTAGCGATTAAAATGGTGTTGTCTCGGTACTGTCTGGTTGTTAACAGTTTTTTCTTTCCATATTTCAACCTTAGATATACGAATAAATGTTATGTTTATAATGTTGAGAACTAGGAGTTACTCCTATATGCTGCATAGACGAACTAGAGTAGCAGAAAATATTTTCCTTATTATTTCATTCTTGTGGAAGTGAGTGCTAATACCTTTTGTTTCCTCGATGTACATGTTTGTGGTTCATTTTACAAGTTGTTTTCTTGCTGATAATAACCTATAAGTATATGTATTTGTGATATTATTATGGTGTCATATGGTAGGCCTATTTGATGAAAAAGACCCCCGTGTTTCGTGTGACAGCTGACGGCGATCATGGCCGCCACTGTAAACCTGGAGCTGGACCCGATCTTCCTCAAAGGTCTGGGATACCTACATTCGAAAAGCAAGGATTCAGCGGAAAAACTCAAGGCTCTGCTGGACGAGTCCTTGGCAAGAGGAAGTGACAGCAGCTATAGGATCTCACAGAAAGTACGCTCTCGTCCACCGTCGCTGCATCATTTCCGCTGTTCTTTGTAACATTGCGGGTTGACATGTAATCGGACTCACTGGGATTCGACCGCTATTCTCACACTAACAGGATATGGAGATTGCAAAGGTGTCCGTGGCTAAGGTGAGCTTGAGCAAGCAGGACTTGAAGTCGTCCTCCGCTGGCTCCTCCTCAATGGGCAGTAGTGGCAAATCCAGCAGCTCAGAGAAGAGCAAAAAAGAGAGTGAAAAAAGAGCATCGGAGAAGGTATATGCTTCAGAGGGGGGACTGGGGGAGTCTAAGCCTCTTTCCATAGTGCTGCTATATGGCTTCTGTCTGCTGAGCTGCGTAATAATGTAATGCTACTGTCAGTGAGTCACTGGGCGGCTCTGTGTCTCACTTTCATTTTAGCTGAAGGTGGACCTCGTTGACACTGCAGACCCCCCAAAGAAACCCCGTCTGGAGAGGGTGGAGAACCGTGCATCCCCTGTCACGGTGCAGACTAGCAAGGATCTGCCAGTGCCGGACCTCTCTAGCTTCGACGAGACCAGCGCGGACGACTTCGCCATGGAGATGGGTCTGGCCTGCGTGGTGTGCAGGTATGTATCTCTAATAGTGGCGTGGATGCCCAGGATATGCGGGCTAGGCTAAAACCGTCCGCTCTTCCTCCAGGCAGATGACGGTCACCTCTGGGAACCAGCTCGTCGAGTGTCAGGAGTGCCACAATCTCTATCACCAGGACTGCCACAAACCCCAGGTGACAGACAAGGATGTCAACGACCCGCGCTTGGTGTGGTACTGTGCCCGCTGCACCAGGCAGATGAAGCGTATGGTAAGTCCTCTTCCAGGCTTCTCCAAACTCCCCCACCGTGCTGCTCATTTGCTCTGTCATTACTTTTTTCCGCCTTCCTCTTTCTTCAGAGGAATTGGGTTCGATGGTTTGGTGCATAGGATTTCTTTCCACATAGTGGAAGTAGAAGTCTAAGGTGACGGTCTGCTGTGCTGGCCGTCATCATTGAATTTTCTGTTTTTTTATACGAAGGTCTGTCTGTCTATCTATCTATCTCCTATATATCTGTCTGTCTGTCTATCTGTCTGTCTATCTTCTTCCTTCCTTCCTGTTCAGGCCCAGAAGACCCAGAAGCCTCCTCAGAAACCAGCCCCGGTTATCGCGTCCGCAGCCCCTGTGGTGAAGGACACGCTGGTGAAAAGGCCAGACGTTAAGCCCAAACAGGACACAGCCAGCACCTTCCAGGCTTTCAAGAGGACTGAGGTCAAGGTGAACAGCCCCATCTGCATTTAAGGAGGATGGCTTTAATTGGCATCATTTTGACCAGATACCAAGGTGACCGTTTTTGTCCTGTCTGGCTCCCACAGGCCTCTGCCGTGGTTTCTGTGGCCCCTTCCAGCACCAGCTCTTCCCTGCCTGCCGCCAGTGGCCTGAGCGGGTGGGCCGCCTTCGGGGCCAAAGCGGGTCCTGGTGGATCCAAGCTGGGCTCGTCGGCACAGAGTGGCAGCAGCAAGGCGGCCTCCTCGGGCCAGAAGCCAGTGGGGCTCTCCAGCCTGGCCGGGGCCAAGTCAGGCCTTGGCGCAAAAATGGCGGGTGGTGGCAATGGCTCTTCTGCGACCCCCCTGAAACCCCCGCCGCCCCTGACACTGGGGAAGCCAGGCCTGACCCGCGGGTCTGTCATCGACAGCAACAAGGTGGGCTCGCTGGGCTCCAGCAGTGCCGCCCCAACCGGCGAGGCCACCGGGAGCGGGGGGGCCGGGGGCAGCGGGCCGAAGGTGACCGCGGAGTCCCAGGCGGGGGGCAAGGGTCCCACCTCCCAGGAGTCCCAGGTCAATGCCATGAAACGCCTTCAGATGGTCAAAAAGAAAGCGGCACAGAGAAAGATCAAAAGATGATGGCGCCGGGCGCCCGTCGCTATGTAAATCGCTGACCATGACGACGGCGGAACTCCGGTCCATTTGATACTTGAATCCGTCTGAATGCTGCTCTCCCCCCCGGCCGCCCCGTGTCCCGTTCTGTCCAAAAGCATCCGCTCCCTTGAAGGCAGCTTTGTACGCTCTCCTCTTCTGTTTTAGGAAATAAAATGTTTTTTCCCCCCTTCTTCCCGAAAGTTAAATAAATTTCATCTTTTTAACATTTGAATGACGTTTCTATGTGTGTCCCCCCCCTCCCTCCCTCCCCCGCCTTGATACTGGGAGTGTTCAAAAATACGGCATCTGACTCTCTGCTCCGACCACAGCAAGGGATTCCTCTGCAATCCTTTGCACTAAACGTTTCGACCGCCATCTTTTTTTGTTTAGGCTCTGTAAGAACGCAACTGCCGCTCATTTTGGGGGCTTCCGAGCAGGGCAGAGGACACCTTGTCTCAGTGTGACGAGGACAGCAGAGGCAAGCTGCTTTCAATGAGAACGGAGCGCCCCCTTCAGTGTCTGGGGTGCGCGTAACAGTACACATGACTGTTTGCAAACATAGTCGCAGAGGCAGGAAGTGTACTGTACCTTAAACAGTGTACTGTGCCTTATTTCTTTATAAAGGCCGTCAGGTAAGTGACTTCCATCTAAAATGCTGACTTCAGAAGGACAGAGCCACTAAGGCACAGAGAAGGAGTTCTTTTTCAGCCTTAGCGTTTCTCCTTAGATGTTTTGCTTTTTAAGTAGGATGCACACACCTCCACAGAGAATGCACTCATATTTAGGGGGTTGGCTTTTGCTGTGGCTGCTCTTACTGGCAGCCGGTGGCAGTAGAGGAGACAATGGCGACGTCAGTCAGACGACCTGCTGGGTTCCCGAGCACGTTCTTTTTTTTTTTTTAAGAACCCGATGTGCACAAAGGAGGTTCCCCAGCATGTGTTGCTTGTGGTAAAGGAGCTCGACTGGGATGGAGTCCAGGCCTGTCTGCCTGCGGGTGATTTGGATCGACGCAGGCGGCTTGTGATGGAGCCGGCGTGCTCTCTGAACCGGGTCTGGTCCAGGATTATCGACGGCCCGAGGCCTAGTCCAAAGTGGCCTTAGGTCCGTGCTGCTTATCTGCCACCAGGGGCAGGTGCCGTGCTTCGTGTGCTAGAGATTTGCCTTCAGTGTAATCCATCCTTATCTTTCTCCTCACCCACCTCCCCTCCCTACCCCTCCAACAGCTCGCCGAGCACCAGAGACTGTGACTGAGCTGGGCACCCGCGTCCACCTCCCCGTCTGGCAGGTCCGCAGCCGCCTCCTTCGCTCTGAAGGACCCCGCCCCCTTCTCCAGACAGCCTGGGCCGGGCCCGTCATCTCCAAGATCACCCGTGGCTTTGCCCTCCTGAGGCCACGAGGCGTCCCCCCTCCCTCAAAGTGTACCCGGACTGACAGGATTCATCACGATCATCGATCTGTGCACTGTGGTTCGACCCGTGTCAGGTCCAGTGCAAAAGGTGCTGTGTCCATAATGTTTCTATTTGCTTTTCTTTGATAGGATTTAGTTTTATGTAATAAAAGAGAAACACTGATTTTCCAGACCCTGTTCTTTAGCTGATAGCATTTGTTAACCCCAAACAAAACCTTTGTGTCTTATATTTGACTTGGTGAAATACATTCCTCATCTGATCGTCAGAACAGTATTTTTATTGTTTATCAGTAATCCATGTCTGGGGGGTGAGGCGCTAAAGGATTTCCATGTTGATTAAATATAGAAATTACAGTATTTTTTGCTAATCACGGTGTAATCTGGGATGGACGTGTTTTGTCCCTGAAGAAGACATTGGACTGTTGTTCCTAAATGTCTTTAGAATTTGTTCCTAAATTCTTACCATATTCTTACCTGATGGGTTAACAGGACACTCTGTCGCACACCACACCATAGCAGCCGTTCAGTAGATGGCAATTAGAAAAATCCAGAACGTTTCCTCACGCGCCATCAGCCTCTCGTTCACACGTTCGGTCCATAATAGATCTTTATTCATCACCGCATAAAACCGTTTATAAAATATACATGCTGTCGCGATATAGACACATTTCTCTCTGTATAAATTTAAATCCTCTAATAATTAATATGAATATTAACTCTGATAAAATACATCTGCTGTACATCTACTTCATATTTTTCATAGACATTTGTGACATTCATTATAATCAATGAAACACTGCAAGTGTTAAATACAGAGTCCTGGGTGGGCATCATTTGTAGGAAGATCTTGCATACATCCATTCATCCGTCTTCCATAATCAGTTATTAGGTACCGGGTCAAGTTGTGGTTAATATTATTTTTCACAGTGATTTACACTTCAGTTTCATACTTTAACATGATAATTAACCTGAACGATTCAGGTAATGTACTTCACTTGGCGGCCGAGCAAGCAGAGGTCGTTCGGTAGACCTTTAACCACCACGCCCCCTACTGGCCTCTAAATGCCACTGGCCGCAGTTCACTCTGCAGGGCCTGCGCTAGGCATAGGACATCTTGCCCAGGTAGCTGGCCGGGACGTATCCCTGCTGGCCCTCAGCCTCGGCCAGCCACCACTCCTTATTGCCGCCCAGGTCGCAGAAGCGCAGGATGCGCACGTGCTGGTACTCCCGCAGGGTGAGCTCCTGCGAGCAGCGCGCCTGGAAGGCGTACACGGCATAAAACTGCAACACAGGAGACACACAGGCAGGGGGCGTCAGAGGCACGCCTAGGTTATTCTGGGGGAAGGTGGCTTCGTCTCCTAACTAAAGCCATCATTTAAGCGGCGGCGAAACCTCACTTGGGGTTCCACATGTAAATCTGCTAATCTGATTATGTATTGATTTTGTTTTGATGCTAATTCGACTCCCGGATTGTCCCAGTATCAACACTTCATTTGCAAGCGATGCTGAATCTTTCGCTGAAGTTCCTTGTGTCGCGAGTCTCATTTTTAGGATAAAAATGAGGCCCCCTTGGCTTTGAACCCATAACCTATTGCTGCAGGCTACTTTGGCAATAAATACTTGGTCTCCAGATCAGGAGCTATGTTTTTCAATTTCCCATTTAATTTACAAGCACTAAATGTCACTAATAATAGAATTGCCTTGCACTGCTCTCCTGGTAGCAGTGATAATGACTTCTAATCTGGCATTCTGCGCACACAGACCAGGAAATACCCCTCTGATCAGCATACCACACAATGGTGCTATTGCAACAGCAACCTTTTGTCACTAGATGGCACTGTTTCAAGATGCTGAATGTGTTCTCACACCTGAAATGTCTTCTCTAAAAGGTGTACTTAAAAAAAAAAAAAGATGATAGTGATGATAGCTGGTAAAATTGATACAAATACATCTGGGACAGATTAGGAAGATACAGCAGGCATTTTTCCTGAGGTCTCAGAGCCTGAGGACTGTCGCCCCACATAATTTCCTCACCTGTTGGTCTTCAGCATTTTCGTCTTGTGGGGCCTCTGGCTCCCCCTGCAGGGCATCAGAGGTAGGAGCGCCATCGGCAGTATCGAGGCAGAATCCACGCAGGCTTCCCATGCTGACGCTGCCGCTGATGCTGGTACGGCTACCACCGGCACCGCCAGACACGAATAGGTTGATGTTATCAAAGTCGTCGGCGGCCTCGGGCCGCACCCCGGCCCGGTCCTTCGTGGGGTTGTAAGGTTTCAGAAAGGTTGAGTACACGTAGCCCTGTGCACCTGTGGCAAAGTACAAAGGACCACTTGTTGGGGGTAGGGGAAGGGTGGATATGAAAAGCCGCTTTGTGTCGCTTGCAAGCCGGGAAACAGGGAAGAGGCCACACATCCCAGTCAGCCATAAAACTCATCTCCCCACTCCACCACCGCAACCACATTACATCATTTGTTTATTTGAGTCATTCCGCTGCGGCTTCACTTCTAGGCCGTTCAGGCAGTTGCTGCGTTTCCACCCCTCAAGGTCATTTCAGTTATGCTCTTGTAGCAGGTGCCCTATTCCATCAAGGTCAAGGCTCTCACAAATACGAGGTGTTTGGCGCGTGGCCAGGTGGGGGGGGGGGGTGGGGGGTTCGTTTCTGTGCATGCAGTACACGGTCAGGTGCAGGGAGCGACTCGACACACCAGCAGGGCCATGGCTGAATACATACGGGAATCGCTGACGACGGTGGTGAGCTGACGGAAACCTGACACAGCGTTCAGCTCACCGACACACACGGTGATCAGGACAAACGGACTATGGCTGCAGCTCCCCGCTCTTTAGAAGGGGGCGTGACCCCCACATCCATAAAAGGAGCCCCGGCGATGTGACACAGCCCCGTTATGCTGCCGCTATTCCCGCGGGAGATGGGTGCTCTTGTTATTGCTGCTGCTGATGTTGTTTTCCAAGTTCCTCCCCGGGAGAGTGTGGGGATGGGGGGGGGGGGGTGTTATGCAACAATTGATGTGTCACCGGGAACCTGAACATGCATCACTAGTAGACCGAGGGGTGTAGCACAGTCGTTTGTCCCGGATGATCTGGCATCCCACGGCCCCTTTTTAAACAAGGCAGCCGGGGGCCCGATTCATGCCTACAGCGGACTAACCTACTCGCTAAATTACCATGATGTCACATGATGTCTTTCCTATGACGAGGAACCTTAACCGGGGAGCGGTGTGTGGCTGAACCGGTTGGGATGCTGTTCCTGAGATCAGAAGACTGCTGAGTTCAAGTGCTAGGGTCTGCAGGACAACATTGGGTCGTTGAGCAAAGTCAAAGGCCTCAACCCCTCCTCTGCTTCAGGGACTGTCTGACTGCTTTCTCACCTGTATGACACTTCGGATAAAAGTCTCCGCTAATTTAATAACTTATGTAATTGGAGCCACAAGTACAGTTTTAGAACAGGGACAGCTTCCTTCTATTCTGTGAGCGAGGCTTACACCACGCCGTGCAAAATGTAGGCTTTGTTCTGACTCCACCCGCCCATCCGGCTCCGGGGCGTTTGAGATGGAGATCCTACTCACCGCCCGTGTCGACCAGCCAGCGGCTGCTGCTGCCCAGGGGGTCCTGGTCCTCCAACAGGGCCACCAGCTCACCCTCCAGCAAGCTGACGTCCTGCTCCTGACACGCGTTGCAGTTACGTTTCAGCTGGTACATCCGGTCCAGGGGATGGGAGGCCAGCAGCCGGATGCGGTGGACCTCTGTCTGCCTGGCCACCTCCGGAGGCTGGGGAGCGGGAGGCGCCAGGGCAGTTCAGGGTTACAGCTAATGAGCCCCAGAGGAGGAGGGGGCTGTCCCTACCGTGTGAGGAGCTGATTGGTCGTTAGCAACCACCCCTCCCACGCACCATTGGTCCTGAGGGAGTGATATCTAGAAAATCAGGCTCCAGCTCGACCAGCGCCGGCTGACGCGAGCAACATCTTCAGCAGGCACGCATTAATTGAGTTTTAATTTGTCCCATTAAATAAGGCAGAAGCTAAGTGGGGAGAATCTAATATGAGCACACTGGAGACACCAGGGCCACTGCGCCTCCCACAGTAATCAATCAGCGCGCCCACAGCTAGGCTCTGCGCTAATCTCCCCCAAGAATGTTCCGGACTGCCGCAGCCCCACTCCGCTCCCCATCTACCCACCGATATCTTCTTCGGCTTCTCGAAGCTGACTTTTCGTTCCATGAGCCTGGGAGCGTTGTCCTTCACGAAGCTGAGGTTGTTCAAGCCCTCTATGATGCTGCTTTGGACTTCACAGATGTTTGACAGAGGAGCCTAAGTGGATAGGTGATGGATGAATGAATGAATGGACCAGCTGTCCATCACACTCGGGGTGGGGGGAGACTACAAATTCTGGACCCTCTGACAAAATGTCACCATGGGACCCCTACTAGGGTTGGGAATTTCAATCCCCCGCCCCCACGAGTAGATTTTTGGGGGAAATGAATCTGAAATTAGGCAGGTCAGTGAGCAGGCATTAAATTAATCCGTTTTGAGCTTCAGAGATGAACCTCTGTCAATCTATGGTGTCCGTTTACTGTTATAAGGGAAAAAACAGAGCACTGTCTCAAGAAATCAACAAAGGCAACATTTCCCAAGGGCATATGTTTGGTGTCAACATTGGTGGGGGCCAAATCAGCCCTGAACCCCCGGCCTCCAAAACATGCACAGTATTCCCACGGTATTGGTAGGGACACCCCCCATACCCATACCCAAATCTATCCCCTTAAGATTTCCCTCATTCTGGGATACCCACCCCCCACACACACACCCACCGGTAGCTGTTGAATGGTGGGGACCCTCTGTGCGGAGTCCTCCAGCAGGCCCCTGAGCAGGCCCACCAGGCAGTGTAGACAGTTGTCCAAGATGGCCCGTGCCGCGCAGTTGAAGCGCTTCAGCTCGTCCACCAGCTGGGCATTGAGTGCCTCATAGTCACGCCGAGCCAGCAGCTGCTCCTCAGAGCCCGGCTTCTCTTGCCGGCTGTAGCAGTCCAACAGCTTGTCCTGCCGCTTCTGGATCAGCTTCTGGGGCCCAGGGAACATGCCCTGCAGCGTCGACAACGGAGTGAGCACCAAGCGCTCCAGACTCTCCTTCTGTGGGAGGACAGGGAGGACACTGGCTAATTGCGGGCTGCTCAGGGAAACTGCTCACCTGTGCATTACATCTTTCATACAAATACCAGTGGGGCTGTAGTGATGGAGGACCAGAAGGTTGTTGGTTTCATTCCCAGAAAGGGGCTCTGTTATTGCTATTCCTCAAATAAAATAACTTAACCAGACCATAGCAGTATCATTAAAAACACCTAATAGTATAAATTGAGAGGAAACGGCAAGTCACTGTACATAAAAACGTTGTTATCTAATTTCAGCCTTGTTGTTTTGGCTAAACTTTAACCTCTATCCCTGATTCTTGGGTTATTTTCCCATGCCGAGTGGAGCGTGACCTGTATTAAAAGTAGTGCTGGCGTTTCTATGTCATTTGACCCATGCACCCCCACCCCCAAAACCACGTCACAGAAAGGAGAAGTCATGTAAATGTTAAACCAGCCTGGGAGAAACACATATTCACGTGCTACATGCTTTCATGTCACCAGCTTGATTTGTACATACTGGACAGCTGATGTGAAGCAATTACTGAGAAACAGCACATGGGCCCAGTGTGACATTTATAGCCCTATCATAGTTTCAGGTTTGAAGACACAAGGGAAAGAACTATCTGGAAGCATACATATAATCTCCTGAAACCATTTACAAGCACACTTTCATTGTGCTAGGAACAGTCCAGAAACAGCCTCAGTTGCAAACTACTGGAAGAGTCTTCTAGAAGCACCTTCTCAAACTGTTGGAACCATCTAAAGTACACACACTAACTGCGGGTAGCATTTAGAAGCACACACACTAACTTTTGGAAGCATCTAGAAACACACTCACAAACCGTTGGAACCATTTTGTAGAAGCACACCCGCAAATTTAATTTTTTAATGATTCCATAAAGTGCCAAAACTCACAAAGTGCCGGTACGGAGTACCCCCGTTCTTCCTGTGGATAGACCCATTCCAGTCTATCCTGTCTGGATCCACTATTATCTTCTCCAGATCTTGAGCATGGTCTGTGGCCAGAGAAGTCATCTCCTGTGAGGAGCACCAAGAGCAGTCTGTCAAGCCTCACAGGCTCGTCTCCTGGGTTTCCATTCAATGTTCAATCCATTTTAAAACCATATTAGTGCTGAAACACACTTGCAGCTTGTTAGTGGAACAGGGTGTCTGTTCATCCCATTGATTTACACCTTTTAATTACTGTATATTTGCTTCAAATCAAATTATTTCACGAATGAAAGTAGCGCATGTTTCACAGCTCTCAGACTGGAGATAATTGCTCAAACACGACAGGTCCCTCTAAATCCAAGACTTTAACATCCACCTGTTCTTTTGTTATAGGGGCCTGATCAGAGATACTCGATGTTCCCATAGGGGCAAGGCAAGGGTCAGAGTTACTCAATCAGCCATGTAGGAGTCTGAAGTCTGACCTGGACGTGATGGAGGTAACAGCACACGTTCTTCACCAGCAGTCTCACAGCTTTCTCAAGGCCCCGGAAAAGCTTTTCCTCTTTATCAAAGGCTTCATCTTTGACCTGGATCGGGGGGGGGGGGGGGGGGGTTTTGGTTGGGGGGGGGGGGGGGGGTTTTTAAGGTGGGGAGAAACTGGTGGAGCGGGGAGAGGGGCAGCCGGGCAGCCGCACAAGCACCCGGGAAAAGGACACACGGGGCACAGAGGCGGCGCTGGCAAGAGGCGGTCAGGGGGCCCACCGTGGGCAGACGGCGTGCCACACACATCACCAGGGAGCAGTGCTGGGTCAGGCAGACCGTCTGCTAAGCGTGGGTGTAGCTGGGCCCCATGTTTACATTAGCCATCCAGCTATTCTTTTCTTCAGAAATGGGTCGTCGTGCGCCGGGTGCTTATCCCAGGCCGCACCGGGCACGAGGCAGGGGACACTTGCACGGGGGTTGTAAGTCCAGCACCGGCAGCACGCATGTATGG
>JABFDZ020000087.1:313762-343061 GCA_019775955.2 Pollimyrus isidori | reverse complement strand
CCCCCCCCCCCCCCCCCCCTGCCCCCCCCCGCCCCCCCCCCCCCCCCCGGGGGGGGGGGCGGGCCCCCCCCCCGGGCGGGGGGGGGGGGGCCGCCCCCCATATGGTCAGTACCCCCTGACGAGTTAATGCTAATCCTCAATCTGGCTCCTCCATCCATTGCCTGTTAAAGGATCCGTTACGTATTAATTATAATGAGCGGATACCATATTTAAGATGTGGGACAGGGTCATAACCAAAAATAATGATGTTATTCCTTTCAGCAATAGGCCGCACTCAGCGGCACAAGCACAAACTGGGGATCGCCATGCCGCCAGTAAGCACATGATTTGTATTCTTTGGGAAATTGTAAAACTCCCTGTGGATGCTTTGGGTCGCCGATGTTTACGCTCTAATGATGTCGGAGGGATACCTGGGCCTCTCGCAGCGGCAGGAGAACTTCCCTGATGCACAGCTCCAAGTCGGTGAGGTAGTCCCTCTCGGTCTGCAACAGCTCCTGAATGACCTTCGATCTTCTGCTCATCTTCCTGTCTCGCTGCTCTTCTGGGTCCAGGTCCAGAGACGTGGTGGACGAGGTGGACGACATGGACTGGGGTGCCATTTTTCCTGAAAACGGGCGACACTTAGACTGAACTCTGCTTCTCCGGCTTTGCCGTCTGGCCTATTAACAACTTTTTTTTATTTTGGCTGCTTTAACTCCTGCACTTATCCACGGAAAATCCATCTTAATTTGGTTCGGATTCTCCACTGAGAACATGGTTAGCATCTGCATGATCTTTTGTGTGGTATTAAATAGGACTAACTGCACATGCACGATCCAGTTCACTGTCCACAGCATCCTGCCTGGGTGTGAGTGTCAGACAATGAAGGTGTGTGAAGACACGTGTCACACAGTCCTACCAGAACACAGTTACTTAATACATAATACTTTCGAACCGTCTGAATTAAATATGACAGTCAGGTGTAGCACTTTCATAATCGACTTCTTATCAATTGTGTAACTACAAAGAGTCAAGGTGGAATGTGAATATGGGAACAGGAATGACCTCATTGTGCCTCATTAGCATACAGCTCAAATTCTTTCCCCGGTGTTATGTTACACAGCCAATCAGGACTCGGTGATGCAATGCATTCTGGCTTTCTGGGACTTTGCACCCGATCCAGCTTGGGTGGTATCCCTTGGGCCACGTCCACCGCTTTGCGGCCTGCCTGACGACATGCGGTGCTCCGCCTCCTCTCAACACCTGGATGCGAGCCACAGGCAACGTTGTCACCCACGGCAATGAATTTAGAAAGCCTCCATTCACTCGAACTTCGTTTTTCTTCAGGGCGGGTTTTTCAGGGGAGGGCCAAACGGGGGGAATTTCCTAAATTCCAGCCCAAGTGGACTTCAAAGAAGTTTAGCGCTGCTCAGACAAACACTGTGGATATGAATGGCAGGGGTTTTGTTTTCAAGTTCACTCAAGGCCCTGCTTCTAATGGAGCGGCGGAAGTGTGTCGCAGTCGACAGGAAGTGATGCGGCCTCATAGATCACATGGGGCACCTGTCCATGGAGCCCTCGGGGGAACAGAGGCAAAGACTATCAATTGCAACCGTGACCTAGAGCTTTGGAAAGCAAGCAGGAGTCTGATAAGGCAATCCAATTTAAATGAGCTGTTTTCTATGACCGCCCTTTACCCTTGATTATAGAGCCCTTAAAAACGACATACATATCCTCCAAAAATTACCCGATATCAGTGTGTTACATTTGCTCACAGATAAAACAAAATCAGCACTTGAGATGACACTGAAGTTGTCCTTTTGTTACTGACGACATCATCGCATCTATGGTATTCCACACCTCCCTGCAATATCTAGAGCGGTGATGAAAAGCATTACCAATGTTAACCCCCTCCCTCCGCCGCCACCCCTGCCTGAGACAGCCTCCATCTGGTGGCATTAAATGCCACCCCACTGGTGAAATTAAACCTGTAGGTTATAGAAGGGGAGCATATTGAGGACGAGCTTGTAGTGAATATGGTAATATTATAACTTGGCGGTGAATAAAACCATTTAGCGCAGCTCCACTTGTGTTCAGGGGATCGATTCCATGCACAGGAGTTCCCATGAAAGAGGATACATGTCTTTTACCAAGCTGCCCTTTGAGACGATGAAGTGGAAGCCCGTGGGACAAGGCCGGCTGGATCACATGTCTCCACCCCCCACCCCCGCCAAAAAAATGGAGTATCCCACAGCAGGCCCTCAGCGGAGAAGCCAACAATAACAGGCCTGTCTTTCCATCGGTCGGAAAATGCCGGCTCGTCACTAAGCTATCCGAAGCACATGTTGGCCTGGCTACGTGCCTCTTTCATTCTACCTCACAGGCGCCCCAGAGAGCCCTTGTCAGCAAAAGGCATGTCCATGTGTTCAACAGGAAGCCAGAGGGATGAAAGCAAGCATCAGTACTGTATGAGATTGCGAGACAAAAGTCAACCCCTATGTAAGACCGGGTCCCTGCAGCCTAGCGCAAAGGTGCTGCCCTATACTCTGTTTAAATATATACTTTCCCCGGGTATGTTTTCGTTCTCCTTTGCTCTCTTTATTGTCCTCGGTCTATACATCAGAAAGGAGGCAGTGTCCTACACACACGAACAGCTGACCTGTATCAATCATTTTTAAGTGTCTACGCAAGACTCGACCGACCTGTTTCGCAGACGTGAGGAACACCTAAGCCATTTCCCTTTTCTGTAGCCTGGGATGTGTCAATATTTGTGATGACACAGCTCTTGGTCAGCTGTGTTAAGTCCAAGGCATGGGTAATTTTACCAACAGATTGCGTTCCCAGATCATAAGCGCTTTCACATACAATGCACAACTGTGTTTTAGCAAACTAAGACCTGTTGTCGATAACAGCATGTTACACAGACATACGGTAACTGTGCCAAAAACCAAGCTGTGAAACTCAATCTTACATATGATTTTTCACCTCTCTAATCCTCAATGTGCGGGTTAGCTGACAGGTCCCCTGAACTACACGTAAGTATTGCTAGCCTTGCAAAACACACCAGCAAACTTATAGTCCTCGTCTTGAATTGATGACGACCAATATCTTTGGAGAGGCCGGGATGGTGACCTGGTATGTTGCATTTTTTAGCGCAACAGCGGCAGATAACGGGGAACAGACAGATTTTCAGGGAGGCCAGCTGGCATACCGCCAGGCAGCCCCACATGGCTGAACAGGCACTGACAAACAGGTAACATGTGACCTTTGCATGCTTCGGGTCAGAGAGGTACGGTATTGAAAAATCTGCACGTTTACGTCCTCTGCATGGGGGGTGGGGGCACCTGTACTGCGTTTCTATGTCCTTTTCCCCCAGATCTGGGATCTGACCTTGCTTCCCGAGGGCACCCTTTGGACCATCGCAAATTTCACAGCTAAATCAGAATTTGTGTCTTCGAGGTAATGTGGCTAAACTGCTCCGCTGCCGGCCTGTCGTCTTTCCATCCTGTTTGAGGCTGGTGCACAGTTTGCATGTATGACATCATCCCACGAGAGTCGCTCCAGGTTTGGCACACAACAACGCAACAGGTGTTGAGCATCACCTGCTCAGGGCTCGTTCCCCTCTCGCTCTCTCTCTCTGTTTTGTGTTTTAATATCACTGTCCTGGAATCTCCTCGTCTCTCCCCGACCTCCCGCTGACAGCTGCTCAGACACAGGCCGCCCCGGCGATCGGGCAGGCGCACGTGGAGCCGCGGGACCGTGACGGCTGGGTTTACCTTTGGTGCTGTACTCCGTTTTGTCAGACTGGGTCCTCCGCACCAGGGTGCTGATGTTGACGTCGGCCTTGGCTACATCGTCATCCACGATGGTGTCGGTCTTCCTCCTTTCTAAGCGTCTCACAAACAGCCCGTTCGGTCGTTTTATCTTCCGGACCTTCTTCTCAGCAGTAGCCGGCCCGCCTTCTCCCCCGGCCTCTTGTGGCTCCATGGTGGACCCGTCCCGGAGCCCTACCCCCCTTGACCCTGCTCAGCCTGAGTAGAGTGAGCTACCCACGGAGCAGAGTGGCAGCGCAGCGCAGACCGGCTGGCTGACTCTGATACAGGTGGCCCCGCCTTGTAGCATACCTGTCGCGGGAGACCTGCCAAGCTCCTCCCCCTCTCCTCCTGCCATGCCTTACCTGCCACCAGAGAGACCAGCGTTCGTGGTACAGCAAAGGGGGGGGCGGGCAGTCAGCTAGGGGAAGGAGACAAGCGGAACTGCGAATGACTACGGCCTGTGGATTTTCCCCGGGTTAGAAAATAAAAACAATTTACATGCAGGGAGGACATCGAGACGAGCGATCAGGCGATTGAAACGACTAACCTCCTACAGTCTTGGAGGTGAGCTATAAACGAGCGTCTGTATCTCTGCAAGCGTGAGAGATGTAAATTGCAGGGGGCCGTATTTGCATATGAAGGAGTCGGCCCCCGTCAGTCAGGCTCTCCCGAGGTCCAGGCTCAACGCCAACACAGACTGGAGCGGACGCACGACAAGCGTTCGGCTAAATCTGTCGGCTCCCATCCACTTCCTGCCTCCCATCCTTCATTCCTTCGATGTCCTAGAGACAGTGAGCGACTGAGACCAGGGCCCATGTGTTGCCTCCAGATTATTTAGATTTAATTTCCGTTCCAATATTTTTTGCGGTCTTTCAAGGTACCCAAATAGGAAGACTCCATTGTGGGGGGGGGGGGGGTTCAGCCAGACCAATACAACATTTGTTCTTATCGGCCAGTAACACGCGCATGTTTCTCACCTAATGGTTTAAAATTAACCGTCACGTTCTTCTAACGTGGTCACATGTCAGTTTTGGCCACCTCCGCTCACACCACGCAATGTGTGTTCCTACGGACCAGCGCAGGAAATATTGAACGAAGGTGTGGGTCAGTAAGGTAATAGTAACCAGGAAAAGTAAACAAGCAGAAGAAAACAGTTTAATGTAGCAAACAGGATCCGAATGTACCTGTGCTGACGCACATCACACCACAAATTACATGTATTCTCTCTTGGTTACCCTACTGCCTCGCCGCTGAGACCAGTTTGAAAAAGCAGCTTCGCAGTGTTTAATTGCCTGATTTATAACATTGATAAAGGTTTATTTTAACAGTAAAACTGGCTTGAGGTTAGATATTTTATGACTATGTATTATTAAGGGACATTAATGTATTACTCCTGCTGCCTCAGTAGGCAGTACCGCTGCTCCACACCTCCAGGAATGGGGTTCAAATTGTATCCCCAATCAGTGTGTGTGGAGCTTGCATTTCCGGTGCATAAGGCACAGATTTCCTGCAGGTAATGAAAACATTGTTAATTTACACCATCCAGGATAAACCCATGGATGATAGATTGGATTTATGGACGTTAAATAATTCAAAAGTAATGTTTTACTCAATAGTAACTGAGTTTTTAAACATCTGGGTAAATTCTTACCTGGGAATTATCAAGTGACTGAGAAAAAGAGACAAAACAGAATAACAGGATAAACTGCAATCTCTAGAAGACAGCAGATATGCATGTGTACATAAGTAAAATATGTAATGAAACTCACTTGGTAACTAATCTAGCCAGCTAACCAGACAACATTTATGATTAATATTCCTGTTTAACTGGGTCCAAAGTTGCCTTGAAGACAAAAAATCAGGAAAAGGAGATGTGTGACAGTACAGTGCAGAACTTTGTATTTGATTTTTATCTTTGTGGCCCATATGCAGGAAGAGGAATGTTCACAGCCGGCTTTTCACAGATCAGGTCAGACAGGTATATTCACCAGCAGCATGCAAAGACAATGACTGACAACCAGGCACCGTATTCCTGGTCACAATAATGAATGCATTTTACTCCCCTCTGAAGTGCAGGCATTAAAGGACCATATTATGTTTCCAGACCTGTCTGAAGTTTGCACAGATCATGGACTTGTTCCCCTTTATATAGCTCCGATACAGCGCTGACTGTCCGCCTCACTGCTTTCAAACTGCAATGTGAGAAATAATAAAAATGATCATTTTCAAAGCATTATTTACTACCAATTTTATGTTTTTA
Organism: Pollimyrus isidori; assembly: GCA_019775955.2. Taxonomy (NCBI): domain Eukaryota; kingdom Metazoa; phylum Chordata; class Actinopteri; order Osteoglossiformes; family Mormyridae; genus Pollimyrus; species Pollimyrus isidori. The sequence goes on along the minus strand of JABFDZ020000087.1, from coordinate 337,007 downwards.
AAATTCAGTGAATTGCCACATTCAGAAAGTGGCTTACACACATACAGGAGCATTTATTTTATTGGAAATAGGAAATTCTAGTGTAGGTATATATGTGGACAGAAGTTCCAGTGAATTTGTGCTCTCTGCTGACAGTCCTTCAGAACTGGACTACAACCGAAAAACTGATTCATATAATTACATTTTGGCAACCTAATTATAATTATTACTAGTAACACCCTCAGCAGAAATACTGAAATGCAGATGATAGATTTACTCATGCAACTGAAGGAATCAGTTCAGTGTCTTTCTGAAACCAGTCAGTATCTCTTTGTTCAAGGGTACAGCAGACAGAACCTATCAGGAGCGGAACCGTCAGTCTCTTTTTGTCCCTTCACAAATCCATGTTCCCCTACTAGTGAATGACCTGCTTGCCGCCAGACCTGCAAGCAGGGAAAAGACCACAACGAAGAAACGATCACGAAAGCAGACACAGGCGCTAAAAGGCGCTGAACGGGAAATGACTCGCTCTGTGACCAAGGCAACGGTTACCGTGCCAATCACCGCTGACTTTTCTGAAGGCCTAACATCTCAGTCCTGTGGCCGGGGTGAAGTACAACCGAGCAACTTAATTTACAGCACGGCATCTGCAGTTCAAACAGAACGCACAGTGGCGGCTTGCAACAGAAAAGGCGCATGCGTGCGTGTGTGTGTGTCTGTGTGTGTGTACTTTCTGAACACCGCGCTGGCCCGCAGAGCGGATAACGACTTAGCCCCTAAACGCAGCCGTAATTATTTCCCATCAAAACGACTTCCTCCGTGATGAGGTGGAAATGAAAGAGACACCAGGGAAGGATTACAAAGCAGATAGCCTGTTTCTATGGTGACCATCGCCGAGACGAGCGGCGGCGGAGAGGGCGCTCGGTGGGAATTGGCTCCAGAAACATGCATCACGTTAGCCAGCAGCAGGGATAAATGCTGTAACCCAGTTGGCTCAGACTGTCTTAACCCTCGATGCAGTCAAAGTTAAACACAAAAGATCAATAGTCATCAAGCATCATTCCTTTACTGGAAATGGCCACAATGTCCCCAATATTATAAGCAATACTGAGCAAGTGAGAGTATTAAATGAGGGGTGGGGGTGTCTTTGTCCTACAGCAGTCTACCGTTGACTAACCAGTATGACGTAACACACAATGGTGGGGGGGTGTCTCTTGTGCGCCCTCTCACACGCATACACACACATATAGACATCCTGTATTTATAGGTAAACAGTCCTTCAGAAACCAAGGCTCGTAAAATGCATCGTGATGACCTTGACGGAAAAAGTGTACAGTCCCACCCAAAACTTGAGACGGAGGACAGGACTTTGATCGTAATGCTGCACGGATAATACAATGTACGTTTGACATAGCTACAGTAAGGTACAGCATGAATATTATTGTATCCCAAGCCATTGAGATTATGGGCAGTAAAACATTAAATCCATTTATCTGAACTGTAGACTATTACAGTAATTTATGCAGTGCTGTCTCTACATGGGTCGTATTTAGTCACATTAATAAAAACCCACTGTGTAATTAGGTTATTATTTGGTTGACCTCTGCGGTAAATGCCGTTGCAATGGCGTAGGTTACGCTTCCTAGCTGTGGGATGTCAGCCATTTTCTGACAGAGGTCGCCCATGTTCTTTCAGGGGGAGGCGTCAGTACCCCGAGCGCCTGCTAGGGGGCGCTTGTAGACCGGCCGCGGCGCGGGCAGGAAGAGAACGCCGAGGCTGCGCCGATTAGAAGCGGCTCAGTATGCGTCTGTTTTGGGGCTCATGCTCGAGAATCTCTGCTTTTCTTTTCGGTCCGTGGCGTAGCCCCGGGAACGGGCTTGTTCCAAAAGGGTCCCTCTGTTACTTAAGAAAAATGGTGCACTACTTAACAGAAGAGCGAGGACGCCCGAACTCAGCCGACTACAGGATTTATTTTAGTAAGTTATGGCGACAACTTAGCGGCGCTCATTCATTAGAGGTTTTTATATGCACAATGACGCCTACGAGTGACCGCGTCGCGTGCATCTTTAACTATCGGCTTTGGTTTAGAAACGACATTTAACTGCAGTCGATACATTCACCATTTCGCATTACTCCTTTTCATCAACGGCAGCCGTGGATACGTCTCAACTTATAAATACCCATCTGAATACCCCGCTGAACAGTAATGTCTTCGTTATTAGGTATTTGGGGTTAAAGCGGCTAGGGTGGCAAACTTAATCACTTTGTTCACCTTGACCTCAATTCGGCGTTTTGTAGGGAGAGATTCGCGAGTCATACCGATAATTATTCGGTTATATAAAAATACAGGTCGCAGTTACGACCAAGCACATGAGCGGCGCCAGAAATGCGTATTTTGCGACGAGCCAGCTGCTCACGCACCGTGGCGCGCTGCGTTTAACGTCACGAGCGGCTGCTCGCGGTCTCCACGTGACATGACAAAGTCACCCTGTGACTGCACGAGCTGGACCTGATCGGTATTGGTACACATACGGGTTATAGACATTGTGTTGTGCTGCTACTGGTTTTAGACCAGTGATGTGGGATTGTATCCTTAAATAATCCCAGGAGAGTCACTTTTTGAGCGCGCTTTAAGTCCTGTGCAGAACACGTTGTAACCTGTTCCAGGACGTAGAACTTATGCTAACAACAAAAGTGGGTCAATAAAGTGCTGCTCCCTTCAAATTGTGTCATTTTTATGTTTATATAATTCCTCATGTGTGTCTGTTTGTGTGTGTGTGTATATATATGACACACACAGTGCATGTATACTGTGTACATACAAACATGGTTCCACTCTTTATTATGACTTGTTTGCTGTCAGCTGATCTCTGCATAAGGTCACAAGGACTTTTCCTCCATGCAGGTGTTGACATGGAATCGATGTATTACTGATGAGCTAATATTCTTAAAAGTGTTCTTTAAATTGTTTGTGGTTAGCCGTTAACAGCTGAAGTGCTATTGAGAGGCAATACCCAAATATAAACCCCCACCTCTGTACATTTTTTTTTTGTGTAATTTTGATTGTAAGTTTAAGGGCTTTATAAATAATTGAATGTAATCAGTGATGAATCAATAATGATTTGATTTTAATCTTGTTCTCTTCAGAAACGTCGGATGGGAAGTACATCTCGCCCTTCCATGACATTCCGCTGTTTGCTGCAGCTGAGCAAGTAAATAATTGTCATACATTTTTCCTAATGTTTTGATTGTGCCTGCACGGTTTGCTAAATTCTATGTGCCATTGAAATCCCAGATGTATGTCATTGATCTCATTCTGGGAATTATTGAGTGAACCTGCTTGATCCATTACTGTGCGGTTCCTATAGTATATAATCCACCCACCTTCTTACTGCTTATCCTAGAGAGAGATGGGTGGTGTGGGCACGGAGCACACCCTGGATGGGATGCCAGTCCATCTCAGGGCACAGGGAGGGGGACGCCCTGGATGGGATGCCAGTCCATCTCAGGGCACAGGGAGGGGGACGCCCTGGATGGGATGCCAGTCCATTGTAGGGCACATGCACACACACGGTGGGCAATTTTTAGACACCTTTCCACCTACCTGCATGTCTCTGTCCTGCAGAATCACCAGGCAGAACCCACATAACATGAAGAGATCATGCAAATTCGACACGCAGAGTGGAGGTCGGATTCGAACCTCCAACCCCGGAGGTGTCAGGATGCATTGTCGTCCACTCAGAACCACCCACTCAGAATCCATGTTATCCATTTATCCCAAAAATATACTGTAAATAAGCCTTATTCTAGAGTGACGTATCAAAAGAGAGAGCAAGCCTTTGGAAATCTTCTGTCCTTTTTTAAGGGGGGCAAATGCCAGGCAGAAAAATGTGGGGTGGAGACATTTTTTTTTTCTGCATTGATTTCTCTGCCTCCAACCATAAAGCACGAGAACCTTTCGAAAGAGATAATTTAAACCGACAGGGGGAAAATGTTAATTGAACAGAGGGAAAGGTTAAGTGTTTTTCCTGGGTTCCTGTCAATAGCGATGTGGCCTACATTTCCACCCGTCTCCAAACTAGATAGGAGCCAATCGGATGCCGGGATAACGGTGGTCTGTGCTGGCCTTTTTGACGCCCGTTAGACTGTGGGTGTTGTCAGCATGCCTTGCTCCAGTGATCAAGCATGTGTGGCATGTCACGTGACAGCCTGCATGTTGTGTGTTTGTCCAAGCTGGTAAGCCAGTGCTCCGAATGGGCTCAGATCTCACCGTACGTCTTACAGTGTTCAGATGCTTAAAGCTACGTTTGCCTCTGCAGGAAAATGACATTCCTTCATCGAAGAAAGTGAAGATGAGCGAGAATGAGGTAGGCCTCTGGCCCTTCAGTTCAACCACTGCTTGTGAAGACTGCGGCAATGTTACCTGTGTGATTTTCCGTGTCGATTCCAATGCAGTATTCTTGTAGGAATACGCAAAACGCCTTTGAATGATGGTGTTATTTTGTGTTATTTGTTGTTTATTGTCGGCTGCTGTTTTGTATTCCGTGTTTTGTTTTGTATCTGTTGCCTTGGATTTATCAGGCACAGTGGTCTGTAGGAAGTATGAAGCTCAGAATAACTTGATAGTATAGCCTGTACGCATGATAACAAAATGCCTTGAATTTACGTGAATGGTGCATGTTGAGTTCCCAAATTCTTGGGGCACCCTCCCGTTGGCCGGTCTTCCACATCCACATCAAACAAACCTTCTCCTGTACCCTCCATATCGTTCAGGTGCTGTTTAATATGGTTGTGGAGGTGCCACGTTGGTCGAACGCCAAAATGGAGGTAAGTAACATTTCTTTTTTTTGAGGATCGGAATTGTCCCCTTTTTCCATTCAGTTGTCTGACGTACATCTCATTTCCTTCTTGTCATACCATGTCTTCACCGGGTCTGATAGAAAATATCTCCTGTGCCCTTCAGCACACTGTCTTACTGTTCTCCAGCAGAGAGAGAATCTGGTTTAGCTAATAATCCCCTTCGGAAACAATAAGAGAGAATTGATTAACTTGTAGTAATAAAGTTCCTGAAAATACCGTCCATTGGTGGTCGCGATGATATTTAAGCATTCTTCGCAAATAGTTACCAAGGGGCTTGAGCGTCTGGAAAATTTGTTTCATTTCAAGCCGTGCAAGTTCTGGGAATCTAATAAATACAATTGCGAATAAAGATGCCAGGAGAAGATGGTCTAATATTGTTAGTTTTTTTTCTTTCTCTATGCATATTAAAAAATTGACATCCATCGCTGTTGCTGTGGTTTGGTGATTTTCAGTAACCTGAGTTGGCTCCGGGTCTGTTCCCCTGTGCCGGTGGTGTTTATCGGTGTTCTCTCCCCAGATTGCCACCAAAGAACCACTGAACCCGATCAAGCAGGACGTTAAAAAAGGGAAACTTCGATATGTCGCCAACGTCTTTCCCCACAAGGGTTATATTTGGAACTATGGTGCTCTCCCACAGGTGAGAAGTAGGTTCACAGCCATGTCCAAGAAGCGATTATGGGTGGAATCACTCCATCCTAAGTCTTTTTCTATTCTCAAAAGAATGCATAGTAAGAGCTAAAACTGAAGCACTTGTGAAGATTTTTTTTAAACGTAACTGTTCAAACAGGAAGTCAGTTTTTAATTAAAGTGTGGCCTCTTTTTGCATCAGACTTGGGAAGATCCATGCCACACAGACAAGGACACTAAGTGTGGTGGTGACAACGACCCCATCGACGTCTGCGATATCGGCTCGAAGGTTAGACACGACGGCAGGAAATGATGCGATAAAATTGCCATTTGGTCTTCTCAACTGGCCTGCATTAAAATGCGCCCCCAGGTGTGCTCTGCAGGACAGGTGATCCAGGTGAAAGTATTGGGAGTACTGGCCTTGATCGACGAGGGTGAGACAGACTGGAAAGTGATCGCTATTAACATGGAGGACCCAGATGCCTCCACGCTAAACAGTGAGCTCAAAATTCCTGGTTCAGAACCACTTGCATACCAAACGTTTTGCTGCCCGTGGAAGTCGGCATTGCTATCGCTGTTCTGCTGCTTTTTTTGCTGCAGGTATCGAGGATGTCCAGAAGAGCCGACCCGGACATTTAGAAGCCACGGTCCAGTGGTTTAAGAAGTACAAGGTTCCGGATGGGAAGCCGGAGAACCGGTTTGCCTTCAGTGGTCAAATCAGGGACAAGGTACCTGAAATGCTACACGGCGTCATGATTTTATCATTTATATTTTATGCCAGTAAACTCTGTAAACCCAAGTGCAAGGAAAATTTGATGTCCCGTGGGGGTGGGGGGTTTTGGCTTTCAGGATTTTGCCATTGAAGTTATAAAGTCCACTCACGAGTACTGGAAGGCACTGGTACAGAAACAGACAGATGGAGGGGAAATAAACTGGTGAGTTAAGAGGTTTTTTTTTTTCTCTTTACACAGGGAGCTCTGATTGGCTGTACATTCAGCCAATGGTTGGCCTCCCGAGGCAGTCATCTCTCAGTATTACATTTGTCATCTTTCTGTGAATTTCATCATTTGAACTTTTTTTTTAAAACGGAGATGTTTGAATCCCTGTGAGTAAGTGGCCTTGTTCCTTCCCGACAGCACAAACCTGTCCGTGTGTGAAAGCCCCTTCAGGTGTACGGAGAACCAAGCCAGCGACGTGGTGACCTCGGTGAGTACCGCCTGCGTTTATCACGTCCTTTACCTGTAAACGGGGCCACGTCGCGTTTGTTTCAGGCGTGACATGAAGTCGCAAATAGTTGAAACCCTTAATCTTGAGATCCAGCTGGGTTATATTCACACTTGTGGGATGTGAGCTCGAGGGGTAACTCGCAGGAGTTCCATTCAGGCACGCGGCCCCCTCCTCTTACTTCTCTGTCCTCCCTACCCCTCAGGCTCCAGCGTGTGGAGAACCTGCTCCTATCCCAAGCGAAGGTAACCGCCTTTTAACTGTCACCTATCACTGTCTGGATACTTGTCCTTCTCATCTATAGCACGAGTTTGAAAGATGCTCGTAGCCTGGGGTAGTGGTTAAGGAGCTGGGTGTGGGACGTGAGTTTGAATCTCCATAGTGCTCAGGAGAATTTATTTTTGTGAAATACACAGACTTTTATTTTTTATACTTTTTTTTTTTCTTCTTACAGTGGACAAATGGCACTTTCTGACAAAGTGACCTCCAAGCCTTGTCGAAAGCTAAAGGCTGTTTATGGGAACTCATCCCTCTAGGAACATTGAAATACTCTTGTTCTGAAGAACCAAACTGATTTGTTATGCTTTTATGTTTAGTTTTGTAAAGAAGAAATACCTTTTTGTATGGGAATTATTTCCGACGGAAAGCTTCACGTTGCTTTATTTCCAGCCGCCGACGGGCAGGTTAGGTTCCCCTTAATCGCCCCGAGCCCATTACAGTGGTTATTTTAAATGTTTTTTTGTCATCACTTGTGGGAGAGGCAGGTTTAATGGCGATCAGAAATTATTTGCTTTCTAGCAGATGAAATTTTCCCAGGGAGTTTGGCAAATGTGTTTAACTGAAACCGACTGAATGGCTTTAAGTACCGTAGAGAGAATACAGAAATGAAGTTTTTGGTTTCCTGATATGCACACTCTGACTGGGATTAAGGTCTTATTTGTAAATTTGATTAATGTAATACATATTCCTTAAAGGGATTATCTGTATTTCCGAAGCTTTTGAATGACCTTTATTTGCAAACATGTTCAGTGGACATGGATACTCAGAATGTCTCTTTGCCTTCGAAAACCAAAATGTTCCTTTGCTAAAAAGCATATTTTTCATTTTTTGTAATTCATCCAGTATTAGCGTTTCCCCTTCATTTTCCAAATAAATGGACCTGGGACAGGTTATTGTCAACAGCGCTTCATATCTGCGATTCATCAATGAATATCTGAAACTGTTACTGTTTGATCGTATACAAAGAATCAATTTTATGAATACTTAGTTTTTACAAACACATCTGTTCAGAATTCCAGGAATCGGAACATTTAATTAATTGATTAACCACGATTCTGTCTGTCCTTTTTAAAAGATTTAATTTTATTAACCAGTCCAGTAATATAGAAATGTATGTATGCATGCAAGCACACTCACATTCATTGGAAAAAGACACGCATCACCTCCAGAAGGTGCTTTAAATAAATATAAATTTTATTAAAAACACCCACATCTCAGCAATATCAGTAATGATACAATAAACAGCTTTCAAATAAACTGCATTCAATACATTACAATACTTACAGTATTTATATCTGTCCGTAATTTTATTGTGTATCATACCAAACATTAGAGGGAATAAGAGAAGCGGTAGAAAATAAGGGCAAGAAATTTTAAATAACACAAATTTGCGTATCTTTTTTTTTTTTTTCCTCATTTAGTGTCTAACCGCTAAATACGGACACTTGTGTACAATGACTGCTAGCTTAACGTGTGAGCTCGCCCACTTTAGTCAACCTCATAGTCATTCAAGTAATGTTGACTCCAGTCACTTCAAGTATGACGATGCTAAACACCCACCTCGTTCTCCAAATCCTTCCTTGGTCCACCATAAACTTGCTGCCACTCTCCCATACATAGAGAATTACATTTCACTGTCTCACCAAACAGGCAAAAAGCTGTTTTGGTAACACTTTGATGCCATTTTCTTTAGTAATTTATTAATACATTCGTAATGCATGATAACACATTCATAAAGCATTATAAACACGGCTATATTTATAAAAAGGAATAACACATTATTGCCATGTTTACTATGCATTATGAATGCTTATACCAACCATTGTAATGTTATAAAAAATCTTTAGTGCATTATAAATGAGAGCTTTATAAAGCATTCATAATGCCTGATACACATGGAAATATACCTTTTGAGAAATATTTATAACCATGTTTATAATGCTTTATGGATGCATCATTATTTGTTATGAATGTGTTTAGAAATTACTAAGAACATGGCCTTAAGTAAAGTGTTACCAAAGATTTTTATGAAAACATATCTAATTGATCTAAGTAGCTGTGACCTGGTACTGGAAATGACAGTTTTTTTTTTTTTTGTATTTCACGGATAAGGTCAGCCGTACGTCATGTCATATCAATAGTAATAATAATAATTTTACCTTTAGGGATTGATCTATGTTGTATTATTTTGCAAGTGAAGTCCTTGGGGTAGGTCAGACATATAAGCCTCTCCACACCGACATACTGTATAACAATCAAAGGGTTTCAAAATTAAAATTTAAAGTTCTGCAATACAATTATGTGATATACCGTATATACACATTGTGGCATTTAACACACATTTACATTAAACTACCTTTTTATTGTAGATATCGTTTTAATTTTAATTTCAAATTCTTTCTGAAAATAAATGAAGTGCTTTCAGAATAAGTTTTGAGTATAAATGTTTCCAGATGGGACTCTTGATACACAGAACCACTGTCCGTCCAAAATCACAATGAATCGTAAAGAGAAAAGCATGTGTCAAATACTAGATACTTCTTATTGACCCCCCTATGGAAATTCTTTTCACACCTCCCCCAACTTGCTCTCTGTAGATGAGAGCAGCCACCCAGGGAGCCGGGGATAAAGGGTCCTGCTCAAGGACCCACAGAGGTGCTGATGCCAGACTCGATCCAGCAACCTTCCAATCACAGGCACAGAGACTTAGCCCACTTAGCTAATTATATAGTGGTTATAAATAATTTCTGCTTTTCCTATACACTGGCACACAATGTGCATTTTCTGTTAAAACTGCCAAGGGCTTTGCTCATTAATAAGTCATCATACCAATGTTTTGTCAAAGCCACACTTTTCCCTTTTGTCAACTCAGTGCATGTATGTTCAGGTTGCACCTTGAAAGTATGCAAACAGATATACTGAAATACAAGGGCAAGGCTACTTTTCACTAGCTTCTCCCTTGAAAAACGAAAGACTTTTTTTCATTGACATATTTACAGTGGAGGGGTTTTAAAAGACCAAAGTCAAATCCCTGGACGAATGGAAAAAGTGGGATGAAGACAAGTGATCTTGGCAGACGAAGACTGTGCTGAAATATCCCTGATGTTGTTTAAAAATACAAATTTCGCTTTTCTGAACATTTGCACGTGAAGATACATGATAAACATATGAAGTTTCATTGGTGTGTTTTATGAAAATCATGGTGGGGAAAAAGCTTAATCTTTATCGTAATCATATTGCCAAAATAGTTCTGAGGTATATGACAAATAGGCATACCTTTCATTAACCATCATTCCGACAAAAATTCTCACATTGTACTCATAGCAGGTTGAATAGCACCATTTAAAACAAAATCAGCTATAACCCAATGAAATATTACTTTACAGTACTAAAATCTAAAGCGTAAATTTAATAGTTTTAATTTACTGTACAAAGTTTTTACTTTTTTATACAACTAACCTACAATGATTAAGAAGACCCCACAGCAGGACAGCTGCCAGTAAAATCATCACAAATACAGAAAACCCTGTTCCACGGACCTCACTATGCAGCAAAAGAAATGAGAATCTTTTTTAATAACCACATAATTTGTGTAACTGTTAAGCCAGAGGTCAGATTTGTTGCTATGATTCGTTCTCTGAAGTTCTACAGCTGCATGTGTTTATCTGCACGTGGCATTCTGGGAGATGTAGTACTGCAAACAAACTGGCTCTAGCATCTCCCTGCGGTCAGCCACAAAACTATTTTTTTTTTATTATTATTTTTACAAAGAAGTGAAAGAATTGCAGAGCAAACATGCTGGTGATCACAATGTCTTTAAAATATTACTGTTCTGAAAAAATGCACCTTTAGAATGGCTCACAAATGTATTTAAGGAAATGTAAATGCAAATTTTTCAAATGTCAAAGAAGCACCATGATAAACGCTTGTGTGAAAATTGCATCCAGTGCGATCCCAGTTGTAACATATGACCTAAATGTAATTATACTGTGCCGACAATGAAAACAAACGTGGGTGCCCACGGTCCATCTCACACTTTCGACATTTAAACATGATTTGAAGGTAAGATTAAAACATTTTTACCTTCGACGAAAGCCAAAGTGCTTTAGAACACACATATGTTATGTTATCTGTAAATTGTAGAAAACGTCACTCGATAGAACTGCTTGTTCACCTTAAAGAGTGACATACAAACAGATATCCATCCATTATGAAGGCAAATTTTCAAGACACACTTCAATTTTTAGCACCATGAATCAGATAATCCACAAAATCAGAACTCTATACCATTTTACTTTTAAGATATCTATTTAGTTAAAAAATTAAAGCCACCAATTTGAAACTTTGTTTCCAGTAATATACGTCCTGATGTATAGGACACAGAGCACCAGAAGTTTGGTACAGTATGTTGTGTAAAATTATGAAAAACAAAATAAATACTGCCATAAATATTTGTTAGTAAAGCTTAAACATCAGAAGGAGACCTGATTCTAGCTGAGAAAACTGTATTCTACAGTATTTTGCAATTAGTTAAACCCTTTTCGCAGATCCATATTGGACACCAAAATGCAGCCACTCTTATAAAGTAGGCAACTACATAGAGACACTGAGGCCTCAATGTGACAACAGCACCCATAGTACAGGCGTGACAAACCTGCGTCCATTTACCGTAAACCCAGGTAACCGATTAAATGAAGCGGTTGTAAGGCCCAGTGATCTTGGAGTAAGCATAGGGAGCTGTACTGACATACGTGTTTGTGGTGCAAGACATGGACCTCTGGTTGAGAGTCTGGATGAAACGCTTGTACGGGGGTTCTCCATGTTCCACTGTTTCAGAATGTTCCCGTTTGACCTTCTTGCTTTTGCTTGGTGCACTTTCGGCACCATGCTTCTCAGCCTCCTCCTCCTTCTCCCTCGCCTTCTCGGCCATCTTAGCCTCCCATAGCGCCAACCCATGTTTGGCCTCATTCATGTTCTTGTGCTGGTAGAAGACCAGTGAGATGCGGGTGGGGTGGTTCCTGTTGGGATTCTTCACGGGTGTGGTGGCATGCAGTTCCCGCTTGGCGCACTCAATGAGGATGGAGCCATGACTGGGGGCTATTGCCACACCCCCAATCTCTGGGTCCAGGAAGTTGTGCTCATTGTCTGACCACACATCCTCCTTCTGTTTGGGATCTGGATGTTGTGGTCCAGGCTCTTGTTTTATTTGGGTTTCTTGGGAATTTCCATTAGGGAGCCCACATCCTGGTTGTGTGGGGGTTGGGCATTCCCTACCCGGAGGTGGAAGCACCTGAGGGATAGCACTAATGCTGTGCAAGTTTGCATTGGGTTTGTTTTGCATATTAAGTGGACCTTGGCCTGGGGAGAAGATGGTAGAGTTCTGAACAAGGTAGGGATTAGGGTATGCACCATATTGCATGCCTTTGCTCATTGTGTTGGCATAATCCTGGTTTGGATGCTCCAGAGGAGGTCGAGAGATGGCTTCCAGGAGCTGGGGATTAGGACTACCATTGGGACTATACGTTGGGTAACCCATAGGATGAATGCTTGATTTGGTGGCAGAGCCACCGTAACCATTTGCTTGTAAACCTGACTCAGCGTACCGGGCAGGGAAGCTAACCCCATAGCCCTGATGAGCACCATACTGCTGTTGTGGGTATAGCTGGGGCCTCTGAAGCCGGTACATGTCAAGGTGCTTTGGGTTCGAGCCGTAATATGGGTGGAAGCTGTCCATGGGCATACTACCTCTACAGAAGTACCCTGGATAAAGGCTGCTGGGGTTCTGAGGATTACCAGGGTAAGAGTTTGCAGGATTTGATCCATTCAGATAAGTGTTTGGTGCAGGCAAAGGGCCAGAGTAAGGGCTACTAGATACTGGGGATTGTGGATATATTGTGTTTGCTGTCTGAGAAGTGCTAGGAAATGAATCTACATGATTGGCAAACCTTGGGTAGCTGGCTGGATGGGGAGACCCAGGGTAGGGGTGGGGATGGGTTTGCTGGGGCTGCTGTTGCTGTTGCTGCTGTTGAATGGCTGGAGGGTGTGCTTGATGAGCAGCCTGGGGGGTTACCATTTGACCCTGACCCGGAAGAGAACCTGAGGCAACAAAGTTCGATAAGTGAGAAACCAAGGAACAGCAAACACAGCATTTAGTCATTTGCTTTTGCTAAATGCTAGCCCTCATCCGTACCTGACACAAGAGTGCTTTGACCAGGGTTTTCGTAAGTGCCTTGCTTGAGTTTTGCTTGGAGGGTCTTTTCCGCCTTGGTGTTTGCTGCATCCGGATTGGACGGCTTGTTTGCCGCTGTCCTCCGAGCATCCAGCTTCTTCTGCCGGCACGACTTTGCCGGTTCGGCAAGCATGCGCACTTGCCGACGGAAGGAGCTCAGCACCTGGATGGCACCCGACTTCATCTTGGCCTGCTGGCCCTCCTCGCTGCCATGCTCGTCAGTGGGGGAGACCGTATATAGCGGCAACACATGGAGCTGCTCGTCATCTGAAATCTTCCCGATCTCCCGATTGTCTTCCCGTGTAAGAGTGCAAACCTGGAAGTGCAGGAAGAGCCTAAGTATTATCTCACTATGCTCATGTCCATTGATGCATAATGTTGCAAGATGACAGGTCTGATTTTTACTTTTTTTTTCCCAATTCATGTTGCACCACAGAAAACGAATGCACTGCAATTTCAAGTATTTAGTGTTTGAAATGTAATGTACGTTCAGTGGGAATACTGTTATACCCCCGAATAGAGAAAATTACATAGTTTCTATAAAATTAGAGTGTGATCTTCTCAAAATTATATTAAGCACCTGCATAATCCCCTAAAAAGATTTATGATATTTATTATCAATGAGTAGTGGAAGATTCTTATAGCACGTTATCCAGAATTTAATAATAAGTCTGTGACGCTTAAACGTTAAACGGTGTAGAGTAAAATTCATTTTCAGTGAGATGGAACTTTTTTTTTTTGCAAAGCTTTTGAGTTAATTTGAGAAACATATCAAGTGAATGACTTGAGTCAGTGGAGTCAGGTGTTGGGAATTGAAGAGAAGAGCTTCCATAGTCGTAGTCGTGGCGCCTTGCCATGTGGACAGAACCACAAGATGTCTGTGTTTGCTTCTATGCTGTCATAGACCAAAGAAGCAACTCTTTGCCGGGACCTTAGGGTCGCTCTGGGACTCACCACTGTGCTTCCATTTTGCATGTTGTGGAGATCTCGGTGAGCATGGGCACAGAAGTCCAGGCAGGCCGTCACCCCCGAGAATGGGCGACCCTCCTTCAGCCCCAGGCGGCAGTCGAGAGCCCTGTGCTCATACTCTACCTGCAAAGGAATAATAACGTCAGGCCAGTGGTGTTTTCACTTCTCCTCAAATTTCTCAGTGCTGCCATTCTGCTGCAACTCATGATAAAGACATCTCAGGAGGCCACCTCATGAAACTGGTGTAGAGGAGACAGTAGGATCAGCCAGTCCCTGGGGTAGTTGGGGTTAAGGGCCTTGCTGAAGGGCCCAGTGGTGGCATCACTCTGCCAGCCATGGGATTTGTACCAGCAACCTTCTGAGCCTCAACCCACAGAGCTGCCCCCTAACATTTTTTGTTTAATACTTATTAGTCAGTGCATAATTCCACGTGTTCTTTTACACTTTGGATGTCTTTATTCTAAAATGTATTAATAAACCTTTCTATGGGTCAGTCCAATCTGTCAACCAGAAGAAGGACAGCTGAACTATCACCCAACTCTGATAGACCTGTCTTGTGACCACTCAGAGGTTTTACATTGGTTATGGTTATGAGGGGGCGGGGCCATGCAATCCTAACCTGGTTTCCATAGGCATCGGGGGCCATTTGCTTGTAGGTGGGTGCTAATAGGGTTGCCAAATTCTGCAAGTTCTGCTCCATTTTTTCCTCCTGTAAAAAAATATTTAAATATATAAATGTATGTACTTTGCTACCTAGCAGAACATGACCAACAAAACTCAAAACTAACAGAAACTGATTTATAGGACAAAAGAAAAAGACAGCCACATTTTTGTTGTCCTGTACTGGCTCACCTCTTTCAGGTCATCTCCCAGGAGTTTAAATTTCCTGGGAATCTTGCTCCTGGCAAACTTGCAGCCGTTGTAGTACATGCTCCAGGAGCAGCCAAAGGAGAAGGATGCCCCACAGATATCCTGGTCCAATCCCTGACATGCACACGTCCTCCTGAAGAAGAGGAAAAAGGAAAGAAAATGATATCACACTGGAAGTAGCAATGAAATAGACCAAGCTTTGGAGACTCATGGTGTGGGGAATGAGTGCACCTTCAGTCACTAATGGATTATTTCACTGCCAATCAGCTATGTTACTAGTGACTGACAGTTACAGCAGTCCCACCCACTGTAGGTTTTGAAGCCTTTGTTCATAACATCTGTTTCTCCTGGTAATGAAAATGTCTAATTTTCTGAATCTTGTCTGTGACCTTCTAAAGCAGTGTTTCCCAATCTGCTCCTTGGGGACCCACAGTCAGTCCATGTTTTTTCTCCCTCCTAGCTCCCGGTAGGAGCTGGGAGGGAGCGAAAACGTGGACTGGCTGGCAGGGAGCTGGGAGGGAGCTGTTGGACTTTGAGGACTGGATTGGGAAACACTGTTCTATAGCAATGACAGCCAAGCATTATGTCTGTTTAATGACAGTACAAGTCACCTGAATTTTCACATCCCTGATTTAAAAATTCAGTATTCTGACTAAGGTCCATCTGGCTTAGGGTTATTACAGTGTATGTCAAGCCCCTAAAGGCTTCTTTTCATTCAGGATGTGTTGGTCGCACAAAATAAAGGTTAAACACAGATGACTGTGTTTAACTAAGCAGCTGCTCTGTAATTAAGAGTGGAAGTAGACGATAGTGGTTTTGACTGCACCAGGGCTGGGAGACTGAGGATGACAATGACTGACATTAGTCTTGTACAGACAGCACAGGCACCCACACCCCGGAAAAATGTCCCGTCCTGCTTGGGAATCTGCCCTATGGCCAGAGGGCATGTTGAGGCAGTTATACTGTCATGCCGGTAAGAAAAATAAAGATGGCACAACAATTCCCAATTACACGAAGAAGGAAATTGATGATGTTTATCAGGCACTACAATCGTGGCCACATAATTTTCAACTGCTTTTCTGTGGTTCACACATTCCATTCAAATTGGACAAGGACTATACACCCCCCACCCACCCGAGAGACCGCTGTGGGAGGATATGAAGGGGACCATTGACATTTCTAAAACAAGGGGCGCTTCATGCGGTGTGCCCGCTGACCCTCGAGCACGGCCAGGTTATCCGTCAAACCCCGACAGAAAGCCCGCTCTGACCCGCTGACTCCAGTGCCTGAGCCTCGGTGGTCATCTTTCATCACACAGTAAACTGTTTATTTTCCCGTCCCTGGGTCTCCTGGTCTGCGATTTGAATGCATCCCCCTGTCCGCAAATTCCCACTAGAGCCTGTTGAACTATTCTTATGTGTTAAATATACGCATACCTGCTATAATTATTGTCTGTGAGTTTGGCAGGTATTTCCATCGCCAATGCAAAAGTATTTCAAATTTATTACTTAAACTCAAATGTGGGGAGGTGCAGGCGTGGGTCAATGTTCAAGCTATCATATGCTATAGGCTTGGCCCGCAGAAGACATCAGGGTCCCACCCCACCTCAGGGAAAATGGAACAGCAACACTGGAGTGTGCGTGGTGATGTCAGCCTGGGGACTTCATGTAAGTATGGGTTGGTAGTCTAAGTACCTCTAAATTAACGCCTATCTTCCATGTCAGACTAAAGATACCCATC
Organism: Pollimyrus isidori; assembly: GCA_019775955.2. Classification (NCBI taxonomy): domain Eukaryota; kingdom Metazoa; phylum Chordata; class Actinopteri; order Osteoglossiformes; family Mormyridae; genus Pollimyrus; species Pollimyrus isidori. The sequence continues at coordinate 320,230 of JABFDZ020000087.1, read as the reverse complement.
TAAGGGCGATATTAATCTAAGGGAGACTCCCAGGATCTATGGTGACAGACTGGCTCCCACATCACCACAGATCTGTGGTGGCACTCACTCCTCATTCAGGGCGCATCGGCGGTTGGTGAGGGCCCCGTGTTTCCTCAGCGTCTCACTCAGCTCACTGTAGAGACGGTCGGCCAGGCTGATGGGAATGCCCTCCCAGATGAGGATGGCCACGACCAGGCAGGCTGTCGCACATGAGTGACCCGCTCGCTCCCGCACCAGCACCAGAAGCTTTTCCTCCACACTGGACCTACGAATCACCTGCCGTGACACAATGAGACCCCCAGTAAATGCACAGGGCCAAGATAGTAAAACACGTGCCTCATATTTTCTGGGCAGCTGCACCTTAAATAGCGTTGAAGAACATTATCAGTGAAGAGAAAAAATGTAAACAAAGATCCCGTGAATATATAGGAATTACTGATAAAAAAAAAATTGTCATTGTCTCTTCTCTAGGGGGCGCTAACAATCAGAGATGTGAGTTAGCTGCATGCTGTGACAGACATTGTACCACACAATTAAATCAATGAGCGATGTCAGCTATTCGGGGGGGGGGGTCTAATCGTTTTTACTAGGGTACCACAGAGATAATGCATGATTATACATGCCTACCGTGCGCTTCACTAACTGGGCTTACCCATTTAGCTATAGGACACCCCTGTGTGCTCTTCCCTTCCTTCCCCGTGTATACAACTTTTTCAATCCTGATGCAGCTCCCCTTTTGTCCAAACCTGCAGAAGATCAACAAAGCAGTAGAAGATGGTTCACTAACAGTGGGCTACTGTTTTCACACCTGGGGCAAACCAAGTAAGGGTCTAGTTTTCACCTTGCTTCCATGAGCTCCCGAATGCTGGCGATATTCGGTGCTGACCCGAGGTGTGTGTAGTAGGGACCTTCATCTTTCTCGCTGAGTTGCTCTGGTCAAAGCAAACAAACATGTTACGGCCAGCTCATTTCCTTAGAAAGCTCTGATGTTCCCCACAGTTGCACAACCTTTAACAGGTGAAGGTTCTGCTTTAATCCTGGATCAGCATTTAATACTTGAATTAAAAGCTAAATGGAAAGTTAAAGAAACTCGAGGCAGGATGGAGCACACAACTCTACATTGATGGCTCATCAAATTATATCTATAGGGATCTTACCAACACAACGGCATGATGGAATGTCATATTGAGTTTTCACAGGGGTGTTCAGCAATTTCATGGGAGATTCAAGGAAAAGGTTGAGGTTAGGCTCCTTCTTTGTTGGCGTCCTATCTGCTGGAGATTTTTTCAGAGCTGCAACTATTTCTGCCTCACTCAAATTTGCATTGGTTGAGAAGACAGTGACTGCCCCCGATGACTCTACTTTGATCTTGCTGGGATCCTTCATTACCAGAGACGTCCTCTCAAAGTGCAGAGAATGCTGATACTGCTTCAGCTGCTGCTCCATGGTGGCGATTATGCTGCCCCTCTGCCCCTGTCCACAGGGTACCTGTGTGGGCTCTTGCTTCACAGATGGCATGGTGGTCTTCTCTGCTCCTTGGGCTTGTTCTGGCAGAGGGACTGCACACCTTTGGTCATCTTTGATTTTGATGCCTCCTGGCAGAGGCCGGCCATCAGTAAGGCCCGGCCTCTGAAAAAGATGCATCCGAAGGGCAGCATGACTTTGGAGGTCCCCGTATGGATATCCTGGGGGTGGCCCTCGTGGAAACTGAGAGCAAGACTCACGCACCTCTGCCTTGGGCTGCATTGGGCAGGCTGACTGCACTGACAGCTGTGGGTTTAAAGCACCTTGTGATAACTGAGACTGAGGTTGCATCGGTGACTCTTGGAACTCTGTGTGGCTTAGCTGTCGCGGATTGCGCATCTGCTGCTGTGCCGACTCTTGAGCCACAGCACCGTCTGTGCTGCCATAAAGTGAGTCATTTGTAGGAGGCTGTGTGCTGGTTGGCCTTGGCCCAAAAATCCCATGTTTGTTCCCACCGGATGGGTTCGGTCCAGTTACCTGGGGTTGTTCTGCCTGATTTTGAGGTTGGTAATCAGGTTTAAGCTGGTTTTCCATATACTCCTCTAGCTTGAATCTTTCCAAGGGATGAGTCTGAGCTTGCCTCTTAATAGAGTCCTGTATTTGACATGCATCTTGATGTGGGGCACCCTGGGTCATGGCCGTCTGTGGTAGATGGGATGGTGATGATAGCTGCTTCTGCAGATAATTTGGCGACAGGATATCTTCTGTATCCTGGTTGTGCTCATCTAAGTGCTCACGCTGTGTCTGGGTGCCAAAGGGATTTTCACCTGGCTTCGGGGAACCACTGCGCCCTGAAGGAACGTGTTGCTGATTGCCTGGAATTCGAGACTGCGCTGGCTGGGCGGGACGGGTGTAGGGGGTATTGTACTGCATTTCAGACTGTGCCAGGCCAGGGCTGTAGGCTTCTGGCATCTGCTTACCCTGCTGCTGAAAGCCAGACTGAATGGAGAACCCCACAGGAAACCTCATCATTGAGCCGGTGCCCGGAGATTGACCTTGGTTTGGCGCGCTTCTCCCCAGCTCGTGTTGCGAACACGCGCGTAGACTTTCCCATGTCAGCCATGGGGGGCCCGGCGGGCGTGGAGGTGGCGAAGAATTCAAATCGATCCAGTTCACCTTGCGGTAAGTGCCCCCTTGTTGTGATGTGGCCTCCCTTGCCTCATCATTAAAAGGCATTTTGTTCTCTGTCTCAGGGCCCGGTGTTTGACTAGCTATCAGAGAAGACGGAGGTGATGACTTCTCTGTGGAGCTAAGAGATTTATCATTGGGCATTGGTGGATCAGGCTGAGTTAGTGCCATAGAAGTCTGGGGCTCCTGTTGGCTGCTGGTCTCAGATGGTTTGGGTCTATCCATTTGTGTTGCTGCGTACTGCCCAGGCCACTGACCCATCTGTGCACCCTCTAACTGGTGGCTAGGCACTGAATCCTCTGTTTCTGGAATACTTGCCCCAGTGCCACTGGAAAAGGGGCTAAATCTGCCAGTCTCCTCCATTGGAGTTGTGGATTTGGGTGTTATTGTGAGAGGCAAGGACTCATGATTAGACTTCAGGTACTCCTTTTGGTCTGCTAGCTGGAAGCAGCCATCACCATTCTTATCCTGTGAGCTATTGCCTGCTTCTGTGGGTGGAACTATGCCAGTTCCCTCAGGAACCTGTTTGTCTGGGTTGAGAGGGTAGGGCTGGTCCTGCTGCTGGTGGTGCCCTTTCCCAACATGACTGGGATACCCATTAACAGAAAAGGGAGCATTATAAACATTGCTGTTGCACATCTCCAGCGGCATCTGGTTCTGATGTCCTGAGATGGACATTTGGGATGAAATGGGTACACCTGAGGTAAGGGGTGGTGATGGGGTCACCTGTTTAGGCATGTCACTTGCCAGTGGTCTCCTGATGTCATTTTCTTGAGTGATGCTCTGGGGTGCAATGGACACATGATCCGGGTAATACTGAGACAATGTCTTCTGTAAAAGTTCACCAGGCGTGTCTCCCATGGAGGAGGAGTTTACTGTAGCACCATTGGAAATTGGCACCTGTTTATTTTTTGAAAGTGAGAAAATGTCCCCATTGGAGAAGCTGCAATTTTTCTTATCTAGTTTCTGCTCCGTCAGCAGAACGTCACAGGTGAACTCTGCAGGCTTTGTAAGTCCCGGTAAAATTGCTTCACTCTCCATGTCCACCTGTTCTTTTTTGTCCCATGAGGCCAGAGCAGCGTCCTGTGGTAGTGCATTGTCCTCATCGTTCGTCTTGGAGTCCGTTTTCAACTTCTTGACCTGATGAAACTCCTGCAGCCCTGGCTCGCAGATCGCGTACTTCAGCTCTCCGTTCGTCAAGCATGATCCTTGATCAAAAACATCCTGCACATCAGTGGGACTGGTGCAGCTATCGTGAAGCCTCTTCATTCGGTTGATTCCAGCACCACGCTTGAAGTGATGACAGTCGGCATTCCCGTTGAGCTGATGGGATGGCATCTCTGACTGGCTGCCATTCTGCAGTTTGGCAACCAGCTTCTCTGGCTGAAGAATGGAGTTGAATTGCACTAGTTGTAGAGTTTCTTCCGTCTCATGGTTGGCCTTTTCTGTTTCCATCTGGCCTACTCTGGGTCCATCCACACGCCTGCCCCCTCTGCGTCCTGGCAGGAAGAGATAAAAGGAGAGACACAATATGAGGTTTGGTGAGTAGTACAGGTTACAGTTATATCTGGGTGTATGTGAATAAATGTTTCTTTTAGGATGCAATGTTTGTTTTTCCTTCAAAGCAACATGAACAGTAAAGAGAAACCCAGCAGCACATTTGATTCAGCACATCAGGGATGTCCACCTTCTGGAAATCCTGGAGGATTCAAGACATTACTGTGATTTTATTTAGGCACCCTTAGGCAATTTTATAAGGGGAAAAACACCAGTAAGTGACAGGATATGGACAGCAGGTGACAGGATATGGTTGGTACATCCTAAAATTCCTTTTCGAAATGTACTTTGAGATTGTACAATTGTGTGACATATGAAAACAACAGAGGTCATGCAGGATAGTGGGTGACCGCATGATCACTCTACAGACCTAACTGTCTGTCCTGTTCCACAGCAGTTAGCGTGCATGGCAATTTTCGGTAAGCCAGACTCCAGCAGCAGTTCAAAAGCTGCCAAAACATTTGTGGCATCCTGACACGGTTTGCTTACAGCTGTCCTATGCTCACGCAGTGTCCCTGGTTGACTACCTCAAAATAGATTGACCTGCCAAGAAATGTGTCTCTTGAAAGCTAAAGGCACACTGCATGTCTGCTTGGCAGTTGGGTGGATGAACTTGACCAGGAGATCCATGGGTCACCAGGAAGTAATCCGCCAAAGCATTTATTTTGTTTAAGCATATACATTAAAGAGAGAATAAAGACCTCATTCTGTTATAGCTTCTTGGGCATGTGAAATGGCTACATATATCGAGGGTCATGGCTTTGCAGGACATTATTCACATTTTTTGGACTCCTCCTCACATTGCCCTGAACAGTGTCCAAGGCATGGCTTTGGCATTTAATGCCATAGATAAGAAGCTCTCCATAGAAATGGCTAACACACTGGAAGGTGTCTTAGCATAGCAAGCCAGACACTCAAGGAACAACGCTGACTTCTGCACACCTGCAAGATTCCCAGGAAAACTATTAAGTCATTTTCATTGGATGCCACGACTGTCGTATTTTTTTTCTATTGTCCGGATGTAGCCCTTTGTATTTTCACTTGTTGGTAATGCCTCCCTTGCTGCTATATTCTGTAGCCTCGTATGTTTAAAAATAAAAATCACTTTGGTGTGTTTATTTTGATGTTTCCCCAACTCTTCCCACATTTTGAATGAATGTCAATTCACTTCCCGCAGGTCCCCCCCCCCCAAAATGTCTGGCATTGAATCCTGGCAGCTTATTGATGAGGGTCGCCATGGTGACATTCAGCCGCTACGGATCAGTGAGGTTCCATGCCACTGTTGGCTCTTTTGGAATAGCGAAGCGTGTCAGCGGCTGTGCCAGGGAGCTCTTCACCTTTTATCTCAAGGAGCTGCTCGTTAGCGAAACCCGACCAGATGCTTGTTAGTGAAACCCGACCAGCTGCTTGTTAGCGAAACCCTACCAGCTGCTCAATAATGAAAACCTATCAGCATAACTCACATACTTCTGTTGAGATGAACAATAGCGGGATGCATAGACCGCATGAGATTCTCAACAAAGAATTGCAAATGCATCACTAAGACATACAGTGTGGCTGCAATTGGCTCATTTACTAGGCAGCTAGTCAGTCTGACTGTTGGTTCTGTCATTTCTATTAAACAGACATTATGGGTACTTGTTGTATTCCAAGCTTAGAGCAGCACTTGTGTGTTATCTTAAACACTGGCTGCCAAAGGATTCCCAGAGAAATATATGTATCTGGATAACTAAGTACACAGGAGCATAGACATTATTGACTAACAAAAAAATGGAGACACCTTCCACTGGTACCAAAATAAATAACTTGCTATTAACTAAACTTTCTCACAAGATATCATTGGGCTACTCTAGTATGGACAAACCTTGGTCCAATGCAAGCAAATAACTGACTGGTCCCCCTTTCCCTTAGCCAGCCATGACAGACTATTTTGTCTTCACTCTAATGTGGACTGATGGACGCTGAGGCATGTGACTCACACGCCCAGTGCTAAAGAGCATAGCAGGAAGCAAGCCCTATCTCTTCCTTGACATTGCGCAAGTTCTACACTTCCTTTCCGCTTCTTGCTGTTTGATGCCTGTCATGGGGGAGGGGGGGGGGGGGGGGGGGTTAAAAAAATAAAAAAAAGGCGGAGCAGCCGGGGGGGCAAAGAAAGAAGGTTTTTAAGATGATAAGTGTTTTGTGAAATAGATTGATTTTTTTTATAAATGAAGAGTTAAAGGAGGCGGAGAGAGAGGA
>JABFDZ020000087.1:298674-313662 GCA_019775955.2 Pollimyrus isidori | reverse complement strand
ATTAACAGCTCAGATGTGGTCAAGCTTTTCTAGGCTGTTTAAAGCAATGCACCCAATCCGGAAAGTATTGTTTTAGAACAGCTTGCTCAAACTGACACCTGGCGTATATGTGCGCCGAGTCCCCTGCCCTTAAGAATTCAGGAGCCACTGCTGAAATGCAATAACTGAAGCCTTCACCAAGGGCAAATTTTTGAGGTACAGGCAGTGACCTCATCAGCACAGCGGTTTGACACATCCCAGGCGTGCTCTGTCTCTGCGCCCACGCCTCGTGTTTCGGCAGGGAGAGCATCGCCCGTGGCACAGCAAGGAACCCCCGCAGGCAGAGGCGAGGACGGGAAGCACGCTCCGAGCGACATCATGGCTTCTCCCCAGGAGCAAATATAGATCTCGCCGGCAGCGTCGATTTTGGGCCGCCGTGAGAGCGGCCATTAATGCGTGTCACATCCGCGGCATCTGCGAGGCAATTACCGCACGGCAGGGCCGGGGCGCCGCAGTCTAATCCATCATAATTACGAGCCTCTTCCCTGCTGCAGATTCAGCGGCAGTAAGGATGGGGGAGTGGGGGCTGGCTGGCAGAGGAGCAGATTCACCATAGGAGTGTCACACCTGCTCGCTGCACCTTGGCTCATGGGGCCGCTAATGCTTGTCGACAGAGCCACCGGGTCGGTGGCTCGGCGTCACCCTGACACGGATTGATGCGATGCTGCGGTAGGAGGCGGCGGGCTCACCGTCCCACATGCGCTGTGAGAGAGCCGTGAAAATAAAACTGATGACGCAAGACGGCAGGAAAACACGTTTCACTCAGTCCGCTTACAAACTCAAAAGTCTGCAGGTGAAGTTGCATAACGCATTATAAAATCATTCCCCGAACTACGAATATTCACCAAAATTCATTTATTTTTATGGAAGAACAGTTTTACATAATAAATAAGTAGTATGATTTTAGACCTAATATAATTTTTTTTATTAGTAATTTTTTTTATTAGTTTCTTATTTCCACTCACTAGCTAATCCTCAAACTGCTGTGAAAAGCACCTGAATGAAATGGCTGAAAGTTATTCTCCTGATTTCTCTGGCGGAGAATCATTCTCGCATCTTTGCAGCACGTAATATGAGCAGTTTTGGGTTCTCATAACATCCCAACTCTCTCCCCCCCCCACCCCAATCAGAGAATGTTTCATATCTTTATGTTCGTAGCCCTTCTGGCCTCAGCATAGACGGAGGGCGCAACGGTTAAAGTTTGATGACGGGATAAGAAAGGCCTGGTCTTGGAGCTTTGAAATATAATTAGAGTCAGCTGTGGATGCATGCGAGAGGCTCAATGCCGGGCCGCAGCCTGCGGGAGAGAGATTGTGCTCTGTGCAGAGTGCCGAGAGACCGGCCAGGGTGCATGATTGTGTGTCACTTGGTCCAGGAAAGATTCCCTCATTGAAGCCGATTATCACGTATGGAGCCCATTATCATCACTCATGATCACAGGAGACCAGCCATCACCTACAAAATACATCTGTTTTTCACTTCCCGAGCTCATATCGAGGGAAATACCTTTAAGACTGAGGTCAGGAGGCAAATGTAGGGACCAAATCTTCTCCCTGAAGTGGAGGAGCATCAAAATTAAGGGACTGTAGCATTAATCAGAGTCGGAGCTCAGAGGCCAGGAGAGATTCGATCTCGTAAAGGTCACAGAAGGCGTGCCTGGTAAATGCTGGGGTTTTGCTGCTGGGAAGCTACCCGCATATGAGAGGAATCTGTAAATTTGCCGCACACATGCACCCTGTAAATCACTGTGGTCGGACTCAGAGGTTGTTGATATTGATGGCATCGTCCCGTGGAACATTTACGGCTCATGCTCTGGGTATTAAGGCTCTAAATTTGCTGCTAACGAGCAGAGCCAGAGCGGTACTAGGGGAACTTGCTCCCATCTGCCTACCGTCAGTCCTGCAGACGCTCACGCTGATCAAAGCCCAATGACAGCATGAAGGTCATCTCTCCACGGCAACAACAACAAGAGTAAAGATTTATGGGCTCCACAGTCGCAGTGCTGAGCTTGTCTTCAATGTCTTCATAGCGCCAGTTTTGGAGGGGGGGGGGTCTCATTTAGATAGGCATGGATGGTTTGACAGGCCTGCAGATGCCTTTGTGCAAGTGGAACTTAACAAGGCTGATGTTCAGGCTCCCTCAAATACTCAATGTGAGCTTTTTGGTTTTCATTTCTTATGTGGTTCTGCAGGTTGTTTGAGTCTTTTGCAGCAAATCATTGCAAAGCAAACAAAAAAAAACAAAATATCACCCTTTGTACTTTGGAGCATTTAGTGCATTTTACAACAGCAATGAATTAGGAACATTGCGGGCAAGTAAATGTGTGCAAATGGATGGAGACTGCTGTGGAGCTGTCCTCCCTGAATCTGGCAGAGTCCCAGTCCACTCCGGTCTGCTTGATAGGCCACTCCAGAGCTTAGTGCCAGCACAGTGGAGTAGAGTCAACCCCAGAAGCGCGTCACTACTGGATACACCCACACCAAAAAAAACAGTCCCAAGAAAAGAGCACAATAAAGCCAGAGGCCAGAGATCCCCGCTGAGCACCGCATACAGAAAACACCCACGTCGATTCGGATCACTCCAAACCCACCCCTTGTATCCTGTCTGACTTAAATCGATCATGTGATCCACCTCTGCTTTCTGTCTAAGGTTTTGAATTAACGTGGGGAAAAAAACAAATAATAGTTTGAGAAAGAGAGTGGAGGTCCATTGTTGATTCAGAGACATGTTTCTATTTAATGATAAATTATGTTTGGGGAAGTTTTGTGGCAAACGGTGGCATTTTGTCAGTTGCTCTGAGGTATGTGTCAGTTCCTCCTGAGGCAGCATATTCATCATCAGACCCCGTTTTTAATCTGAATTTGTTGAGTGCCAGGGTCTCTTCTTTGCCAGCTGTTTGCCCCCCCACAAACACAGCAGTTTCTGTTAATCTAGCATCCGTGAGCTCACTTGTGCATGAAGGCAATCACAGAGGGATGACCCCGATTAGCGTGTATAGTCTCTTAGCATGGGTTTCCTGGTATTTATAGTCTGTAAGAGGGGCACACTGTACATACTGAACCTGTGTCACAGTGTTAAATAAAGTTCATGGGTTCACAGGGCGATAGTTCAACTGTCAGTTACTCTCTTTGTTTCTGGAGTCTCAGTGGGTGATAAGAGGAATTGAGGAATTCATTTTTGGTCCTGTTGATTTGGATCAAGTCTGTGTCAGTAAATACTCTCGGTTTTCAGTCTTTGCTCTTTTTTTAATCTGTTATTATTTCTCTGTTTATTACACCTTTATTATGACGGGTTCGATTATTATTTGTTTTTTTCACAACAAATTAGAAATATCTTAAAATGTTAGAGCTTAATATGTTAAACAGTTAAATGGAGATCAAGTAACTCTGGGACACATCCTAGTTTTCCACTGACACCATTTACGGTTGCAGAATCTGCTGGAATAGTCATGTGATGCCATGTGAGTAATCGTTGAGTGTTTATCCATAAATACTAGGAAGAGTGCTTGGGTGAACGAGGTCAAGGCGGAGAGCCTGGTCATGTGACCTCCACTGATAGGGACAGCTGCTGAAAGCCACATGTGTCTAGGCTAAACAGAGGGGCCATGCCACGTGGTGAACTGCCCACTCCGTTGTATATTACATGATATATAGGGCAACTCCCCAGCCATTTGTGTGACTTGAACTTGCAGGTCTGACTCCTTAATCACTGAGTTAACTGCTGCATGGTGAAATCGGCCTGGGATGGGAGGCAGAGAAGCACCATAAATCAGCCCCTGCAGGTCCCCTCTACAACGCCTCTGAGTTTGCCCTTATCTCCAGTGTACACTTCCCCTTCTGGTTCCAAATGGCCACGTTAATACGTTGCTGTCCTAAATTAAAACGGAGGATGTTCTATAGCTCCGCAGGCAGTAAATATCCTCCTGGGAAAAGAAGATGTTTTTGATCTAAAACCTCATTACATAAACATGCTATGAGGATTAGACTGGTAGTTACAATCTATCTCAGAATGGTTAGGCACTTGTGAAGGAAGGTATAGTTGGGTCCTTCGTGTGTCTTTGTCCTTGCTCACCAAGCAACCTCCTACCACAAAGGAGTAGAAAATGCAAATCCAAACTGAAATATTTTCTTCCTTTGATGCCAATTAGATTAATATATTTTCTACTTAGTATGATTTCATAGCCAAATCCAAAAGTACTCAACATGTAGGTGAGAGTTGGACATTTCCTGACTCAGTTATGCCATGTCCACTTGCTATATAACTCAATTACTTTATTTCCTGTTGTTATTATTATTATTATTATTATTATTATTATTATTATTATTATTATTATGTCCTGTACATCAATGGACAACACTGTTTTCAAGTATCAGAAGAAATGATTAATAAGATATTATATGAAACATCAATTTACCCATGTTAAATGATGTTTTCAGCTGTTATTTACAAAATAATTGTGCAGCAAGGAATGCATATGATACAGTTTAAGGGCATGAACTTTGTTATGGGTTATTGTCCCAGGAGATATTCTGCTTTAGTCCTCCGAACAAGGCACCTAACTTGAATTGCACTAGCAAAAGATCCCGGGGTGAAGTTGCTTAAGGTAAAATTGCAAACTCGGCATAGATGAATGAGTAGAAGTTAATGGTGACATGGACCTCCCAGCATGACCCAAACACAGAGGCGAGTAAGTGTGGGTGCTGTGTGGTGTTTTGTATTGTCGCTTGTTTAATGTTAGCTCTAGGATAGTGAGCCTCCATGCCACTGATGGCTATTCAAACAGAAGGACGTTGGGGCTTTGCTCTAACCGAAAGGTACCCACATGAAAACAAATTGCCCACAGTGCTGCCTGGAGAGTAACGGCGGCGTTTGCATCATTATGAATGAAACACAAAGGAATTCCTCACAACACTTTATTAAGCGGAGCTATGACCGGCAGAAGCGATTGCGACTGGAATGAAAACCCATTTCAGGAGCCAAGAAAAAACAAAATAAAAAACAAACCTTAGCCCAGATCGTCTCCTGACATTCGTCAAAACCTCTGACTGTGGAAATATTTAAAAAATGTGAGATTTCCGTCTCCTCTAAGACCTGAAGGCAAATTTGTTTTTATAGACACCAAAGGGGCTGTTCATTCAAACAGAGGAAACCAGAAATATTCCTTCAAGATGAATTTTAAAGACTTCATTACTGACTCTCCTTTGTAATAATGGTACAGAGAGCAAACAGTAGGTGTCTCTTTATCTGTTTGTGCATGTTTGTTTGTTCTGCCTTCTCTGAATAGGCATTTTACCAACCAAAAGCAAAACACTGTAGAACATAAGGAGTTTGTTATAAGCCAGAAAAATAAAAACAGAGACAATATACTGCGGAACTTACGTTGGTTGAGATTTTTAATCTCCAGTTTTGGTGTCAGGCAACATTATGCCGTAAAAAGACCTTCTGTTCAGTTTTCTTAACTTAAATGTTAACACGGTAAAATAATGCGTCCCAAACCTCCTTGCATTAGCCTGAAGGTGACTCTGACGACCAGAAGCTATACCACTATTTGTTAGACCGTAAAGACTAACAGACGATGAAACCTGGCTGATACATTTAAGCATTACAGAGTCATGCGTGACACTGCTCTTTTTCAACCTTTTATAAACCCTACTGTTTTTTTAAATGCCCTTCTGGCTCAGCAGATGATGGCATCGGCGAAAATATCTTGGTAGGGATGGTCAACTTAAAGCGAATTCTGCAATTCGAGTGACGTACTGCATCTAGTGGGTAAAGGGACTCGGACTCCTGCTCAAAATGGGGGTTTCTCAAAATGGAAACATGGCAGCATGTATGCTCCACTGCTTACTTGAATACTGGGCAGCGTTCAGGCCGGTTCTGGTAGCTTAATTTAACGCAGATAGTAAATACTTCAGAGCAGCTTCCCCTAGTGGCGTTTTTCTGCAGTTCCCAGGAAGCGTCAGTCCTGGAGCCAGCCTACCCTGTGCTGACTGCTGGATTAACCGCTGCCTGCTACCTTCACTGTCACAGCACCATGCCCTTTGTCGTCGCGTAATCATCACGGAAGTCCTCAAAGCTTCAGCCTTTCTGAGGGGACCCAAGTCCCAATTTGCATATGAATCGGACGCTGGAGAAAGTTGCCCCTGATCAGCACAATGGGGCTAATTGGTGTTTGTCTCCGACCACAATGGAGGCGTGGTCTCTGAGACATAGTGTTTGTCTCCCCACCTTCACCACATGTTACTTCATGTTCTCATGGGATACATAAGCATTTCACAAACTATTTCAACTAATAGCCTACAGTATATCAGGTATTATTTACTTCATGTGTGAGTTTGTGAAATGCTTATGTATCCCATGAGGACATGAAGTAACATGTGGTGAAGGTGGGGAGACAAATGTGTGGAATGTGAGAGAGCCACCCCTGTATGTTACTGCTGGACATGGTCACCTCACTTTAATGTCTGCTGCTATATCTAATCTCTAATGTCTTTCTGTACTTTTATATTTCATTTATCAAACACTTTTGTCCAAAATGACATACAAGCAGTCTTGATGCAAGGGCTAAATAACTGTTCAAATATAATTTGAGATTATCGCAATCTGATTGTGATACACTGAGATGCACTCTGCTTTCCTGATTTTTAGAAGTACTTTAAAGACTTATTCCTACCGTTCGCTGTACGTAAGATAAGTGGGCCGTGTGTTTTCATTCTGCAGAGAGACAACTGACACAGATACGTTTACTACAGGACACTCCAGGAAATATGCCCCATATGGGCTGATTTCCGTAGCGATGGTCTCGTTTCCTGAGTTCGCACAGAGAGTGTCCTCAGATGAGTCTGAATTGAAAGCTTAACTTTCAGTAGCGCAACTTAAAACTCAGATACTGCAAGGCACCTTGTGGTGGGAATAAGGACACCAGAAATTCCTCCTGAAATGGGCTGAAAATGATTCCCTTGTGTTTGGGCTTCATATCACGTTTCTTTAATGTGACGCTTCCGCGATCGGCAATAGCCCACACTCGCCAGTTTGATCCCGGTCTGATTGGCACTTCACTGCTACGTTCTTAATTTCAAGACCCGCTGCTCACGGAACTCTCCGGAAAATTCCACTAGAGCATCTTGTTGATACTGGAAAAGTCCAGCACAAGGTTGGGACATGGCGATGACCCGGGTCACATCACCCAGGTTGCAGAATGTCCCCCTCCCCACCAGTCATGGCCACGCCGATTTTGTGAGCTGGGTGTGGAATCCAGTTCGGGGCCCTATTTTCTTTAACTGTTGTGTTTATTCATTCTTCTTTCTCCCCTGCGAGCCAACAATATAAATATTCTTTTCAGTCAAGCTGTTTGTCAAATGATTTTAACAGTGTTTGTTGACAAACCCCACCCCCTGCAATTACTGTGAGTACTAGAACCAAAGGCCTCTTCCTGGCGTGAGACCAGCTTCTCTCCAGCCAGTGAGCTACAATGACAAAAAGGGAAACTGCCTTCTAGATGCTGTTCCTTATTATAAGTAACGTTTCCATTCCGCTTGTGTGCTTATTTTTCCTTCTAAAGGAATATATTAGATCACCCCCACCAGTGGTTGCAATTTTATCCCCCCTCCTCAAAAAAAGAAGGGTCCAGTATGGTCTACATTGTTCTTTAGGTCTAATGGGACACAGATGGGTTGTTGTAGTGGAGATCCCATAAGCGCGTCTCCCAATGCCTCACATGCATCTTAAGGAACCTCATTCCACATGACCTTGCACCCGTTTTCCTTTTCTCTCTGACACTCCTTTCTGGTTTTTTCAACTGAGCTGTCATGCGCAAGCCAAGTCTATAAGCATGTCACAATCCACCCAGATGATGATAACAGCCTACCCCCCAGCCACCCCCCCGCCCCACCCATTGGGACCCGCCTTTTGTTCCCAGGGCTAGTCCTTGTCTCGTCCTGCTGCCACATAACCTGTTGGGCGGGAATTCAGCGGGAATCACGCAGCGACCTGCATTTATGCTCAACTGCTGAGGTGGAGATTTTTATCCGCGTTTGCCTGTTTATACAGATTGCATTGCTGGTGAAATTCAGAGTAGGTGTTTTGTGTGCGTAGATAACGTCATGACCCCTCCATGGATCCACAATACAATTTACTGTACCACCGGCCAGTTCCAACTCCGAAGACCCCTGGCTCTAAGTGCAGCCAAACAAAACCTCCTGTTGACGTTTTGGTGAATGTTTTGACCTTATGGTACCTTGTCAAACCTCTGCATTTGGAAACATGTTCTTCTTTTATCATCAAGGTGTTATTGCTGCAGTACACCACACCTAGTCCTCAGTCCTGGATGTATCTGGGCTTGCTCTGCTTGTTTTGATAAGTAGATCATGGGGGATTCCATATTTTAAATGGAATATTCTTTTGATAACTTCCACTGGGGTCTCTGTCCCCGTTTTCTTTATTTAGGTCTTAAGCACTACACTGTCTGTCTGTTCTGATGACATTAACAATATTTAAATAGTTTTCACACAGGCCAGATTAGCTACTGCTCATATACTTAAAGACTTTTGGGCAAAAGTCTGCCTTTAAAATCTTGCCAGAATTTGGTCTTTGCTTTTCATCCTGAGCCACTCAGCGTGCTGAAAGTCTGCCGAGTTGCTTTCCTGAGCAGGGAGATTAGCCCTCTGTCTCAAGGGTCACTAGTGAGACACAGCGATTGATTATTGCTTTGACCGGCAGATAGATGTAATGCTGGATCTTCAACGCCGTTTCTGCTTGCTGGCCTGCAGAAGTCAGACGTTTGAGGCCACGGGTAAGTTGCTGAATATGTAAGCCTTGTGTTAAAGGCGTCTGTGAGACACACCATGTCGCACCATGGTTCTGATTAAGAAGAGATCTCCCAGCTCATGCCTGGCAACCCTCCTCCTACTCTTTCCCCCACCCAGCCCCTGCCCTCCTCCCCCAGGGGACTTTTCACTCTGCCTCTCACGTCTCTTTGTTTCCTTGCAAGTCAATATATCTGACTGACTTGATAAACTGTGTGCAGTGCAAAGTTAATTTCTTTCAAAGTGCACAGTATCCATGGTGACCAACTTATTAGTGCTCAAAAGCCATCTGTTCTAAACATTAACCAGGGTGGGTGGGGGGAAACAATGCCTGGTTTGGCTGTCTCCTCGTGTGTCTTCTAGGGTCTCTGTGCAGGATTAGAATGGCCCTCAACATTCATAAAACAACAACCACTACTTACGATATTTTTGTTCTGTTCTTATTTTTATTTTTTAAATAGCCAAATACCCACAAAATATATGGTTCAAAATCATCTTACACCCTATTATTTTCTTTTATGTCTCTTTCAGCCCAAAGCTCAAAAAAAGACACCTTGGCTTTTCCGGGCGTTTCCGTGTTCTGGGCAGAGCGGGAAACACACGAGTGTGACTCCCAGTCTCTGGCCGGCATCTCCTGTCTTAATTGGAGCATCTGCTCCAGCTACACCATCCTGCCTCTACTTTAAGTCTCTGTATTTTGTCTTCCCAGCGCAAGCCGGCGTCAGATTAAACGAGGAAGCAAAACATAAACATTGGCAAGGGAAACGTTACAGGAAGGAAATCAGATCTGTGACCCACATGGATCTTCTAGATTCCCAGAAAGATGGGGGTGGACTTTTGTAGATGGAGCTTGTTTATAAATAAGACAATGTTGAACTGGAATAAACTCAAATCCGTTATATGCAACAAGCTACATGTTTGCCCATTAAAAACGTTAAAACTTGGTCCTGCCAAAGCATGCGGCCTGAATTCCACACGATCCTCTAATCTCTATCTCTGTCGACCACCTTCTCCTGCCGGTTTCAGAGATGTGGACAAAGATGGAACCCAGAACCTTGACATGAGGGCTTCAAACATGAGCTGAGGCTAGAGGCGAGGCCTTAAGAAAACTGCAAAAGTGGTCTGCATAGCGTACCATACGACAGGGCAATGCTCACACAGCTAATGCTACATTAATCTGCAATTCTGTATATTTCACTGCCTTTGAAACTTCATCTTAAAAGATGACAACGCAGCCATTTAACCAGCGGAACTCAGCAAGCCGCCACTTTCAATAAACTTCATTTTGAATAGAGAATCTGTTATTTATGTTCGAAGCCAGACTTCCCCTGATGTGAACGGGCTTAAGTGTAGAATGATATACCTGCCCCCCACCCTGGCTGGGCCCTTGATACATTCCAGAACAGAAACCCAATAGCAAAGGCCCTGTTGGCTAAACCCTGCTGAAGTAGTACACGTTGTCACTAATGGCAGATGTCTACCCTTCTTAGTCTCTGTGTAATAAGACAAGAGAGAACTGGGCCTTCCCTTTTCTATTACCACGTTCCAGAAGGCTCTCTAACCACGTACCTGAAAGTCATTTTTACACTGCAAAAAAAGAGCTTTTAAAACCCAGCGACTGGGTTTGTGCCAAGGTGGGTCAAGGTGGGTGAGAGACCTGTAGAACAATCACAAACATGCTTTCGTTGAAACATTTTCCAGATTTTAGTCTTTATAAAGGTTTGTTGGTTCCCTCCAAATGAATGATTTGAAATGTCCTAAAATAAATGATGCCATGAATCCTTTAAAATACTAACAATCATTACATTAACTGTATGGAAGTGTGCTTTTAACATGTATTTGGCATTTCAGGGCAGCCCATAAACCCAGGCCTAGCAGATCATCCTCATTTAGAGCCTTTGTCTGGACATGCAGCCACTCAAGTTGCAATCCAAGCCGAACATGGACATGGGGACAGCTGCAAGGGACGGCATGGAAAAACACAGTGACTTTACCAGGTCTGCCATGTGCCAGAGTCATCAGAACTTATAAAAAGCATTGCTGGGAGTGAAGAACAGCGTTGGGTTGGCCCTCTGACACCCGAACGGTGTCCGTGTGTGTGCTTTGTGCGTCTACGAACGCCTCCTCTGAAGTAAACCATCCTGCTCTTTCTTCTTTGTCGTCTTAAAAAATCTGCACAAGCCGGCAGCAGGAAAACCCCAGACATTTTGGAAACCGCACTACCAGTGTTACACCTCTTCAAAGAAATTCCGCCTCATCAAAGATCGTGAAAAAAAGAAAACAAGACAGAATGCAAGCCGGGGAAGGAGATATTTGTGCGTGACAAGCGGTGCGGTGTATTTCCCGTATTCACCGTTATTTGTCTGGCCAGTGTTTTCTTTTTCATGTTTTGAAAAATCCCTCCGCCTCCCCCCCACCCCGGATGTGAAGAATGCTTTCAGACTCAGCCCACGTGTCGAAAACTACGGCGAGACATTCCTACCATTCCTCACGTTCCAGGAGCTCCTAATTAAACAGTGACAGCAGATGGGGAGTGTACCTGCGTGAGATGAGGGTACGGCAGTTTACAATGTGGTTCTTCACGCGCCATCCCCCGCCTACATGCGAGCATTACCGCCGGCTCACCCCACGTATCGCTAAAGCCTGACGCCACACCGCAGCCCGGGATGTCTGCTGCTCGCTCTCTGGGCCAGTGAGGGGAAATCCGCCCCCCACCACGCTCTTCCCACCCCCCGTGCACCACCAGCGCTCGCTGCAGCCGTCTCCGTCACTGCCCACAGCGGTCCCTCGAATGTCCCGCGCCCAGCGCCGGCGAAGAGCGAAAGGTCCTCTTCCGAGAGTCGGTTACGTAACGGCCCTTCCGGAATTCCGGGACACTGTTGGTAAACAGAGCAGCCACGTGCGCGGGCCGCCACGTGGGGCCAGGGGGCGGGGGGACACTCCGGCTCACCCTTGCACGGCTCTCCCCGTGGGCCAAACCCTGGCACCGATATCCTCGCCCGAGGCCAATACATCTCGCCTCTGCCCATTATCCTCATTGTAAGGGTCTTCATTAGTATGTCAGTGGGCGGTTGAGGGTTTCTGGTATATTCATGGACCCCTGGTTGCCGCCTCGGCTGGCTAACCCTGTAATTAATCCGTAACTCGTAATCAGAGGTCAGCAGGTGCCGCGTTACTCTGCGCGATTCAAGCTGCGAGAGACCCGGGGGCGGGGTGGGGATTAGCCCGTTAGGTGTCTCTCTCTGTTCGCGTTAGACGCGTTTGCGGGAATCACGTGCGCTTCTCCAGTCCGCGGCGAACTACCACAGCGAGTCTGGACTGGGGAAAGCCACGTTCTTCTCAACCATAGCCGACCAGGTACCTCGTGCGCCCGGTTAGCGTCCGTTGTCATCTGCTCCTTATTTGTTTGGGAACTTTATCACCAAACGGTAAAACCATATGACTGATGAAAGGAGGGAAATAAAAAGTGCACAACCTATATTAGGATTTCAATAGCAGATCCCCCTTTTCACTGCCGGCCCCTTGCACATGACAGCAAGATGGCCTGAATGAGTAACTGTGAAATGAGTTCATAGTCTGTCCCCTGAGATGAGCCTGGTTACTACACCCATTGACTGGTTACTAAGCAATTTGGTCGGCTCTCAACCTCCCCCACGCTGGGCGTCCTTTGTTTGGGGTCAGTGTTCAGAATTTGTTCTCGGGTGTCACTGTTTGGCCTCCAGTCCGAAATATGAAGCCTGGGATAGCGGGGTCGGGCTGGACTGGCCCATTGTGACGCACAGAGTGGTTGTGGAGCGCCATGGCGACGAAGTTTTGGCGGAAACAGCAACAATTCGCCGTGGCTTCAGGAAAACGGCATCCCCGAGGGGGAGGGCTCTCCGAAGCGAGCAACCTGCCGGTCACGAGTGCGGATATGACCTACTCATCTCTTCATCTCCACTCACGCCTTTCATAACCTCGCTAGTTCATTCATGACTGCCGTTGACTGTAAACTACAGAACCGGGCCAATGATGCATTTTTTTCTGCTATCCCAGGATTCCTATCCGGTCCTCAACTTTATTCCTCCAATTCTAACATGCGTCTATAAGGTTTCTAGGCAACGGCTACCAGCTTCGTTCTGCTATAAACACGAACAGATACTTCCTGCAGGAAGGCAGGCAGTCACCTGAAGCGACTCAAGTGAGCACACTGCAGCTCACCTGCAGCCAACTGAACCGGACTCTTTAGTCCATGTGGGGACTATCAAACAATTCTATGTATTGAGTGGACAGCAGCTGTGAGCTTCCAGCCTCTCCGGAATCTGCTTCAGTTAACATGAACACAAACAAATGTGCATCTTTTTCTTGTCACGGAAAAACCTTTTCATACATTATTTCTGGTAAAAGGCTGATCTGTTTCAATTATAAGTTTGTGATTTTAGCTCATGCAGAGTTTTGTAGGACATTTTTTTCTCACAGTTCATCAATCCCAAATATGTTAACTTGGTGAAACACAGTACAATAAGTAAACCTTGCCAATTAAGGGACTCTTGCGCTCGCATCCTGACTTGTCTAAACACTTATATATCTTTCCTCGTGAGTAATGCTGACATGGCCTGGCTGGCTGCCAACAACACACTCACTAAATCAAAACAAAGACTGTTCGCACAACACATGCTGCATGGGTGATGATGAAACTGCCCCATCTCTCAGAAAAGCTGCGGAGTGAAGGTCCAGGTCTAAGCATTTGATGGAAATAGTAATTAAAATCTTAAGAATATCATAAGTTTTTAAAATCACAACAAGGCCAAATTTCCTTTACTAGGTGCTGTCCCTTTAAGACTCAAGTCAAGTCATGGCACAGTAAATCTTGGCTATTTCTGTATATTGATCCATTATTTTTTGAGAAGCTTTTGCCGCTAAAGAAGATCCTCCGTTTTATATCGACAGGCATGAAGAGTTTGTTTATACCTCCGCATTAGAGCACTTTTGTTGTGTTCCCCTCACAAACATTTGCATTTTATACACACACACCAGCACCCGCCCCTCAGGTTGCAGGGAGCCAATCATGACACAGAGGCTTCGGAATACACAACCCAAATACACAAACAAGTAGCATACTTATCTGTCATATCCCCCTCCCATGGTCTCTGAAGTGTATCCTAGCATATTAGCTAATACCTTAGAACGTGAAGCAGTGGTCGTTTGCACCTCGTTCCTCCCGGCGGGTGTTAAAGGTGTGTTTAATATGCATGTTGTCTCCTACCTACCTAATGACATCAACCTCACCTCATTACTGGTCCTGTGATACTGTTTTCCCCACTAATGCCTTTACGTGTATTGTGATGGAAAGTGGCCCCTGTTTGTGGGCCCCCTCCTCAGGTCTGTGAGGCCCTCACTTTGTTATGTAAACTGTCCACAGTCAGGGTTTCTAACGTCTCTCCTTTACGGTCCGAGGTCAGTGGTGACAGCACGGGGTGACGGCGTGGAGTAATAGTATGGAGTAACAGCAGTGCAGGTGCCACTGAGAGGGTCACTTTTAAACCTAAAGCATTACTCAAGCAAAACAGCCTACAAATGACAAAGACTCATTCCCACAAAAAATGCTTTAATCAAGTGATTTACGCCATGAATTGCATTACTTTTATAGTAGCTATAAAAATAATCATTTACGTCTAATGAGCATTATTTTTGACAGCCTTTCATGAAACACAGCAGTTCTCCTGTCTTAAGTGTCATATTTTCTTTGTCAGTACATTAACGTTGGCGAACCGGTACATCTGGTAACCACAACAACAGAGCACAAGAATGCAAACTTCACACGCAGTCAGTGAGGGCACAAAGTTACACGATTTCCTTTACTGAGGATGTATAGACTGTCATGAAGCTCGTTCAGGAAATAAACACTATTCTTTTTTTTTGTTTTACTTTAAGGCATATGGAGCTAATCAGCAAACGGGTGGGGGGAGAGTTATGAAATGTGATTTAATGAAAAAATAACTTCTGAGAGACTGGAGAAACCTGTTCCAAATTGCTCTTTCTGTTGGGGGGGGGGCCGCCCCCCCCCCCCCCCCGCCGCGCTGAGGCTGGGGTGAGGATAAGCTGTCAGGACAGACGGGGTGCACTTTTTCGCAAACCCCCTTAGGGTGTTAAATTCCAATCTGTA
>JABFDZ020000087.1:219136-230191 GCA_019775955.2 Pollimyrus isidori | reverse complement strand
CCCCCGCCACCACCCCTTGTTATTGTTTCCACGGTAACCCTTTCCTCACCACACCTGCCTGGCCTGTTTGCCTCTCTGCCTTTACAAAGGAGGCGATGCAAAATGCAGTGAGGGAGCTCGGAAAGCGATCGCCTACCCTTCCGACACATTTTGGGAGAGACAAAGGCAGCGGGATCGAAGAACCGATTAACCAGAACCCGTAATAACAAGGATGATACATTTATGAATAATTATCTTCATGTGAAAAACATAATATATAATCTTTAGGGCTTTAAATTCTGTAATCCCGGATCTGTAATGACATCTGACGACAAAGGATATTGAGCACAAACACTAGCTGGTCAGCTGCTTCCTCTTTTGCCGCTTTGACGAAACGTCACTGTAATTGATGCCTGCAGGAGATTTGCGGTCTTGGGGTGTAGGTGAGGTTTAATACCCAGCTCGGGACCAGTTCCACACTGGAGACAACAGCAGGGACCAGCGTATAGGGGATCCCTAACAGTGGCGTATCCACGCCCAGCTATCGTTGGCATAGAAACTAATCCACATCCAGGCACCTGACTTGGTCCGTCTCCAAGATGTGAGAATCCATGAAAAGTACAGGAGCCCCCATGTGAGGCCTCCCCAGGGAGAGGGGGGGGGGGAGGGCTGATGGCTGGTTCTGGCGACTGCTCTGGGTCTTCTGGGCTTCTTCCAGGCACAGTGGAACAGGAAACAGCTCCCCCAAAAGCAGCCCCGCAGCACGACACCCCCCCCCCCCCCCCACCAAAGTGGCTTTTAGGGCAGGGGGCGACCGTGATGGGCCCGTCCGTAAGCCCTCTGCCCACCGTATCCCATGAACTTCACAGTCACCGACAAAGCTGCAGCAGCCATGGAGGACAGTAACATAAATGCTCCCTTAAAGTACCATGAGGAACCACTTTACAGGAGGCGACCAGATTAAAAATAAGGTTAATGTATCTTTAAAAAGCAAAAAGACGACCTAGATCATGAACTGTACAAAAAAACACACTAAGACGGACTGAGCTAAACAACAAGGTTCCTATTTTTGGGGCCTGAAATTACCCAGGATACAAAGAGTAAACTACTTAAAGAGAACTAGGGTTGAAAAGTACACATTTTATACCAGAACGAGTTCAGTTTGGAAAAAAACCTTCTGACTACACACCTGAAAGTCTTCTGGTCCCGAAGGGGTCTGAACTTAGACATAGATGAACAAATAGTGAGGGGGGGGGAGTTTCAGAGTAGGTCATGGGACTGATTTACGCCACAGCTGCGAATTAAACAGCGTGCAGATACACTCAAGATGTGGCGACTGCACTTCAGCGTGACAGGATCCGACCCGCCGGGTGAGGGGGGGTCCAGGGGTCTTTTATTTGCACAGTTTGTTGGTGAGCATCACTGCTCCCCCCACGCCCCCTGCCTGCCGACCCCCACCTTCGTTACCACTCTTCTTTTCCATGACATCAGCCAATTGAAATGGGGGGGGGGCAGGTTGGAGTACAATAAGCCCCTTTATTTTTTTCCAAGCTCTCACATTAACACAATGCCCTCTCGAGGCTGTGGAGTGTGCAGCGAGGGGGGGGCTTTTCGGCCGCCTTGTCCTCCAGTGCTCCACTTAGCTGTGGAAAGAGCTCTCTGGTACCTGCCCCATGCCACCATCCGTAATTGGGACCCCCAGCCTTTTCACTGGGGGGGGGGGGGGAGTGGGGGGGAGGACCTAGGTACCCCACCAGAAAGTGCCACCTCAAACAGGCACCCATGGGCGAAGCCTCCCCAAACATGCAGAGCAGTAGAAAGACAGGGTGTAGTGCCCCCACACTGAACAGCCAGCACGGCATGGGATGGGGGGACCATCGAAGAGGAGCCAGTGGAGGCGGGGGGCAGGGGGGCAGGCGGAAAGCGAACGCAACGCCACCGTGACCGTCGTGACGCTGTCCCCCGCCGGCGCGCGCCATGCGTATCTGCCGTGTCGAATGATTCAATTACTCACGCTTGAGAACAGGAAACGAGGAATTTCACGTACGAGGGGGTTTTTGGAAAGGGGGAGGGGGCGTACTCGCTCGCTTAACGAGGCACCGGGGACGACGAGCGATAAAGACATCGGCGCGGCCTCTTTCGTGCGCACGCTGCCGGCTACGCCTTGGTGCCATGCGTTATGTCCCCGCCCCAGCCAACCCACCCCTCTCCCCCCACGCTCACGTGGAATAAGCCATCAACTGAAATCATCTCTGGAGGTGCGGAAAAGACACTTCAGCCCCTCTGGTTGCTAACGACAAGTGGGTCGTCAAGTGTAGCTGGAACCGTCCAGCTGGATGGGAAGTCTGATTGGCTCAGACTGCATCATGTGACTCCTTGTGCCTTAAACCTTTACAAGGTTCCTGTTTATAACATTTATATATAAATCAGCATTGATTGTGGCTATTTGGTTTGTCCACAGTTTTAAATTAACACTGCGTCATATCTTGTGGTAAACTACCTTTTTATTTTTTATTTACATATTTTGGTCACTTTTTATGTTCCTGGTGCGTCCTGTAGCATCAACCGATAAAAGATGGTTGTCTGAAACGAGAGAATAAAAAATTCTCCTGGTTTGCATCTGACAATGTCACAGGAAAGTCGACGGATGAATAAATTGGTAACGGACTACCAGAGGCAGCAGAGAGCCCGGTCTAACCAAACACCTGCCCGAGAGGGGAAAAATAAATGAAAATAAAACCAGATAATTCGCCATGTGAAATTTTCTTGTGTTTTAAAGCTTGTGGTTTAAAATATCAATAAAAATGTGTTTTTACTGGGTTTACTGGGCATCCCACTGTGGCGAGGGGGAAAAAAATCGCCTGGGAACATTTATCCACGGCTGAGCAGGAGATCCACTGTGGTCTGTTTGCCTTCCTGTGACAGTAATTGAGGGAAGCTGCCTGGAACAGTGTGAGGACGGGGGGGGCGATAGAGGGAGGGGGCTGTGGGATGGAAAGCCATTCATCTAAAATCTATGGTAGTGGAACAGAATATTACGCGCTAATGTGTAATTAGACGGTTAAGGGAATAAGGTCAGACCGTCACTACATTCTCGTTAAAACACTGCCATCTAGTGGCGGGTTCGCAGCAATGGATTTTTTCCCAAGCTGGCAGACAAATTAGGTTTCATTCAACGGTGAGCTCGCCGCGTTAACGCTTTTAGCTGCAAGAAATGATTATGATAATTCTGATTACATGCACTGTTCCAGAATCGCACACACATGGGATATACAGATCCAGCCGTTAAGGTTGGGGAGTCGTGCCTAGATTTTTTTGTGCGGTGTCACACATCTGCCAGTAAGTTGCATGTTTCGTCTCTGCGGTGGGGCTGGTGAGTGACGGTTAGGTGCCCCCTCCCACGCCTCAGTGGTTGGGTCAGCACCGGGGGACAAGAGGCCTCGCGGTTCCAGGGGTTCGAGACGTTACACGGTGACTTAAGCAGGAGTTGGCCAGAGGTGGGACAGCGTGAGCAGGGGCATGCTCAACTAACACACACACACACAGACAGAGAGAGAAAGAGCTACATTCTGCATCTACAAACTGACCACTGAATCTGCTCAGGAAAAGACACTGTGCGCTGGCGCGGCGCGACAGTCACGTGACGCACAGGTCAGGCACAAGGCAAGCGGTCGATTGCCTCCCTAAGACCCTCCGTGCTGGAGGGAATGAGCTCTGACGGAGACACCCGGGCTCTAGAGTCCTCCACCAACCGCGCGTCACTTCCCGTCGCGCTAATGCTTTAATAACCTTGTGAGTGACGCGACCTTAACGCTTAGGGCACACAGTGGCTGAGCCACCAGAGGCCCTAATATCACTACAGCGTGTTAAACAGCTACGCGCCGCCGAAGAGTCTAAATTAATGCGGTTACTGGATTAACCAGTCGGATTGAGCCGCCTCGCGCTCACCTCGAAGGAGAACCCGAGCTGACGTCGGCGCGTGCACGTGCCTCGCACCAGCGGTGCCCGCCTGTCCCGAACCACCCTGGCCGGGGGCAGTTTCAGAAGCGGGGACTGACACTACAGGTCTGACAAGCAATGCTTGCTAAAAGTGTCTCCGGACTGGGGGATTAACAGGGGTAACACGGTCCTTAATTAAGATACATTTAGATGTTAAAGACCCGGATTCATTAGCAACAGGCTGGATGTGTTTAATTTCCCTGTCACAGAAAATCAAACTCTTTAACCTTTCCTCCCATTCGCACTCACTAGCCGCGGTCACATAGAAAATCTTGAAATTGTGCAGAAATATTTTAGATTAATTTACGGTATATTTTAATGGCATTTAGCTCAAATTAATAATGTGAGGAAACAGTTTTGCTCCACGCAGAACTGGAAGTTGCTTGTGTCAGATTAACGCCGTGAATTCTTAATTAATTTGCGCATTAAAACGGCCGTTTTGCTTAAAGCAGCTCACGCATCAGATAACTGTCAAAATGTTTACAGTTACAGTACTGACACACCCACACAGTAACGTTCCATGATTTTATAACATCCAGTAAATATACCTCAGCCGGTCCAAGACTTCCAGACTAACAGGACTGCTTCGCCGGTGGGTTACTTCTGTCCCCTAGTGTACACTGGATATATTGCCGCTTCTATCCATGCATTTTCTAGCTGCTTATCCTACGTAAGGTCGGGGGTGGCATAAAGTCTATGTCACGCAGCATATGGCAGAAGGCAGGGGAACACAGTGGATGGGATGCATGACATTATTTATCAGCAAAAAATTATGAATCGTCATACTTGTACATTCTTGTCCAATATTTCCTAACCGTTCCGAAATGTAATGCCATACTACTGTATTTTCTACAGACGCAATTCTGTAATTGTGAGTAA
The DNA here is from genome assembly GCA_019775955.2 of Pollimyrus isidori. Taxonomy (NCBI): domain Eukaryota; kingdom Metazoa; phylum Chordata; class Actinopteri; order Osteoglossiformes; family Mormyridae; genus Pollimyrus; species Pollimyrus isidori. Next base: position 225,334 of record JABFDZ020000087.1, on the reverse strand, counting down.
TTACAATTGCATTCTGAGGATCTAAAACAGTCTACAGTTTCTCAACAATAGCACAATCTTGGCACAATTCCCAAGAAGTTGCTCCGCCAAGACATTTATGAAACCCTGATTATTCTGCACCGCGGCGGCTGCTGTTTAATTAGGTCACATTTTCCAGTAACGGCGGAAGGTCACACACGGTGAAACGAAACTGAGAGAAGATATGCGAGGTCTGGTACGTGATTATCCCTAATCCCCATGACAGGCAGCCTACTGCTATCTGAAAATCCTGCCCCTGGAACTGCACTAAATGCCCTTCCCTGGCCATTAGGTCAGAGTGGGGAAGGGGGACGCAAACATTCAACCTTTGGCAGTCACTCAGCGATTTCCAGCATAAATAATCGCTGATCTTGAATAATTCAGTACACAGCGACGCAATAAATACAACAATAACGAAGCAGTAAACAGCTCAGTCGCATATCTTCGGCAGATTTGCCCCTCGTTTGCTTTAAATGTCGTTAATCATTGCTAGTTTTTACTGCGATCTACGGACGCTTGGCGAGATCCTCACATTGCAGCTCTTGGCACTATACCATATTTTAATCTTATCTAACCTGAAGATAGATGATGTGGTATTTCGGTCTGTACAGCTATGGCCGCGCCCGTGTACTGCAGTTTGGCTCCGAGTTTGCGTGGCTTTGCGGGCACAGTCCAAAAGACAGAGGATCAGCGTCTCAAAATCACCCTTCGTGGATGGGTGTGCGTTCTGGCATAGGCAGCCTGGTTCAACCCCCCTCCATCAGATAAGCGTTAATGGATGAAGTCATTTCTCAAACGGCTGCAGTCCTTTCTGTTTGAATGTTTGCTCGTTAAGATGATTATGATTCAATCAAACACAGTACTGTTCGAAGCGAAATTAATATTTTAAACCAGTGTTCTGGTATAAAATTCCACTGACACTGCAGATGAAGCATATTTGCTTTGTGTAAATGAAAAAAGACACGATGCAAAATGAGCAATATAGAAAACCACGGAATTGCATGCGTAATCGATAATTATGTAAGGAAATGTATGACAAAATGTTCCAAAAAAATAATGGTAAACGAAAATGTTTTCAAATAATGGTACACGGAGGATGCTGTGTAACGTCAAATAGATAACGTACGGTAGTTTATCCGACCATTCCAATTAATTGAATTAATAGTTAATAAATGTTTTTTTTATAATTAGTATATAATGGCTTTTTTCCAAATCCAATTTCCCGATTAGTCGGATGCCAGGTATCAGGTCTTAAAGTTGCGCACATTGCCAGCCACACAGATGACGTATAAAGCCAGCCTTTCCTTTGCATCGGCGACGGTAATTTGGTACCCGCCAGAGGATCCCCCAGAAGGGCTGCCGCGGGGAGATAAGCCGAGCGGTACGCATATCGGTACGCGACGGGAGAAACATTGGTGTTTACCGTACCAAAGGTCGACAGGCGGATAATCACCGGACTTAAAGTAAAGCACTGGGTCACCGGGAGTGCCTCAGCGAAAGCAGTGGCCGAATATGCAGCGCCTTCCGCCCATATACAATGTGTGACAGGCCGTCTTCATGCAATCCGTCGTGCTAATCGTCTCGGGGGCATTTGTGTCACCTTTTTGTATGACTGCGCTATAAAAAAGTATATCATTTGCAAAATGTTTAAGATGCAACTCCTGAAATTCTCAGTAAGACCTTCCTAAAAATACACAGAACAACCAAAAAAAAAAAAACCCACGTCCACACTTGAAAACCTCAACTGCATATTTTTCTCAGTGCACGACAAGTATGTTTTATTTGGCACAAATTGTAGATAATGAGATTGCAGCTACCATTTATATAATTATTGACCGTATGTACACTTAATTCCTTTATTACCCAGTACCGGATGCTGATTATTTTAGAGATTCTTCCCTGCTGCTGTCATTGAATGTTCTCTGCTTCCCGTCGTACATAATAACCACCCCTCCCGGCCCCCGGCCTCACCAAATATCAGCAGGTCGATGGCGGAAGGAAGCCGCTGCCTACTCACGAGTTATTGGCAGAGAGATTCAGACACGGAGACGTCTGAGCACACAAGCATCACGGTGAGATTATTCCCCGCCCACACCTGCCCGGAACTCTTTTCCGTGTTTCAACATTTCCTTATATTACTAAATATTGACCTGTTACTGTCAAGAAACAAAGATGTTTCAAATAGTATATGAGTAAATCTGTGTTTAAGGTAGTTCATATTACAATGAATCACTGTTATTAAGGTGCATGATAGAATAGTAAATTCATGTTAAGGAATCTAACAGTGGAATTAGTCTCTGTTAAGGTGAACGATATAACTGAAAATTCGTGTTAAGGTATCCTATAATGGAATGAGTCAATGTTAAGGTGCATGATAGAACAGTGGTTTCATGTTATGGTGTCTGATATCGGAATGAATCTGTGTTAAGGTGCATTATAGAACAGTGATTTAATGTTAAGGTATCCAATAGTGGAATGACTCAGTGTTAAGGTGCATGATAGAACCGTGATTTGATGTTAAGGTATTCGATAGTGGAATGAGTCAGTGTTAAGGTGCACGATAGAACAGTGGTTTCATGTTATGGTGTCTGATATTGGAATGAATCTGTGTTAAGGTGCATGATAGAACAATGCATTCATGTTAAGATATCTGATAGCAGAATGAGTCAGTGTTAAGATTCATGATAGAACAGTGATTTAATGTTAAGGTATCCGATAGTGGAATGAGTCTGTGTTAAGGTGTATGATAGAACAGGGATTTGATGTTAAGGTATCCGATAGTGGAATGAGTCAGTGTTAAGGTGCACGATAGAACAGTGGTTTCATGTTATGGTGTCTGATATCGGAATGAATCTGTGTTAAGGTGCATGATAGAACAGTGATTTAATGTTAAGGTATCCGATAGTGGAATGAGTCAGTGTTACGGTGGATGATTGAACAGTGATTTCATGTTATGATGGCTAATATCGGAATGAGTCTGTGTTAAGGTGCATGATAGAGGAGTCAACTTATGTTGAGGTTTCTGATAGAAGATTGATTCTGTGTTAGGGTGTATGGTCGAGGAGTCAAGTCGTGTTAAGGTATCTGATACCAGAGTGAGTCTGTGTTAAGGTTCACCTGGGCTGGCATGAAACAGTGATTACCATTTAAATAACTCTAGGTGACATGACCTGCTCGTTCGATCCTCCTGTGTGCCACGCCCCCTCATTAACCTTGTGTGAATTTCTGATTATCATCACCTGTCTCCTGTTTTTTTCTACTCGTCCTGTATATTTAAGTCCATGACAGACTCTGTATTCCCAGTTTCATCATAATCATCTCAATCGTATTGGTCCCTGTCTGCCTGTTTGCCCTAATAAAACCCGTTCCCTGGACTTCCGTGTCTGGACCCTGAATCTCCATTCCCTGCTCGTCCGACCAATCACAACATCAGGCTGTTTTCAGCTGCTTTCTGTAAAGATCTACAGAACAAAGGCCGTTCGTGGTTCAGTGATGGATCAACTGCTATTTTTCTAGCACTACCCAGAGCTCAGGACTGCGGGCAAAATATAGACCCAAAGACCATCAAGGACCGAAGAAAAAAAAACAAGAAGCATCCACACGGCCAGACAACAGCAGCCACTCACCTGTGTGCTGCTGTGATGTGCGCTGTGGCACTTTCTGCAAAGACACCCCCTTACTTGTAGCTACAGGCTTATAAATGTATATGCAGCAAAGTCTTTGAAAATAACATGTTACGAAAAAAAATAAGTTTCTGTTTTTTTCTTCCGATTAGGTGATGGTGTCATGTCAAGCCCATCGCATTATATTGCAAGGAGGATGTGGATGCTTCTGGATGTTTCCATCATGATTACAACTTGTTTTAGAGATTACGATAGGAGGCTTCATGCTGTATGTAAACATGGGGCAGGAATAAATCTGTTTTCTCCTGTTTTTTCCTTCTCCTTTGGGCAGGGAAACAGCACCGGTTTGCCAGTGTGAGATCGATGCATGTTACTCATGCCCGCTATCGAGATGGTGGGAGGGGCGGGTGGCATCTGTCCATGGTGCTGACGTAGGCAAACTCTGCCAGAAGTGGGCCGACACGCAAGGGAAGAGAAGACCAACTCTAAAAACCTCAGCAAATATTTTTGACGTGACATAACTCGGCTGTAGAAAGTGTGAGAAAGACCAAAAACAAATGCAGTGGAACAACCAGTCTTTATTTTCCATGCAGCTCCTCTTCAACAATTCCCATGTCAAGCATCATCACAGCACAAAAAAAAACTCCCTCTAACGACAACTGGCGGCCTTAAATACTTTCAGCTGTCACAGGCTAAACCATTATTCCACTCACAGGTAATTTCTTAAATACCAACCTTCCACCATAGTACACAACACCTCCACCTGGATAAATAAATATACAAATACATTTCACTTTTTCACATTAATAAATCCTTTACATTGTAATCTTACACCCAACTCCCATATTATAAAACCCAAAAACCAGAAGCACCACAAGATTCCCCACATCCCATTAACCTCTGGTCTCTCCCGGAATCTTTAAATGGTGTCTCGACACCCAGGGATACCTTTGCCCAACCCTTGGAGAGGAGAGACCACAGGAATGAAAGGTGAGTAATCACATCTTGCGATCACTTTTGTTTTGCACCCCCTTTACTTCTGGATTTTCACACCCACATCTGCATTAGTTCTCCTTACTGGTAAACCTTACTCTCCCAGTCACCGTTCCTTTTCCTTTTCACAGACACCATCACCTTCCCTGATGAGGAGCAGCCGTGCAGGACCTGAAACAAGGCTACCAAATAATTTAAAAATTCCTAATAAATACTCAATAAATAGTTAAACATCTTGTTTACAAATGTCTTCTGTGAAATCAATGGTTATAGTGCGATGCTGGATAAAGTACTTTTTAATAAAAGAGTACTAAGATGCTATACTGAGCACCATATAATAGTAAGGGAGTCCTCTCCCTTACTGTACATCGGCAGTGGAAATGCATCCAGTAAACACAATCATGCACATGCAGACATGCACATACTGATGTGGCGGAGTATCTGAGTGTGACTACACAGCTTTCAAAGTGAAGCGAAGCCTGCCTCACGAGGCCTGCAAATGTGGCCCGGGTACAGATCCACTTCAAATCGTCCATTGTGCACTTATGATGTCATAAACGCATCACATAATGTGGGGACAAAGGTTCCATAATGTGGGCGCAAAGGTTCCATAATGTGGGCACCAAGGCAAAAGTTCAAAACTTTCCAGTACTGGAGCTCAACCGGGCCCTCATCCGGATTTCTGTGTCGGTTTCCTGGTACCTGATGACTCATGCAGAACATTTCCCGGAATTTCCTGCAAGAGCCCAATATAATATTCCTCAAAGCTTCTTGCCTTTTAATCACAAACATAAAAGTAAACAAATGATTATGAACACCATACTAAAGCAGCAGGTTATGTGGTTAAGTCAGGCTGTAGGGAATGAGGTTAGATCTTTGGTTCGGGCTCTGCTAACGCTCGCTTCAACATCAACACGCCAAGTCTTCCGCAGTCATAGAAGAGCTACGCCCATGTGGACAGCTCAGGGTTCTCTTGGCATGTCACACGGAACCGGGCAGCACCCCTGCTACCTCCCAGTCAGGTAGGTGACAGATCCCTTCAGCACTTTACTAAAGAATGCTAATCAACACCAATCCTCAGTGACTGAGAACCATTCCTGGAAGATAAACCTACAGTATGCATAATTACAGGTTAAGCAGTCAATTTGTTTGCATCTGTTGCTAACCGGCATAGAATTTTTTTCACCGTTGTCCCAACTTTGCGACCACCATCATGGCAAGAACCAAAACATGCGGGGTACATATGGTGACTCAGAACTGGTGAGCCAGCCTCCACACCAAGCTCATGCTGTTTTATTTCCATTTCCTGTGAATTATATTTCCATTGATTGAAAAGTTTTTTTTTATATAGAAGTATTCAAAATGTTTCCTTTACTTAAAAATCTGGGAAATACTTCCCTTCGGGGATAAAAATTAACCTACACCATGTACACATCATTAAATACAAGTGTGGCTGAAAGTTTGATTTGTATTTGCCTGGTCTTCACTAGGGGTGCAACGGATCGCGGTTGATCCGTGATCCGTACGGATCACGACCTACGGTTCGGAACGCACGTGATCCGCG
>JABFDZ020000087.1:186808-202386 GCA_019775955.2 Pollimyrus isidori | reverse complement strand
CCCCCGCCGCCGTCCTGGTCGCTCCCCCCCCCCCCCCCCCCCCCCCCCCCCCCCCCCCCCCCCCCGCCCCGCCCCCCCCCCCCCCCCCCCGCCACACCGCCGAACAGAACCACTGTGACCCCCAGGCTGGGCCTGTGTGCTGCCAGTGTAAACAGAAGGAGCCAGGAAGTGGGGAAGGCGGACCTTACGCCACGTGGTGTCGCTCCCTTCCGAGGAAAAGGGAAACTGTCCTGTGAGCCGCAGCCTCTCAGATCGCAGCTGCATCTTGCCAGGTCATCGCGCTCCTGCCTAAAGACGCTATCTGGCTTCCTGAGCCGACAACTCCGGGCCCCTGGCGGCCGGCGCCAGTCCCCACTCGTGCGGGACTCCCCTTGGATCGCTGCTCCTCTCCCCGGGCGCGGCCGCATCCCAGCCCCCCCCCCCACCACAGAACTCATCATGTGCTTTTTAACATGCACTAACTTTACGGAACCTGGGGCAATGAGGGTAAAGGGCCTTACTCAAGGGCCGGTGCTGATATCACTCTGCAAACCGCAGGGCACGTGCTCTGTCTCTCACACATACACCAATGTGTCTGCACACACACACTGTCTTGGTTCTATGGGTCCCATTGTGACACAAACACCATTAGCGATCGACGTTCCAGGATAAAATAAGAACCACAGCAGACTAGGAGCCATTACAGGAAAAAAGCAGCTGGAGCTCAGATGCCCCCCCACTCACCGCCTCCTCATGCTCCTTCCAGCAATCATAGTCTGTCGCCATGGCAATACTGGCGTAGCACAGACCGGCCTCATTGGCCAGGACCACCTCTGGCACGGTGGTCATGTTGATGACGTCGGCGCCCCACTGGCGGAACATCAGGCTCTCGGCACGGGAGGAGAAGCGTGGCCCTTCGATGGACACCATAGTCCCTTGGGGGTGACACTTCACCCCCAGGCCCTGTGCCACCTCCAGCAGGACCTGCAGTGGATAGCAAGCCAAGAAAAGGATGGTGGGAGGATCAGGATTCCCTTGTGGGCGGGATTAACGTGTGGGATCAATGATCTTATTGGCTGCTCTGAAGCTATGCCAGACTGTGATTGGCAGCTGATGGTAATCCCACGCCTGAGACCAATCTCAAGATTCATTGCGCCCCAAGTTTGTTCTTGGAAGGCAAATTAGCACGACTGGTCTTGCCAAAACCACAAGTACGATCTCTGCGTTCTTGATACTGAGATTCACCCACTGCTATAAACGATGGTTGAGGGTTGCACTGGGGGTGCTGGCAAACTATCATCCCAGAAGTGACATCTCAGACTCACCTGCCTGGTCCTACTGCAGAAGGGGACGGCCATAGGGATGTGGCACACCCCAGGGGGGCTTGTAGAGCTTCCATCATGGAAGGTCTGAATCCTTTTTGTGGTTCTGACATGGGTTGGGGGGGAGGAGGAGACGTAAACAAGACAGAATCGATGATTGCCTGAGTGCAGCTATCTCCATCTCACCGCAGCGCCAGTGGCGACATCGTGCTGGCGGCAGATAGGGCTCTGAAGGGATCAGTCACGCCTGAGAAGCTCTCGCACGCAGACACGTATGCCGGCAATGTGACGCCCTGCGGCAGACGGGGCCTCTGTGGGCCAGCCGGATGCAGGATAATTAACCCCCGTTTCCGCCGTCACACAGCACTGAATCGCCAAGGTGACGAAACGATCAGAAAACACGACTCTCGCTGCGCGACGTCGGGTATAACCTTGCTGCGCTGCCCCCCCTCCTCTTCCCCGCACTGCCCTCGGTGGATCTTCAAGGCAACTGCCGCACAGGCTTCCACGCAAAACACGCTCGGCCAGAATGTCCAGGGGAGGGAGGCCGCAGGCGGCTCCGACACCACAGCCGCCACCCAGCTTTCGCTCTGCCAGCCCCTGTGTAAACACACTGTTCCGGCACCCTGCAGTCCTGCCCTTCCTGGAACCAAGCCCCTCCCCGTTTTGAGGCTTAAACATGAATGCGGAAGATGATAAAAATATCAGGACTCCACCCCTTCGACCAGAAGATTGTGGGTTCGAGACCCATGGCAGAGAGACGTGTCATCCCACCATTAGGTGTCTGTCTCATGGAGAGCAAGACAGGATTTATAGAAAACGCTAAATTTCCCCGCGGTGCGGAATAAGGTACTGCTCTTCTATTCTAAACAAGGGACTTTTGTGACATTCACTCTGCGGAGGCCCGTCACCGTGGCAAGGTGACAGTTGGTGGCATTGGTATTCGGGTGTGGCCAGCGGTGTTCATCACAGGTCAGCCCTGAGGGAGGACGCGGGCGTCACGCCGAAGATGGGCAGGGCCCGCCTAAACGCTTTCACTGGGCGTTTCCGTGGCGAGGCCGAGGGAGGCATGCCAGCAATCTGCTGGCAAACCACGTGGGCACTTTTAATCTAATATTTACGGGACACAAAGGACACCAAGTTAGGGCAACACTTCGCCTGAAAGTCCAGTGGCCGTGCACCTGTGAATGGATATAACATTTAGGTATGGCTGAACTGAACTGAGCAAAGACAGACGCTAAACCCCCCACCACCACCACCCAGATACAGTCAAGAAAGCTTCCCAGCAAATTCCACGTTAGATCAAAACAGCTGATGCACAGACCTGGCCCTCCCCCCCCACACATCAAAAGCGATGGCATGCCGATGTTGTCAGTGGCAGACGGGAATCTTTGCTTCAGATGTCTTTCACAGATCTAGAGCTGCCACTAATGATTATTTTTCCATCCATTTATCTATCGACCATTTTACCGATTGGTTGATTAATCGAAGCGATTAATTCTGTTCCAGAAAATCCAACAGACTGATTAATTTTATGAAATTCGGTTAGCGGAGCACACTGCATGCGACTGTTTTGGTCGATCATGGAAGCGATGAGCACTAAAGTCAAGAAAAGAACAGATCAGCAACCACGACATCTTGTAAAAGAGGAGATATTGTCGGTAAACAAAGCAAAAAGATGGTTTCTGTCGATTAAAGTCTGACACTTTTTTTGTAAATACCATCTTCATTATTTTATGATTTTTTTTTTTTAATTTAGTCCCCATTTATAAAACAACACTGGTCTCAACAAGCACAAAGCACACAAACACACAGTGGCGCAGTCGATCCCAGATTTTACCCTACGCATTTTCTCAAGCACTTATTCAGTGGAGTTTCCAACGTAGCAGGCAAAGAAGAAAACCTCTCTGTAACGGTCGGGGTGCGGGTCGGGTGAATATGGAGGAGCGAGTCCAAGGTGACGGGGAACAAGGGTTTATTTCCACAAGACACACCGACAGAGAAACGTCAATGCTGCATCTGCCGGGACATACACTGGCGCAGACTAAATACACTGAACAAGCACAAGACTGGCGAGCAGCATTCGCCTCACAGGTGATTTACATCGGGTTAATCACAACAGGGAACGAGGTGGGCGTGGCGACACACAGGGCTGGAGCGGGACGGACGACGCGGTACGTGACACTCTCCATACTAATGATAATTTAATAAACAAGAACGAACTACATCGATTAATCGCGACAGCCCTACAGAGTTCGAGGTCTTCGAATCCTAAACACGTTCGTCTGACCTGGAACTATGGGGAACCAACAACAACAAATGTATTTTTGTATAGTGCATTATCACAGCATTAAATCGTCTCAAAGCGCTTTACAGCATCCCTACCCAAAGCCCCCAGTGAGTAAGCCATAGGTGACCCTCATTAGATCTGGAAGCCCAAAGTGGACAGACGAGATGGGGTCATATGACGGCTAACCCTAGGAACCAAAATGCAAACAAATTATGACAACCCATCATGTCATGACTATCAATATAAAAAGATGATCTATGGAGAATTAATTGTATAATTACCACTGTTTGTTTTCAGGCCTAAAGCTATTGGCTATTCTCTTGCTAATCCAGAAGACAGGCTTATAGAGATTATCAAATATTTACATACTACCATAACTCACAAATTAAACACACACAGAGCTGTGATCTGTTCATGCCTAATAGGGTGTCAAGAGGATATTAATTTGGGCAACGTGCCAAAAGAGGAGTGGCCCACAGTGACTCAGTAAATCAGGCCACATGCTGGCATTAGTCAAATGATTCAGCACAAGTACAGGCATGCCCCAGCAAGCTGAGCACCCAGGCCTCACCGCTGGAAGAAAGGGGGAGCTGGCCTGTCACCGTGGAAACGCTTCCTCATCTGCGGTGACTGTTCTGGGAACGTGGCCGAAAGATGCCGCTGATTTTACTGACGGAGTTTTTTTCAACGCAGTCTGCAGAGACAGCGGGTTTATCAGATTTTAGGTTAAAGGGACAGGGGAATGGGGGCAAGAGGACGTGATGTCGGCATCGCAAGGCGCCGCTCTGCGATAAAAAGACGCACGAGACTAGTGGCCGCGCATCTCACACACACACACACACAGTTGCACAAGAGGACACCAGAAAATCTCACCAGCAGCCTTGCTGCATTTAGGGATAACCTCTGGTATGTGTAAGAGGGGGGTGGGAGGTTAAAATAAAATCCGGAAGAATGGTAGGTCTCATTTCCTCTTTACGAAGCAAGAGTGACGTAAACAAAACTTAAATCAAAACAGCATTTACATCGTAGGAACACAGAGAGAGGAAGTGGGATTGGGGCTGGACAAATAAACATAGAATAAGAGGACCTCTAATGAAAAAGCGAGCAAACGTCTCTGTAAAACAAAATGGAGGGACAGATCTACTGGGGGGAAAATATCCCAAATGAACATTGGAGGCCAAAATATATGCAACTGGGGTGGTGTAAGACAAAAAAGCAAGGAATGCCCTGAACAGGAATCAGGGAAGATGATGAAGATAAGGGGATTTAAAAAGCACTGAAATGGGGGAGAGACGGGAAAAGTGGAAGGTGAGTCAGACAGTGAGCAGCCGGGATGTCCTGTTCTGAAAAACTGCAATGACTTAAAGGGAAGAGAGTCGCTTCTGTGATGTCACACTGACATCCAGCTTCCCAGACTGCAGACCCTATGTACCCTTGGATGATCATGGTCACTGATGATCACTTCAAAGTTGACATTCAAAGACACAAAGCAGTAACAGCCCCCCCCCCCCCCCACGTGGGCGACTGGCCGTTATTAATGTCACGATGCCGCTCGTCCGGATCGCCCCGCAGAATCTTCCACGCCGCCAAGAATGTTAGTCAGCCTGAAAGTTACAGTTTGTCGCCTCGTGTTGTGTAACATCAAACTTCAGTTTCCTAATTAATTCCCACAGGCCAAACAGGTTTGGTGGCCTTATTTTTAAGTTAAAACGGCTTAAGTTTTCCTTATATGGCATCACAGGATCAAACGAGAGTCACAACTAACTCAGTCACAAATTAGAGAGTGACAAATAAGCTTTATTAACTAGGGAAGAACTAAAATCAAGTCTTCAATATTCATATGAAGATTGGTATATGAATAACTGTTGGAAATAAATTTGTATGGCAATTGGAAAAATGCTTTTGGCAAAAATTGTTTATGACTCTGTGGAAAGCAAACGTATGTACACGGCGCCAGCAGAATCGCAGCGATTCAATTGTCACACAGAACCCCAGATTTCAGGAGAGTAAAAGTTTTTAGGCAGGTAAATAAATGCTCTGCTGTCGCCGTCGACACAATTAGAAAAAAACAAAACGCCATGGCAACGTGGCCCGAGGGTCACGCTGTAAAGCGGCAGCAAAATGGGCGATTAAAAAATAAAAAAAACAAGTGAAGAGAGAAGGTGACGTAAGGGCCGCTCCCTGCATACCTGTCGATAAACTGGTCGACCAAGACAATATCACCAGGCTGGATCTCCTCCTGAAGGGAGCCACAGGCGGTAGTGACCAGCAGATGAGTGCAGCCCTCCTCTTTCAGTGCCCAGATGTTGGCTCTGTAGTTCACGTTGGAAGGCATTATCGTGTGCTGTCTGCCATGCCTTTAAAGGTGGTGGGGGTGTGGGGGGGGGCAGGGGGATAGGTCAGCGAGGGGAGAAAAACCTCCAAGAAATGTTTATTCTAGCTGCACACAAAATACAGACACAATATTCCATTCACCTACACCAGAGGTGGGCAATCTTATCCACAAAGGGCCGGAGTGTATGCAGGTTTTTGGGATAACCTGTAGGTCAGCTGTTCAAACCCAGGTGTGAGGACACTTCAGCCAATCAGTCCTCTAATTAGTAATCTGATTAGGGAGTTGCAGCAAAAACCTGCATATACACAGGCCCTTTGCGGATAAGATTGCTCACCCCTGACCTACACCCTGGTATGGTTAATCAGATGAACGAAACCTCACTGCCACAAGAGGGCGCTGTGCCTTAGAAAACAGATATCGCTCTCAACAGCTCATTATTACCGTGCCAGCAGTATACACTCGACGTTTTTAATCTTCCCCAGTATGAGCACATCTGAAGGCTGAGACAAGAGGGGAAAAAAGAAAACCATTCATGAGATGTATACAATATACCTGCAGTGTTGTCCCTCAACACCTGGCCTACGACCAGAGTCACCACCAGATACGGCCAGACACAAAGCTCCACTTGGATGTGAACGAGTCAGTGTGGCTGGCGTGCGCGCTTAAGTTTAATGCCAACCACCAACAATGGCTATATCATGGCAAAAAGGTAAAACAAATAATTCACCAAAGATTCTTTAAATTAATGTTTGATAAAAAATTCCAAAACTTTGTGGGGTGGTACCTTATTAGAAACACCCACCGGACAGTTTTGTCGGTAAAATCGCTGCCTTGTACTACACAGAAAGGAACAACAAAGTAAAATATGTTTCACTGACAGGGCCAGATTACAAAACGGATATGTGGGGGACTCTTCATCTGACTGGTGGCGTTAGAAGCATTTTTCTGCTTCGCTATTGGCTATTCGCCACCTCAGGATTACTCCCTTTCTCTAAATTATGCCGATGACTCAATACCGGCACCGAGTCTGCCTCCATTCCACCCATCCAAGATGGAGGCCACAGCAATCTGCTTCTACCAGACAGGATATATCCTGTAACGACGAATCCTATCTGCACTCTTCATCACCGCAAACACCCACGAATAAACACCGTCTGCCTCAAGTTTCATTGGAACCAACCTTCCCGAAAGGCGTGTCCACATGCTTCTCAGTCCGTCCTTCCAGAATGTCCGGGTCGTCAAGGCCAGACCCTCCGATGATGCCAATCTGGACACAGTGGGAAAAGTCAGACCCCAGGTCACAATCATCAGTCTCCCTGCTGAGCTCACTGAGCCCTATGTCCTGAACTTTTATGCACCTGAACCATGACCATTAAATGAGTGCAAAAACGTGCAAATCCATGTTACTCACTTGACGCATTCGGGAGTTAATTAAAATTTCCCAAAGGCAAATAGCTACCTTGACAATGTGTTAAATGACAGGTGGAAAACAGACTGCCAGGTGAAAACCAAAGGAAATGTATGTTTTAAAAAATGTCAATATAACAGAGTGAGGAGGGAGGGGCTGGGCTCAATCCATGGGCTATACACTGAGCCAGAATCACGGAATCAGTGACAGCTCAGGGCTATGGGATGCAAATACGCTAATGTACTCATGTTTATTTTACACGTGCATACTGGTTTGTGATAGTGTGGTGTTTACAACGGCACTGCATAAACCTAGGACGAGGGACGACGGAGTAACGGAGAACAAACCGTAATCGTCATTTTAAGAAAACACGAGAAATATCTGATTTAAGCGCCGGGAGCCCGAGGCGGCCTGTTTACGGGATAGGACTCGGGTGGTCGTCAGTTCAAAGGGAGGGATGCCGAGTGTCGCATCGACAGCAAAGTGCATGCGGGCTGCCACATCTCACGCATCTAGCGTGAGACTCACGCTTTCAGACTCCAAAGCAATAAATCTTACAATCCTATATTACTGTATTATGTGTGCATACTCGAATCGAAAAATCAGTCTACCCATTAGGCCAAAGTTGGCAGCCCTGAAGGTGGGACACGTGAAAATACCCAGTTTCCTCCGGACAAAAAAAAAGTTAAATACGCCGTAGTGCCGCATTCCGCGAGGCCGTACCACGTTATCGGTTTGTAAAATGCGGAAGTTAACCATTTAACTTCACAAGCAAACGCCAGGTGGCTGCAGTGGACCACCACCCGCTACCCTAACCAGACCCGCTAACGGGAAGTGAATTTAAATATTGGAAAAGCCGGTAATTCCAGTGCAGCTCGTTACCTTGACACGCATAACAGCCGGTGTTTCCTAACAAGGACAATGTACTACCGGAGTTAACTGCGCATGTTCGTTCGCTACTTAACACACGCCCATAAATATCTGTTGCTTTCGAGTCTCTGCTTTTCAAAGAAAAAACAAGGTTAGTTTTATCGCATTTTTAGTAATATGTCTGTATATTATGTATGTGTTATATATACACATAATGTGGGTGTATATATATATATGTATGTGTGTGCGCGATGGAGTGTCATACATTTTGACTTACCATGTGCATGTGTGTCAGAGTGCAGCTTCAATACATTCCTGCCTGCAAAGCATCCGCGTGATTTTCACGCTGCTTTAAAACTTTGCTGTGTGCGAAATTAACTCAAGGTTTGCAGTACCCATAGTTTGCATAACAATTTACGTCTCTATGATAACTGTTCGTCTTTCATTCTGAAACCTGTTACGTAAAATCGCATTCTTATTATCTGTTAATAAAATAAGATTTATATTTCATGTACACGATTTTACTCACGAAAAAATGAACAGTATTTCTAATGATCCGAGCATAATGTTTGCATTAACAATCTAATACTCCACTTAGACCCTGACTATAGATGTCTTATGCGAAACATAATGAAAACAAATTGTACGCATCAATAAAAACGGAAAATATCAGTTTTCTGAAGAATCATGGGTTATAAGAGTTTTATATCTTCTCTTTTACAAGTATGTGCTGCTTTGTGTGACTATTTCCTCTGTTTTCAGGTGCGTGGAACTAAAGGAACTAATAAGGACATACATTGTGATTGGACAAAAAAAAACATTATTCCAGTTAATTAAATAACAATTTAATTGGTAAATCCCGTGTGAAAACATGTATTGCTGTTCTTTATTTTTAAATACATTTATTTATATGCAGTGTATTCTATACACCAGGGCTATTCAAATCTAGACCTTGATTCCAGATCCAGGCCTTGCTTTCAGTTCTCTCAGCTAGTTTAATAATTACTGATTCTGATTGTTCATATCGAGGCTTCACAACTGGCTCACAGGTAAAGGAAGACTGCAAAAACAGCAGTGCTCGGACCTAGAGTAGCGTGATTTGAATAATAGGGCTCTACACAGTAGTCATCTTATATGAAATATTTACATTCCCAAATGTTTTGAATATGAAATGGACCTGCTGGTCTAATGAGTAAGTCTATAATAATGTCCTACCAACAGAGAGGGGAACAGATATTTATGAAGTGTTACATCTAATGTAATGTCCTACTGTACTATCCATAATAAGGGGAGCAGATATTTATGCTGGTAGGGTATTATCACAAGGTAGGACAAAATAACAGATATGGTTATAAATTTCTGCTACGCGTAGGAAAATATTTTACGAAAAATTTCAGAACACCGCCATGGGCACTGGGAAAAGTCTCGCGCGAACCCGCCAGGATCGATCTACGTTCCAGGAATTACTTCTGGAATTATCGTTCCACTTCCAGATTCATTTCCAAAGTGTCTGCACCACGCCTGTGTACTAGGGCCAGCAATGCATCGCCTTTGAAAGCTACTTACATTTCCCGGCCGCGAACTTGACCCGCTTATTATATATATATATATATATATACACACACACACAAAATGCTTGGACTCGGGAGTCACAGGTTACGTTCAAGTGCGACAGGTCATACCGCTTTTTTTTTTTTACCTGGGAGCGATGCACCTAATCTAGTTTGGGTAAATCAATATTGAACTCTCATACCACCGTCAGATGTATTAGAAAATGTGCATTAAAGTATCGTGAGAAGCAGAAATGTAACTGTTAGACTACTATCACGTGATGCAAAGACACATTGTTTCGAAAAAAATTTTTTATAACATGACTGTACCTTTTAACTAAGTCCCATAAGCAACTGACATAAGAGACGGACACACCCGCAAATCCCGGCATTAACCTCAGGGCAACCAGGTGTCGTCAAACTCAGTCGGGTTTTTGAAGTAATCTGTCACATTGTGCATAATTTTGGAGCGATGAGTACCTAGAGGAAACTATACTCTAGGGAACAAAACTGATATCGCTATATTATAGGACATTCCACAGATGGTTCATTCATAGCCAGAAAGCACGCGCCTCTGATAGAAATCAAAAATAGATTGTAATACCTCCTAGCTGTGGCGGCAAAAATACGAAAAATCAACGAAACAGAAATACAAGAGCACAAAAATAAGCATCACGAAACTTCGACAAAACCCGAAGTTGAGAAAACAATTGTCTTATTGTTTCGGTTTCCTAGATCTTTTTTCCGCTCTCTTAATGACTTGTTTAGCACTTCAGGGCTATTGCAGTCATCCCATGTGCACCGCGCAATTGATATATCCAGATTAAATTAACAAGCATCGAAAAAACGTATTACTAGCATAACACATTACAGCAGTACGCTAGTTAGGCAAAACATTTGTTTATGAAACATCTGCTGCAATTCAGTCTTAATATTCATATGTAATAAAACACATTTGTGGTCTTGAGGCATAGCAAGCAGTTCCACAATCACGTCATCTTAGCTTTCGCACTATTGCAGATGGTATCTCACACTGCGGTCGGACAGGTGTGTCCTGTACTGTAGTTCTTGGAATGTCTTTCCTGGTGCCAGGATTCCCCGGGAACTGAATTGGGTGCGGGAGGCACACCCAGTTTTAAATACATCTTAAAAGCATTTAAAACTGTCACTTACTTTTCTAACAATTAAACCACATAAACATTGCAGACTAATTTTTACTATTACCGGTACACAAACAACGTTGATGTAAGAGGACACTGCGTTGAGAGACTATCTACTGTGAAGTCTGGTAGTCTGTTTTGGGGGTTTCCGCTAACAGGATTAACATGGGCAGCCAACCTTACATCAGAATATGAAGCAGAGAGCAGAGCCTGACACAAGGACAATAACACAAGGTGAAATAAAGCAGGACTGTACAGGTCTGTGAGCTTTCACACATCTGTAAGACATATCTTTTAAGCTCAGTTCATTCATTTCAAATTAAGACTGGGATGCAAATACGCTAAAGTACTAAGGTACTAATGTACATCTCAGATAACTTAAACTGGAAAACAATCTGCATGAGGTGTTTGGGGGGGTGTGTCAGAAAACAGCCTAGTGAACTGAGGAGAACAGATCATTTTTAATGATAAATATATACATGTGACAAAGAAAGAGGAGGACATTGGCATGAGAGTTCTTTGCTGTCCATCTTTGTGTTTAATGATGCCCGTGACTCTCAGTCTCAGGAAGATCTGGAACAACCTCCCCTGTTTCCAGAACTGTGTCTCCCTGTGAGGAATCCAAAACCAGCAGTCAGACTTGGCACCACTCATGCCATTTCAAAGTGTTACCACAAAAGATGGCCAAGGCAACCTTTTATTTACAGCTAACATAATCGGCACCACTGCATTACAAACGAAATACAGTAGATTAGAAGAAAAATACTTACAGGAAACAGCTTTGGCTTCAACTCAACAATACCGTAGGGTCTTTTCTACAACCAAAGACATAACTACTATAAGCTGCATGTGAAAGAATCCATATCCTAAAGGTTGTGTGCAAAGGGACTAAACATTTTCTGTTGTAGCAGACTAAAAGCCCCATCATCAGCTTATTTTAACATATATTTGTATAATTACTTACAGACACGCACAACACGTAAAATAACCGAACTTTCGCCAAGCGCTACATAGCATTGCCCCCTTCTTCTGCACTGTTATTTACTACTACTTTCAAAGAAGTGATAGCAACCGGCCATATGGAAACTTACCGCTACGTGATACTTGACATAATAGTGCACGATCCAAGCCGGAATCAGCAGCCGTGTGAAAGTGAAGATTCCTGCATTATATACTTTGAAAGTCTGAAAATAACAATAAAAAACAAACAGTTAAACAGAAGGAAGTGTGGCTTATTATCCTCGACGTATTATGACAAGTGTATCCTGATAGGTGTTATTTTACAGTCAGTCGGACAAGCATTATTATTATTTTCAAGAATACTGCACGTTCTTCAAACCGTGAAAACTTCTACGCCTTGCTGCTGTAACGTATAATTGCACACAGCAGCTGTCACGGTTAAGACCGCTGATTTGTTGACCAGTCACTATATTTACTCCACCTACTACTGTCGGCAGCCGATTTTCACGGCCAAGTCAACTGGGAAAACGGAACACATGTACGCATTTACATCAGTAAACTCACATAGAGCCTCCAGAGACTTTGCGGCTCCAAAAAGCGGGACCAGAATTTAGCCACGGGTCCGAGTGGTTTGGGCTCAATGACAGGCTCGCGGTGACTGAGCTCCTGGTCTTTCAACCATTGCCTTCTTAGTTTCGTTAGCTGGTCCAAACGAAGCTTTTCGTCCGGCGTATAACCCGACATGCTGTAGGCGCGAAAATTTGCAAAACAGTTTCACTTATTAGATAACACAGTTGAAAGGAAGAACAGCATTAGCTGAAGCCTGCAACCTACTGAGGTCACTGTCACTGATTTACTTCCGGTTTCCTGACTCAGAATAACTTCCGGTGATTATACCGCTTATTTCCGGTGTCACCGACTGAGAATAAACTTCCTGTGATTACACTGCTTATTTCTGGTGTTACTGAATTCATGTTTTCCGGAGCACGCCTTCTGTTGGACAGGAGGGCAATAACAGCCGTCTTTTTGAATAGTCGCTTCCCTGTAGATGTGCAAAACAAACCTCGAATCTGTTGAATTGCATACACTTTTCCAAATAAATAATCGATTTGTGTTTTTTTTCAAACAAACATAAAAGGTGAATATCATAAAATCATTTATATATAACCAAAACAGTTTTATGATACAGGAAACGATTTTTGCATTTTGTTATCAAAAACGATACCTTTTTAAAATTATGACCCAGAAAATAAGACATAACATGTTAAGTCATTTGTCTGTATTGAGAAATGCTGATGCATCCGTGGGTAATATAGATAGCAGTAGCTCTAGCTGTCATCTGCTCTGTTCATAACAGAAACGTATCTAGTTATGTCAGCACAGAAGGGGAAATGTCAGCGTACACAGTCTCACCCAGTCCCTGTCATCAGTTCAGAACAGGTGCGTGAAGTTGGCCAGTGAAACTAAGGTTCATTTGACCAGTATAGTTTCACCATTTATCAAAACACTTCTTTACCTTGTTTTAAGAGGCAGAAAGTAATATAAGAACTTAAATCCAAATGTTTAAATGTTTTTTATTGTTGTCACTTAATTTTCCTTTAGTAAGAGTTTGCTGCAGGGCATGCTGCTTTTAAAATCATCTGGGGGTTCCAATAGCTTCACCCATCAGGCGGTCAGAAAACAAGATAGACCCCCCCTTCAACTTGTGAAACACTACAACTGCTCTGGTAAATTTAAGAACAAAGTGATGCAAAAGGGACCGAAAGGTTAAGGTGTAGATTACGGTTTTTCATTCGGATAAGGTGTCGGAAACCATCTGAGCACATGGAAATCAGATTAAATAGTCGGAAGTGTATATGAGGCAAGTATGGCACAACGCTGCAAAATATTTATTGGCTAAGCCTCCTGAGAATACATGGTACAAAGCTGCTTTGGCCAGACCTTTGGTAAGATCAAGTGGGCAATTTTAAAAAGTGCCCCCCTGAATCTTAAGCTTTCACAACTGTGTGATTATATGTCATTACCATATAATTTTCTGCCATGTTTACTGTTGACTTTGACCCTGGCTGGATGACTCTTTGATGGACCTCATAATCATAAAATTGGTGACACATCTGTGCCATACTGCATTCCTGAGAGGACTAGCAATTGCACAAGAACTGTTCATTCATTCATTCAGTCGTTCTTTTTTTCTGTGGTTTAATTGTTACAGTAGATAAATTTGCACCCGGAATGTTGTTCTTCAAACCATTTTGGGAAATATTTATTGTATAATTCACCTTATTTTTATAGAAACATGAAAGTCAAGCTAATAGAATTAACTAATAGTTCATTTATTCTTCTGCACTATTTTCAGAAAAGGGTTCACCTGTTTGCTGTGGGGTTACCACAGACAAGCAACTCTTAATGGAAGTAGATAATCACGCTTCTGCTGGATGACCACGCTGCTGTTCCTGGATGATCACATTGCTGATCTTGAATGATCACGCTGCTGTTCCCAGATGATCACGCTTCTGCACCTGGATGATCACATTGCTGATCTTGAATGATCACGCTGCTGTTCCCAGATGATCACGCTTCTGTACCTGGATGATCACACTGCTGGTCTTGAATGATCACGCTGATGTTCCCAGATTATCATGCTGCTGTTCCTGGATGATCATGATGCTGATGCTGGATAATCATATTCCTGTTTTTAGATGATCACTGTGTTATTACTGGATCATTACCCTATTAATCATAGATAATCTTGCTGTTAGTGCTGGTTGATGATCATTCTGTTCACTCTGAAGAAGGATCACACCTATCCTAGTTTTTTTCCTAGAAGTTCTGAGGCCAGAAGACAAATTTAAAAATAGTGAATGAAGATTAAATGCCTTACTATTAATTGCTTATATGTGATATGACATACATCAGTCTGAACTGTTGGAATGTCCTTCTCAAGTGTCTAACTTTCCTGCGCCATTAATTACTACTCATCAGCAACTGGTTTATATTTAAAACACAGCGCTAGATTAAAGAGAGTCAGGATCACTTGGTGTTTTGCATTATTAGCTCTGTCGCCCTTCACTAGGCTTGAGGTGTGAATTCCTGTGCGAATCTGACCAAACCATGTGGGATCCTGACAAGATCATCTGTTTGCAAAACACATACAGGAAGGGTTAGATCAAATGCAAATTGAAATGATCCTTTATTTGCAATTTGCACAGGTACATTGCAAAGCTTTTACATATCCCATATTTATCTCCTGTTTATGACAGACACACCAATATATACAGTGCCTGTCAAAGGTTTGAACACAGCAAGCTACCTACAATGGAGAGTGGTAGGTGTTGCATCACATGACCTGGCCACCTGACCAAAACACAGTTGAGAGGGTTTTGGAGGAGTTTGACCAGAGAGTGAAGGAAAAGCGGCCAATGAGTGCTCAGCATATACACCACATTCCAAATTATAATGCAAATGATAGTTTTCTCTGATTTTCCTAAATTGTCGATGCAAATGACAGTCAGCATAATTTTTGAGTCATCAACCATTACAGTATAATTCGAATGTTACTGAACAACCCTCCCAATGATAACAGTATGTTTTCCAAAAAATAAAAAACTTAAAATGCACTGTGGGGGCAGCATGGTGGTGCAGTGGTTAGCACTGTTGCCTCACACCTCTGGGACCCGGGTTCGAGTCTCCGCCTGGGCTTCCTG
>JABFDZ020000087.1:121888-134177 GCA_019775955.2 Pollimyrus isidori | reverse complement strand
GATGCTGATCTTCCCACCTCAGTAAATGTCAGACGCATTAAAGCTGCTTGCTGTGTCCCCATCCAAATGACTGTCTCCCTTCGAGAGGCCAAAATGACCACAGCATACCGCCTATCCAGGGGGCAGGCGGTAGGGATGCGAGGGTGAGGGCTGCTGCGTCAGAGAATGCCACACGGCCGGGCTGGGGGGGCCTTGGGCATTGCGTGCCCCCTTGGCACCCGTGCACCCGGAGGCGTGCCATGTGACAGAAAGTCGGCATTGATTTCTGTTTAGGTGGGGCTCAGTTTAAACTCTCTGCAGCGGATTAAATTGGCCCCACAGGCGTGTCATGGGGCCCGCAGACTGTTGCTGTTGGGCAGCCGAAGCGATTTGAATGGAGACGGGTTTCACTGGACACCATGTGTCCGGAACGCACGAATGACCCAAAGTGTCCCTTGTCAATTGCAGATTACAACCTTCCCACAGGATCTGGACATGGAAACAATCAGTAAGGTAAAGCAGACAAACACACAAATCCATTTTTTTTTTGTTATACAGTACAAAATGTGCGAGAACGTTAGTGAAATGTACCCATGCTGCTGTCATGCTGTCGTGTTCTGTGCATTTACTGTGTCAGCTACAATGCCCCTTTCTGGGTATGAGTGATATTAAGGGAATTAGGGGATGTTAAGTGCATTGTGGGTAAGCCAGGTGACTCTGTAGGATGGGAATACAGATGGCTGCAATTGGGCTTGACGGAGAGACTTGCGGCTGTGATCCAGGTCTGCGGTATTCCCCCACGTAGGGGGTGCAGTACCGTGGGGGCCAGTCCGTCCTCTCCGGCCCCAGGTACTGCCCCGGCGTCAACAGTCACGGTGGCTACCTGTGCGAGACAGGACACTGCTGCGGGGAGACTGGCTGCTGCACCTACTACTATGAGCTCTGGTGTAAGTATGGCTCCCCCTACAGGCAGGACGCAGAACATCAAGAGTTTACAGGTAGCATATTACGTAAAGATAGTACCCTTCAAATGCCCATTAGCAAAATAATAAAAGATGTCACTTGTACAAGGAACAGTCATATGAAAATTTTCTTTTTATATAGAATAAAACCACATTTTGTGTCAATGTAAACCTTTCACCAGAAGGTTGTTGGTTTGAGTCTTCATCTGCTAATGAAATAATTGGATAGTTACTATAGGAGAGCATTGCTGTGTTCTGGAACCCATTCTGCGTTGGGTCCCGTCGCAGGGTTCTGGCTCCTGTGGACCATGCTAATCCTGTTCAGCTGCTGCTGTGCCTACCGGCACCGGCGGGCCAAGCTGAGGATCCAGCAGCAGCAGCGGCAGAGGGAGATCAACCTCATCGCCTACCACGGTGCCTGCAACTACCCAGCATCCATGCTGGACCTCAGTACGTGGCCTCTGGCTGACCCTAACCCTCTGCTGGGCTCTCATCTCTCGCCTCATTTGCCAGTATTCATTTTTATGAAGTCCAGTGGAGCCGTATTCCCACACATCTCGGGGATGCAGGTGCTGCAGGTTTTGTTATGGCTCTCCTCGCCGTGGCCCCTGTCGCCGTGGCCCCTGTCGCCGTGGCCCCTGTCGCCGTGGCCCCTGTCGCCGTGGCCCCTGTCGCCATGGCTCCTGTCGCCATGGCTCGTGTTGTTGTGGTCCCTGTGTGCTGCTTTTTCAGATGCCTCTTCTAGTTTTACACAGACCACGTTTTGCTGAAGGACTGGAACTTTGTGGTTGACATTGCACTGGTGTGAGGTTACCCATATATGAATATGTTTTTCTAGGTTTCCTGGCCTCATTCAAGCTCCCGTCCTATGAGGAGGTGGCAGCCCGGCCCAACACCCCTCCTCCACCATACAACACGGTGTTGGGCTTGCAGGGGGCAGCGGCGCAGTATGCCCACGCGGGCCCCAGCGGTATGGCCTCCTCTCACAGCTCCGACATCTACACCAGCTGTTCCTGCGAGTCCTGCTCGGCCTCCTCGCCCTGCAGCACCTCCTTCTCCGTCCAGGTCACTGATGAGACGGACACCAGCAATGCCACCACGCCCAGCGAGATGGGCGACCCTTGCCCTCTGGCCACTGATGCGGGCTCCCCCTCCACATCACTGCCTCCGCCCACCCTATCCGACCCCCTGGGTGTATTGGTGGAGCAGGAGGAGGACGGAGGCCTTGTAGAGGAGCCCCCTGAGGAACAGCCTTCCCCCAAACCAGCCCAGTCCCCACCCAGACACGCTCTCTTCTCCCCGAATGTGGATTTCTTTGAACCCGACGGGCGTGCCTCTGAGGCAGACGTGGAGGAGGAAGAGGAAAAGGCCGAGGAGGCGGACGAAGGCCACTTCCGGCACCGGCGGCTGACGGGTGACTCGGGCATCGAGGTGTGCCGCTGCCAGGTGGAGAGCGAGGATGAGGAGGAGGAGCAAGGGCGCCAGCTTGCCAGGGCCAAGGAGGTGGGGGAGCGCGAGGAGGCTGAGGGCCAGGAGGAGCCCGGCTTACTTCACGACAGCGCGGACTGCTCTGCCCGGGCTCTGGCACCAGCGCCACCTGCTGATGAGTGCACCGGCCTGTGCGCCTCCAGCCCCCTCCTCCCCAGGGGTGGAGATTCTGTTGTTGGCATGGAAACTGTGTGAGGGGCCTGATGTGTGCCAGCAATGGAACTAGACAGGAGCTAATAGCGTGTGGGACTAATAACTGTGTGCAGCGGGAGGCAAGCGAGGAGGTGGCATCAGACCCACAGCCCTGCCACCAGGTGGCGCTCGCGGGGGGAGGGGGGGGGGCGTCATGGACCCTGGCTCTGTGCAACCCGACTCTCTCTCTACCACACATAAGAAGAAGAGTAGGCAAACTACAAGAGCATCCAGTGTCTAGAAGTTTCTAGGAGCAGAGGCAGGGGCCGTGCCCTGCTGAACGGTCTCTGTTTGCGCTGGCGCAGTGCTGGTGCTTCAGGGGAGTAGCTCTCTGCACATCCGCAGCCAGCAGATGGATTGAAGTACAGAGTGATGGAGGCACGGCTGTGTACACGGCGCCCCCTGCTGGCTCCGCCCCACCCCAGTGTGCTCACTTAACCTCTCCTTCTGTCTCTATAGCTGAGTGTCAGTAGGTTATTCCAAAACTCATTTCTGGTTCTGGAGACAAGGAAGGAGCCGGTTTGACTTCTAAACCGGCCTGGTGTCCCCTAAATGCTCCTGGCCCACGGGCTGGACCGACCACTGTCATGGCCGACCTATCATGCTGCTTTAGACTGGTCCATTCAGATGCAATAATTACACTAATGAGGACGGCATTAAAACCAGTGATGTGATAATGGTGGCACTAAGCCAGTAATCCTTTCTCATACGGTGTCTGACATTATGGTTGGTCCCTTCAGACGTCCTAAATGACACCAAAGTGGTTTCAATCTGCTAGAACTCTTGGATTCCAGTTTAACCAGTGGCAAAGCTGCTCCTTGAATTCTGGTGATGGAATTCCCAACCAGCTATGTACAAAACAAGTATTTAAATGCATATATATATACAAACTGCTGTGAAATGTATTATGGCATCCGAACAATGCCCTCTGCAATATGTATTATCACAGCCCTCTCAGTAGAGGGCGCTGTTCTGCTTGTTAATGCTGCAGAAGCCTATGGCTATCATTGTATAGGCTACTGCTAACCCTTACTGCTGATGTTGAATGTAATTTGCCTCCATCGTGTCAAACACAATGTCAGCCTGACCTGGTCCATCCTTCGGACCCGGGCAGCTAGATTTCAGGCCTCAGTGTCTCCACACTTTTCATGTTGTACCTCCCTGACCTGGCACTGGTTCCTGTGGCCACCTAGTGGCCTGTCATGGAAAAAATCGTCAAGAAAAAGGCCTCACTGAGGGCGATAATAACTACTATAGAACACATGCTGGTTGGGCTGGAGGAAGCATGGTACTCATAGGTACTTGCGGGTACTTGTGGTGATGTAGAGGTCAATTTAAATCTCATTGCATTCGAGTTTCAGAATGAGTGTACGTTTTGAGGCATCATATTTATTTCTGTTTAACGTTTCTTTTTTTGGTTATGGTTTGAGGATATGAATGTTGAGCAAACAGCAGCCGGTAGCAACGGGGCCTGGTTTCCTGCGTGTCTGTGTGACGTCTCGCGTATTTATGGCCTGGCTCAACCTGGAGCGGATCCCATGCAGCTTCACCAGGTTCATCAAGGCACGTTTGGCTAGATGGAGTAACTTCTTCTTCCTAATGTCCGGCATGGCATAAAGGGTGGGGGTACAGCCCGTCCAAACTGACATTTGTGTCATCTCCATTGTCACTCAGTGTATCTGGTCTTGCAATTGAACTAGTGGCTGTCGATGGACTGTAATTTGTCATCCATCATCAGCTGCTAGCTGATTTGAAGTGAGAGTGTAAGGGGAAATTTGTAAGTATAAAGTCAGTACAATTTTTTTTCTATGAACATGTATAACTATAGTTAAAGTTAGAAAGAAAAGAAAGACAAAAATAGACCTGTATGGACCTGGGGGATGTTCCACAAAGCAGGATTTCTCAGTCAACTGGATAATTTTAGCCAAACGTGAAAACTGTCGAATGGGAAAGCAGGTAAGTGAGAATCCTATTGGACAATCCTTACATATGTCTTATCTGGCTAATGATGACACCCTGCTTTGTGGAACCCCCCCCCCCCCCCCCCTTATCAAATACAATAAATAAATCAGATATTATGTCATAGGCTGTCTATGAGCTTGCATTGTGTATGCAGTGGGGATGGATGTATGGATGATGGATGGAAATTATAAATCAGTCAAATTTATAAATGAACTCACGGAATATCCCAGTGATTAAAAGCATGAATGTAAGACGATAAAGCCCATAATAACCTGATTTAAATAAATATATGCCAGCTTATCCTGATAATGTGGTTAATAACATGCTGCCTCCCAAATGCACACGTGTCCCGTAAGTTGAACCATGATTCAGCCGTCCATGGAACTTCCCTGATGTGATGGTGACATGGGGGGGAGCTGTACGTAGTATTTATTCAGACCCCTCCCTTGTGACTTGAATTGTAGAGTGTATGTAGGTAACTATGTTGCCTTTTTCCAATTGGACATAAGGTGAAGGTGATTGTGTTTGATGCCTGTTTTTTGTGAGACCCAAATTATAGAGTCTCCATCCAATGGTACAAATTGGTACCCTTTTTTCTGACAATGCACCTGTAGACTTGCAGCTGTTTTGTTAAACATCTGTTTCCAAGGTTCAGCACTAACAACATCAAGGCTACACTATATCATTTTGTCTTATGGATGCCATTCCAAGCCTTATTATTCTTCCACTCATTCATGGATTTATTAGTGGTAGATCAGGGTATTGCAGTTGGGAAAAGTTCAGTGTGATGGCCACAACAGTGTCACGTGATGACGGGGTGGTGACATCACTCTGACCACTCATCGGCCGCCCACTGCCGCTCACTGAGGCGTGGAGCGGTGAGGTCAACCCGCCGAGCTGGGTGATGTAACTCCGACATATCATTGGTTAGCCAGCTGTCACTCAAAGAGAAGGGGAACCCAGTGACCAATAGTCTGCAAGATGTTGCTAATGGAGATATGAAGTCAAATTGGGGCCTGAATCCTATTCTTAATGCTGAATAGGCTTCCGGCCTTTTGTTTTGTCATGATACTTATTTCAAACAAACTGAAAAGAGGTGATTCAGATTAAATGTTTTTTTGTTTAAATGATCTGTTTCTTTGTTTAATCCTTCCAACCATTCCAAAGTTCTACTGAATTATATCATTTCTATGTTTAAGCCTAATCTGAACATAAAAATTTACTGTCATAATTGTGGCTTGCTTATAATTGTGCCACAATACAGTTACTTTTTAAATAACCTCATTACTGTGTAATTAAGTGTGACTTCATCACATTTGTATCATTCATCTTAATTGATAACGCAAGTCTTTAAAATGCACATGACTTATGAGGGCGAACAGAAGAAACAAAGCTGTTGTAATGGAGAGCCGCGTTATACATTTTATGCTGTGAATTTCCAGTCTGTCTACTTACTGTTAAACACCAGCATTCAGCATTTTGTGCTTGAACTGAATTTTGTCAACGCAAAGCTACACATCGTTCAGCGAGTGGCTGTCAGCTGCTTGGCAGACAACCGAGGGGAACCTCACCTGGAGCACGAGTGACAGCGCGATGGTCCAGCCCGCATCACTGAGGTCTGCGCAGAGGCCCAGACTGCGTCCTCAGACTGTTACCCTGCGCTGCAGCCGTGCTCCATGCGTCCCGTCTTTCACTGCATCTTTATAATCTACATTTTGAAATACTCTGTGTTCTGAGAACCTAAAAACTGTCAAATAAGCGGCTGTGGAGTACATCACGTTTGATGCACAACCATCACGTTTGAGCCTAAATGTTTCCCTACGATGGCACAGGCCTCCGAAACGCCCCCAGAGGCCTTGCCGCCCTCGCCGCCGCTGAGCACTGAGATGCAGCGGCCTGAAAGGCAGCCAGGCCATTCCCCGAAGACGCTCTCTGTCGCCGCGCGCATGCCTTCTGATGTACGATGCACGTGACACGGCGGCTGCGCCTCACTCCTAATCCGTAGCGCCATCCAGTCACCCAGCTTGTCGAGTTGTGAAGCAGACACGATGTTTTTAAAGTGGGGACAACGAAAATGTTTCAGAGTGATACCCTGCCTGGACTGCAGCGAGACACCCATCTCATGCATACTGGATTTAGGCTCAGTGACCCAACATGTTTGCCAGTCAAGCAGAGGGATATGTTTGTCTTACTATTCAATTACAACTTCTTATATTTACCGTACTGTTAAATATGACCGTTTCCCTGCCAAAACCTGGTGTACGGTGCAACCTTCATTATCCTTAAGCTCTGTTCATTTTTGAGGTCGGAACATTGAAGATGGTTCTGGTATCATGCAGCTCACTTTCATTTTTACGGTTTCAAGTCGCCGCTCTCTCCAACTTATCAGTATTGTTCATAAACAGCCGATTAACTTGTGCGAAAATAAATGTTGAGACACGCTCTTTGTGGTCTGCTTTCCCCCAGACCGGGCGTTCCGTCAACACTACAAGTCCACTGATCCCTGGAGACGTCCGTATCCTCCAACGCCGGGTTGTGTGGATAGACGTTTCTATCACACAGCTAACCGGGCATCTAGTGTGCACTTGTGCATAAACCGTGACTCGCCTCCTGCCCGTGGCCCACTTCTATACGGCAAATAGGTTAGGAGGGGATGCAAAGGAGAGGGCTCCCTTTACAAAAACCTGCCTATGAATCAGCGTCGGCAAAGTGCGTTTGTCGGTTAAGTATGATCACTGCTGACAGAAACAGTGCACGGTGGGGGGAGGCGGAAGGAGTTCAATTTCCAAGGCTTTGGGGACTGTGGGGACTGAGCAGGGCTGTGGCAAAGCTGGGGGCAGGTCCGCTGTCAAACATAAACCCCCTATCTCCCCACTCACTCACGCAGTTACGGGGTGGAAATGCATTAAAAAGCTTCCACAGTCCCACGCTTCCTAATTTAACATCCATCTGATGATAATTTTTGTCTCCCATTAGGTCTATTGGATAAAATCTTCACCCTCTCCTGTTGAATACATTTCCCGTTTAATTCTGTTTATTTTTATGGTTTCCTCACTTTATTTACCGTAAAAGAAGATCACCTTCAAAATCTGAAATCTGCCCTTGCCAATAATAATAATAATAATAATAATAATACTTTTTACTCATGGAAAATTACTGAATAGACTCCAAACATACTCAAACTGTAATGCATGGGCATTTATGAATTTATGATTTTAAGTAAAATAAAAATATCTGAGCAAAGTACGCATTTTATCTTCCAAACATGAGTGACACCCGGGGTAATGAATCTACAATAAAGTATGCACCACATTAGACGTGTAATTTTCAAGCATGAGAAGCCATAGCGATGAATAACAGTGCATAAAATAACTTCCATTCGCCGTTGTTTGATATCAGTATGTTGCGTATCCGTATTATATGGCCGTGTTTTTTTACATCATGTAATAAAAAGTACCGTGTCATTGACTGACCTTGACTGCTTCTGGGAAGTGCTGCTAGAAATGTGCTTAGCTGCAGGCGCTGCGTTTATCGTTTCAGGACTTTTACGGTACTTTAGCACCGCCGGGTGGCCAAAATGGAACACTGCGAGCTGCAATCTGCACCGTCTCATAGGTAAAGATGCTGCAGTTCCGGGGAGGGAAAAACCTGATCTGATTTCAAAATGGCATTTAAAATTCAGCCCGAGCTACAACAAAAAAAGATGCCGGGGTTGTCACTCACATGGCGCCAGCCAAGGTCGCGGCCCACACTGCTTCCACTCCAAAAGTTAATTTTACACGAGAACAGCGAACCAACACCTAATTCTCCAGACATCTTCCAGAACATTCCTTTACGTTATGGGGCCTTCATTTCCTGGCTTGGCCCTGTTAAGAGAAAAGCCTGATTTAAACTATATAGCTTCCTCTGAAAAACACACAAATTCCACTTCAAAGTGTTACATGATCTTGTCCAATGAAGCAGAATTTTACATATTAGACGCGTACTATCTATCGGGGGTGGAATGGAACTATAAATCGTACCTTGACTTTTGCCCGAACACCACATATACATATCTATGATAACATTTATCGGGGGGGGGGGGGTCATCTACGACAAAAAATGGCTCGCTGTAAAAGTGCCGTGTATGGGAAGATGCAGTTATAACGCATGAATCATGCACTACCAACAAAAAAAAACCATTTGAACATGTATAAACACTGAACAAATGCATGAATCATTTACTGAAAAAAAACCTTTTCGATTAAGTATGTACACTGAATCATATGCTGTATGGAAAAAAATATCCACAGCTCATTAAGCGGAGCGGAGAAAATGCCGTATTCATTTAACCATTTGCTTACAAGCTGTGAATAATAGTGCATAAAGAAAACTGATAGACTTGCTTAAAATTATTTTCACCGGACCGCCCCAGGCACTTGCAGAACGTTGCCTAATCAGTCAAAGACGTCAACGGGGAAGCACGGACTGTGGGTGTCGCTTATACTGTCTTTGGTCCATGCTGCATGCTTGTCCGATAGGCTGAAGCAGAAAAAAAGTTTCCGTACCCGTTTGAGCCACTCCTCCATACATTTTCTCCATGTGATTCCCCATGCACTCAAGTTAAAAACAGATTTTTTTAGACTTTAATTAGTCGCGATATTCTTGTCTTTGAATGCATTTCTTTCTTGGCGAATTATTTTTTTTCCAAGTTTTCAACCAAGATTAATCAGAGACTCGTCGATTCCACTGCTTTCTTCCATTTGCATTGCTTTTGAAGGCTCTTGTTTCTGTAGCCGAGGTGAGACGTGTCCCTATAATAACGCCGTGCATGGCTGTCACACAGTTAAAAAGCCATTCTGACGGACGCTTTTGAGAGCGCGTCACGTCTCCGCGTCTGTTTTTCTTTTGTTTTGTTTTTCAGCGACCGCTAAGCGGGGGCCAGAGGGGGAGACATGACGGCCGAAGTGAACCCGCGGTCCGATGCCTCACGGCCCGACGGTAAGGCGCGCCGCCGGCGATTTGCGTGAATGCGAACCGCGCACCTGGCTTTGCGGAGGCGAGCGCAGCCGACCCGCAACGGCGGATCGGGGGGTCGGGCACAGCGCGGATCGGGCGCCGCCATGTGACTCAGAGGCAGACGATTTGTTATCTTAATTCGCTACATTATTACTCCATATGCAGGAATAAGAAGTGGCAAAGTATAGGCTGCTCTGTCTTTTGTTGGTCTGTATTGCCTGGATGGGGGGCGCACGTCCGGACACACGCTCCAGCGACATGCACTCATGGCCCGTTTCCCTTTGCCCTATAACACAGATCAACGCGACCGAAGTGTATTTGCAGTACGCGACACGCCACGGGATGTTACGCTTTATTCCGTTATACTAAAGTTTGCATTCTGAAGCGAGTAGTTGCGCGTTATTTTAGTAGTATAGTACTAAACTGGTTTACTGTCGCGTTGTTTTCGGTGAGTTAATTGCCTTGTTTGTGTGGGATTATCCATTTGGCCATAGTTAAAGATCCCCAGTTCACAGCAACGCCCCCAAACATGCAGAAGTAACGTGATTACCTGCGGATTTACCGCGGTGCACAAAGAGCGCCTTCATTTCAATATTCGTTTCTGAATTTTCGTGCTTAATAAATATGTATTTTATTGCACATGCGCGATAAAGAAAAAAACCCAGTACCTACTCCCTAAATCAGTTAAATAAATGCATTTGCGAGGGCTCGGGACTGGCAAGAAAGAGGCTGGTTATTTGTCTGTACCTTCGGGAAGCGCTGATCTGTTACATAACGCGCTGCTTCGCTGCCATCCTGTTATGTAAGTGGTATATGGTGATTTCAGTCATGTTTGCCAGCAACGGTACACACCATTTTCGGCCATATTTGCCCCACCCCCCCCAAACTACTGAAATTGTACTGCCTTAAATCCGGCGCTGTCGGCGAGTGGTTCTGCGTGTGTCGTCATTGTGCAATATAAGCCACAGGCATGTAGAGGGAGAGAGGGTGTATTCCTGGACCCCTTTCTAGTCATCTTCACATTCATTCCTT
This sequence comes from Pollimyrus isidori, assembly GCA_019775955.2. NCBI lineage: Eukaryota > Metazoa > Chordata > Actinopteri > Osteoglossiformes > Mormyridae > Pollimyrus > Pollimyrus isidori. Next base: position 123,564 of record JABFDZ020000087.1, on the reverse strand, counting down.
ACCTAAGGCGAGCAAAAGTTAAGGACGGTGGATTTTCCGACCCGGTCTGACATGCAGGGATGGAGCTGCTTAAGAGGTCATTCCCGCTTTAAAAAGTGACATCCAGTTCGATATAAATGAATTTCTAACATATACAGTGGCCATTATTGCCCAGAAAGGGCGCTAAGGAGTGGCGGCAGGTTTGCACGCATTTATTTAATGCATGGTTTGCGATTTGTGTTTGTGGCTGAGTTTTTGACGGTTAGGCACCGGTCTTGCTTCTCTGACTCGTTTCCTCCGGAGGAGGTTTAACTGAGCTCGTTTTGTGCCAGAACAGACCATAGATTTCTTTTACCCCGTGTTTATGTTTTGATTGCGATATACTCTTGCCTGTATAAATATTGCGTTGTAGATTTAAAAAAAATGACTTTGTATAACGCCCTTGACTATTAGAAAAGTGCTATACAGTACATGCAAAACTTGAATGATAATGGTGTTATTATTAGGGTTAACATTTTTTTGCAAAGCTCTTTGCATAAGTCATTTTTTTTTCCTGACAGTTTTTACACATGCAGCTAGATCTTTCGTGGCTGTTCAAAGGGTGCAACAGCAGTCCTCCAATCCAGGGACAGGCATACAACCTGTATGCGGCGTGCTGCGCGCAAATGCTGCACAAGTCTCAGTACACGCAAGGCTGCGTCTGCTGAGGTGGATATGTGTCGCAGACTTATCTTTGTAGTTTGTGGGTGAGGGTGGCCCAGCCAGTCCATGGAACGAGACTGAATCTTCTGTATTTTTGTTTTTCCACTGAGAGGAAATGACCTCCTCGCCTCCAAAATAAAAGCATGAAAACAGCCTTGGTAACAGCCCCCTTCCTCCTCTTGGTCACCTCACTACAGCGCGGTGTTAGCAGCACCTAGTGAGCAGCCGTCAAGGTCTCCATGCAGTGTGGACATACCCTGCTACATCACCGACATGTATTTACCTAGCAATCTTTTTTTTTTTGTAAAGTGACATACAATTCAGAGCGCAGGGCCAGCCAGTCTTATCTGCAAAGGGCTGGTGTGTGTGCAGGTATTTTGGATGACATTTAGGTCAGAGGTTCAACTCCAAGTATGAAGACCCATCAGACAATTAGTCCTCTAATTAGTAATCTAATTAGGGAGTTGCACCAAAAACTGGCATACCCAGCAGCCCTTGCTGGATAAGATTGCCCACCCCTACTCTAGAACAGTTGAGGACTTTGCCCAATAGTGAAATCACTTTCATTCTTAGAAAAATGTCCTGCTTTTTAAACCTCCTGATTTGGGAGGTTAGCTTAGTAGTTACCGAGGAGCTAAATGAACGCAAACATCCAGATGAATATAATAATAAACCATAAATGTGAGCCAGGGTGGAGGCCTCGCTGCATGACCTTTGCAGACCTTCTGTTTACATATTCTTCCAGTTTGGCGGCTCCACATTCTTCCCCAAATAATTCTGTGACTCGACTGAGTTGTTTGTTTTAGTTCCCATGTCACGTGACGGAGGAGGGCGCCGGTGATTGGCGGAGGGACCGACTGCCGCGTGGTTCCCCCACGGGGAGCGAGCGACTTCCTGGGCGGGGGGGGGCCCCCCCCCCCCCGGCCGCCGCCCCCCCGGCGCGGGCGGCGGCGGGGGCGGGGGCGGGGGGGGGGGGGGGGGGGGCGAGCGGGGGG
>JABFDZ020000087.1:85941-102592 GCA_019775955.2 Pollimyrus isidori | reverse complement strand
CCGGTCCACACCCCCTGTCCACACCGACGTCACAGTACTGACGCTCCGGTCCACACTGACGTCACAGTACTGACGTGCCGGTCCACATCCCCGGTCCACACCGACGTCACAGTACTGACGCGCCAGTCCACACCGACGTCACAGTACTGACGCGCTGGTCCACACCACCGGTCCACACTGACGTCACCGTACTGACGCGCCTGTCCACACCGACGTCACAGTATTGACGCGCCGGTCCACACCGACGTCACACGTGCCAAGTAAAAAGATTTTTGTTGTTTTTAACTTTTTGTCTCTGTACAAATTGTTATATAGATGTATTCTAATGACATCAATTTGTGTTCTTGTTTTTGTGAGGGAACAAAATGTGATTAAGGGTCCGGGGCTGAAGACTTTTGAGTTTTTCTTGACTTAAAATTTATACTAAACCGTTTTATCCAACCCGCTTAAATTGCACTGAAGGTCATTTTCAGGGAGCGATCTGAGTAAGAGTGTGTACATCCTTCAAAAGGTACCACGTTTACACATTGTGAGACCCAGTAAAAACGTTTCTGGTAATTTTTTAAATGGTAAAATAAAGCAGTTTTTTGATCCCCAATTTTCACGTGTGGAGTTTTGTTCAAGGTGTAGCTTTCATTTTCATCTTTCATTTTCCCTCTCCCTCTCCCTTCATCCTTCCCTCAATTCATCCCTTCCTCCATCTTCTTCAGCTTTGTATGAAAAGGACTCAGGTGTGCTGCTGGGGTCTAAATCCACTTACTGTTTTCGTTCCGTCAGTCCATTACTACTACGCAGATTAATACGGCACCGCCTCTCTCGGGGGGGTCTGTTACTGAGGTGAACGCAGGGTGTGAGGGGGCGAGACCCCCCAGGCAGGTGCCATGCGTCTTGTTTACTGGGGACAATGGAAAATCGGATAAATATCACTTGTTGACAGGATTCGCATATGTATATTCTATTAAAAAATGGTTTGCGTGTTTCCACAGGCGGTGAAGTCTGGAGGTTTGCTGGACTTCAGGTCACCTGTGATTACTGTGCGTGCGTCGGTATAAACTATGTGTCCTCTGTCAATAGGGCCTTTTTTGTTTTTAATGAACTGGCACATTCCTTGACTGCCTGTCCACCCTAACTGGGAAGTTACGTCTTATTCGTTGAGTTTAATTTTGAATTTCGTCCTGTAGGTGGCCTGCTAGTTAGGGACACAGGTGCACTATCTGAGGTGTTAGTTTTGCCTTTGTCGATTTAATAGGCTGGAATGGGTGTTTCTCCAGTCTGGCTCTGACCAGTCAGATTGATTATGGCATCATTTGGCCCAGTTTAATATCAATGGGTTAAATGAATGTTGATCTGTGATGTTCCTGGTTCAGGAACATGGGCAATCTGGGCTAAATGATACTTGTGCTTCTGAGTGGTGCTGATTTTGGTAGGGGGGGACTCAGGTGCCTGGCCCCTCAGTTTCTCTTGCCGCGTGCACATAATGGACCCCAGCTGACGTCAGCCTGGCGCGGGCATTGTTTTTGGCAGGCCAGGTTACCATGGCGAGGCATCGTCACGAGGCCCCACCGCTAAATCAGTGCGCCGTTGCCGCGGTCGACCACCTTCGACGGGTTTCTTTGCCATTGTTTGTTGCCGCTTAAACGGATCTGCCGAAAGTACGACTGCCGTCACCCGCGACTTGCCTCCTTGTGACCAGTGAGGACGGCCTGGTACGGAATTCCACTTCAAAGCACCGGTGGCTGCAGGAGACACCTCCGTCGACAAGGTTAAAAATAGCCGCGGTTCTGGGGCGGGACCTTTGTTGGACTGTCTTTGTAGCCGAACTTGTCACCCTGGCTTTACTTGCGTCGGGGGGCCCCGTTTGGACACCAGCAGTACTTATTTGGGGCCATTGGTTGGGGGGGGAAGTGAGGAAAAACGAAGGCTGTTGGAGGAAGTCAAGCCAGCGGGGAGCCTGCTGCTTGACCAACTCGCCCTCCGGGAGTTTTCTATCAGGACTGAGAGGCTGGAGTGTAACGCACTGGAGTGTAACGCACTGGAGTGTAACGCACTGGAGTGTAACGCACTGGAGTGTAACGCACTGGAGCTGTACGCACCCAGCCCACACCAACACAATGCCATGTGGCTCCGAGTCCCTTTCAACAGCCTGCCGTCGGAGAGAGGCTCCAACCTTTTGAAGCGCGCAGCTGATCTTTATGACTAAAGCCATCATTGTGCAATTGATATCCCTCTAACCCCCACCCCCACCCCCCGGCAAAATGGCACCATGGCCAAACAGCATTAGTGATCACAGCTAGCACACCTCGCATGAGTCAGGACGTGCCCGCTTGCGCAATGCTGGAAAGGCCTTGGGTACTTATGAATTTTTCCCGGGCATATGTAAAGGAGGCTGTGTGGAAACACTTTACTGGTACTCTTTCCCTTCAGTGGGGGGGGGGTGCAAGGGCAACAAGGGTCATATATTCACGTCAAAAGTGTGCTGTGTGGTGTGGCTGTGACCTGGGGGGGTCCTGAAGCTATGCCGTCCAAAGTATGATCAGTAACTGTGGGTGTTGCAGAGGTATAATCCAGGCTAAACGTCATCTGTACCCTGTGCTCTTTGTAAAGGAAGAAGTGTAAAGGTACACGGAAACGCCACGGTGGGGCGACGGTCTCCCCACCTCCGGTTCATCCCCTCACTTCTTAAATCCTTTTTTGGGACTGGATTCACATTCCGGCCGGGGCCCGTCCCAGGAAACACAAGCCGTGAGATCAGGATGTCCTACTCAAGTCTTTTCCTTTTCTCGTGTCATTTTCGTAATAAAGCCCTTTTAACGGCGTTGGGATGCACAAGCGCTGAGAAGCACATTCACGGCCCCACTTCCTGTGCCGGTCCTCTTCTGCTCCCTATGCAGATCTTTCCCGCTTGTGGAGCCGAGGAACGGGCGATTGCCTGTCGCTCAGGCGGGGGTCAGTTGGATTTGCCCAACCTGCCCTCTTCCCAGCACACGAGCCTGCGCCTCTGGTCCCTCCGGCTCGCATTCCAGCACCCAGCTAGTCCACCGTGCCCCCCGTGGAAGTTATGTAAGTGAGGCACTATTAATAGTCCTGCTCAAGATCTTTTGTGTTCACCTGCTTGCTGCTATTCTAACAGCTATATTTCTGGAGAGCAAGGCAGGCACGACTGTGCTGCCTCCCGTTTCCATAGTTACTTTTGTGAGTGGAATCCACAGAAATTCTAAGTCTGTTTCTTTGGAGAAACGGCATCTACATCTATAATTTAACATCAAAAGGTGCCTTTTTTTCAAGAAAATAGCCCCCCTTTTCCTTTTACAAAGCAGATTGAAAATGCATTTTTGGTGGGGGGGGGGGACACATTTAGCAAGAATAAAACCTGGGTTACATGAAATTCCTTAGAGTGTTTGAAATTCTGTATCCGTTATTGTTGCATTTTTCCTGGCTGGTAGGCCAATTTGTGAATGTTTTACAGGGGGAAATAAGTGAGACAATGGTCTAAAGTTTACGTAGCTGTTTTTTTTTCCTTGTAAAGGTTGAGATATTACCCCAGAAACTTTCCTTATCTGGTAGGGCTGAAGAGCAATTATGAACCATCACCGAGAGGGGTGAGAGAAACTTTTGAAGCAGAATGGCCTCGGAGTCCATTTATTCCTTGGGGGAGTGGGACTCATCTCTCTGATGGACCTGTGACTTTTTCTCCCAGTACTCATTTCAGACTCGTGGGGACTTCAGGAGAAGCCAGCAGCATATCAGACAGGTGCTCATTTCAAAGTGAGGGTGATTCACTCAGACTCAGAGGCGACATTAGGCTGCGCGGGAAAGGTCACCGTCCCCGTCATTCCGTTTCCATGACTCTGCGGGATAAATGTTTGCGTCCGGCTTAGGGTGCCACCAAATTAAAATACCCAGACGTGTGGGACGCCTGCGAGGTATCGGTGAGGTTTCTTGGCACTTATGGTGCTCTCGCCAAAGGCTTGCATCGTGCAACAGTTGTGCCGAAATGTGCAAGAGGGAAAAGATGTTGCTGATGGTTCAGCTGTGTCTAGGCAACCAAGGAGAGGAGGACTGGTTCACGTCATGGCATAAACCACATGCCCTGCTGGTGTCCATGTCTGGTAAATGATACACTTTAGTCTGATCTTTATTACCTGTGCCAGTTACTGCTGGTAGTCACAGCCCAGTCACATGGGCCTTACTCTGCTCCAGTTCTGAATGTTGGCTAATCTCTTGAACCACCATTCATCTGGTTATCATCTTCATGGATGTCAAGGACATTGCGAAGAAGCACCGACTCCACGCAAGTTCTCTGTGGAACCAATGCAGCGCCGCAGGGGTCCCTGGGAAGCTTTCGGGGGATAACTCGGACCCGGGATCGCTAGCCGCCGTGTTCGCTTGCCGCAGCTCCTTCGCCGAAGTGGAGATAGGAGGCCGAGGAGAGCTCCGACAGAATGGGGGGGTAGGCGAAGAGAACACAGAACCGCTGGAACCCTCGCCAGTCACGATCGTTAGCCGAGCTCCCAATAATCCTCTTGCCGGAGAGGCAGGGACAGGGAGGCTGGTGATGGCAAGTGGGCGGGCCGCTATTTTTAGTGCGTGAACGAGGGAAGCCTGCCACCAACAGGGGGCTCAGTAGAGAACCGGGGGATCCCTAATTCTCTCCCCGCACCCCAGGTTCTCAAAGGCCCTCCGCGCCCCCGCTCTGTCCGCGCGGCTTTCAGATGCCGACACATAACCAGCGCCGGGGGAGCTTGGCACAGGAGACACGCCGCTCGTATTTATAGCGAGCCGTGGTTCCGGCAGAGGGTTTCCAGCTCCTCCGTTCTTTTTTGTTTTTTTGTTTTTTTCCCTTTTTTTGGAAGCCCCGTTGTTTTTCAGTGGAGAAACAGAAGTGTGCCGTTATCTGAAGCCTCTGGGAATTATTTATTTTTTTGGAGGCATAAATGTACTTTGGGGGTGTGTGATACTCTTCTGCCTTCCCGGTTACTTGTCATCAGTCCAGACCTGACAGTCTCTCGGCTGTATCGGTGAGGGAAAGCCTCTAATTGGACCAAGGCTGTCCAAACTTACAGTCAACTTTCTGGAAATCTGAACCGAACCATAAGTTTCCAGTGACTGTAGCACTTTGTGGATTTTTTTCCCCGCAGAAAATATGATCGCTGACTTGTTTTCCTTGTTTAAAACGTGCCATTCGCGCCCGCATCGTCCCCCCCCCCCCCCGTAATCATCATGCGCTCCTTATAGATTCCTGTGGTTTGTTTCCCCCAGTTCATGTGCGAAACCTTCCACGTGCCTCTCGCTCGGTAGTGGGGTCTCGTGTGACGCTAACGAGCCCGGCGCCCTGACTGCGGCCGCTATAATTAATGGCCGCTCCCGCTGGCTGTCTCTTACCTGTGTGCTCATAGATGCTAAGTCTGCCCACTGCTCTCAGACATGGTATGAATGCGTCCGGCATCATTCGAACTCGGTCTCCAAAAAGGAGAACCAATTAACAGCAAATGGGAGATGTACTCAGATATGGCACTAACGCTTCGTCAAGGGAGAATTTCATAAAACAGTGGTCTATCGTGAATGTAGGCCTTTAGCTGATATGAGGAATGTGCATGATACCATATAAACCGCATGTGGATGCAGTATTTACAAGAAGGTTAGTATAGCACCATGGGAAATATTTATCTGTATAAAGCTATTTTAACTCACTGTTCAATTGTTTTGCATATATACAACGAAATTATATGCACGTATGCGTAGCTTTATAATTCTAATTAAGTGTTGTTTTGGGTATCATTATCATTAATTGCTAATATACGGATGACCTTGTCACCAGTGTAATTAATTGTGTTGTGTTAAATAGCCTATCGTTGACGTGCAAATGGACAGTGATGGCGGATCTACACACCTGTGGTCTGGGGTAACTCTAGTGAAACCTAGATGCAGATATTGCAGCAGTGATGTTGTTGTGTTTCTTGGCCAGCTGGTGGTGCAGGTATGGTAGCTGTCTTCTCGAGGTCGGTCTCAGCCTTCTCACATGCTGTTGAAACAGTAGCCTACTCACTGTTTCGATGTTTTAAAAAAATACATATCGACTTCACGATTAATACAGATGGCTTTTAAAACGTTTATTTAAAGTCTGCCTCACGTTAAAAAAAACAAAAAAAAACAGCTGAGTGCCGGGTATAGACTACCTGTCCAAAAGGCCGGAGACAGTCTTACTTCTTGCGTTCTTAATAATCTTTTTTTAAAAACTGTAATATTTGAAATTCAAAATGGCTGTAGCAGATTCCGACCTCGTAGGCTACGTTTTGAATATTCAAATTCAGTTCTTATGAATTAAAAATGTTTAATCTATTTGCCTGGCACCATACCGCGCAATTACACATGAGAGAGCGGAATCAAATCGCAAGTTGTAAATAATCACAAAAGCCACAGTTCCGAAGTGAATGGAGGCAAAGTGAGACTTTACTGCACTGCACCGAGCCGAAACAGCGTTTGGCAATAGAAGATTGTACAGTTCTGAGGGTAAACCCCGTGTTATTTTTATTTCAGGAATTCAAACCTTCGCAGCAAGATGGCTGCGTTATGTCAATATTGTGGGTTCAGAAGTACTCGGGCTAAAACATCTCTGAACAACATGCAATCCGCTTGAAACTCCGAGTTTCCCAAGTATATTGACGATTGCACTGCTGCCAAAAATAAGGACGACAGGAACAAGTATCAGAATTTTCACTTGGGATATGAAGTAGGCTATATACAAATAATTTTAATTGTATGCTGCTCGTATAAAATGGTTTATTAAAATGAGCGTCTCCGGTTATGCCTACAATCAAATCAGTGCTAACTTAACCAGTAGGCGCTCCCTGTCCCATTGACAATAGACGGAAGTAGCCGTCTTCGGAAATTGAGTTGTGTTCCTGTCCTGCGGTGAACATAAAGATTTTTTATAACTTAGATTCGCAACACCATGCAATACATGCGTGAAATGCAATAACATGTAGAGACAGAGACACTACTGGGACGCGCGAGCACGTGGATCCCACAGAAAGTTTTAAGCTTGACTCTATTGCTCAGATTACCCACTTAACAAAATTAATTGTACTATGGAAGCAGTCGCATGTATGTCGCCCATTTCTTTAGCAAATTACTTTCAGATACTTTATAATGTATCGAAGTCCGAAATCCTGACTACGGGGGTGATGCTTTCGAATTAGAACGAGTGTTTAAATGGCATTTAAAGAGAATGAATGCAGGAACTCGATGACTCAGTGAAAATGGAGCTGTCCTTGGTCCTGATTAGCCGATGCAGGCACCTTCTGTCGTCTGAAATCACATAGATCTGCATGAGGAGTTTGAGCATTTCACTTTGGCAATGTCAAATTTAAATACCTAAAAGTAGCTACGATGGAACTGCGCATGCCTTTTAATGCTTAAATTGAACTAAAATGCTGTTTTTGACGGGTGTAACATGCCATATGGGATTTCAATGTTAATTATATTACTTTCTTGGGCGCACAGGTGACAATTGGTTGTTATCCCCCGTACTTTTTTATTCGGACATTGTTGAGAAACGTAGGTTTTGTCTGTGGATGCACTGATGCCCGTGATTGGTATGTTGAAGACATTAGTCGTGCTCATAATCTAATAAATTAGACGGCAAGCAGGTTTGTGGGAGTAAAGCATGTGTCTGTGGATAGAGACCTCTGTTAGGGCCGTGGTTTGGATAAGTTATTTACAGTAGAGTTTATTTACGTCACCGTGGCCCACACGTGCACGGATGTCGCAGTCAGTGCGGTCTGGTATAATCAGATCTCTTACTCAATAAGGGATCAACTTTATGAAAATATTTTCTGTTAATTATTTGCCCATTATTATTATTGCTTAATAGCCTTAGACATGGGGTTAGATTTACAATCCATTAAAGATCCATCATTCCTACAATAGGCTATAGGCTACCTTTATTTTTTGTCTCACGGCAAAGTAATAGTAATTCACAATGAAATGTAGCCCTGGTGTATTCAATATTTAGTTTAATAGTTTAAGAGTATAGTGAAGACTGACAAGTTATTAGATACAGTGAAGTCTAAACGGAGCAGAAAATAGTATAATCTATGGAAACGCTGTTCCAAAGCAAGGTGAGAGTTGCTTACAGCATAAACTCATAAACACTCTTGTTATGAAGGAATGACTGCTATATACATGTACAACAACTGTGGAATACAAATAGCCAGCCCCGCATTCTTTACGCTTATAAATTCGCTTCGAGAAAATGAAGCCCGCGTAGAATCTGCCTGGGTAAGACGAACGACTCATTAAGTAAATTATCATTATACGTTACTTTTTTACCATTCTCTGTTTACGTGAATTTGATTATGAGTTATGTTGTTGTTATTAGACACCTCAGAGAAACGGCAATGGCAGAGCCTCATTTTCGCACGCAGATCTTGTGGAGAGTTGCTTGCTACGCAGCAAACGCAGGTCGCCTTTTTTGGGGAAACCCGTCACATCCTCTGTCCATTTATGGGCATTGAGGTGACACGCAGCGGGGATTCCTCTCACTGGAGACGATGAATGGGGAGGCGGGACTACCTAGCCGGAGTGTATAAAAAGGGAGAGGAGGTAAGCCGCCAGTGTGAATTCACAGCAACAGATAGCAGACGATCATCAAACCAAGTCTTGTGGATACAGATCTCAGAAAAGGAGAATCCAGAACATTTTGCAGAAGTTCTTTTTAACGCCGGACTTGAAGGATATTACAAGAAGAAATTCTACTGTTGGGAAAACAGACGTTTTGTTACTTGCTTGTTATTTTTTCCTGCCATACCTGGATTGCCACGGCCCACGACTTTAATCCGGAAACATGCTGAACAACATGGATTTGAACCCCCAAGATTCGTTTTATTCTCAGTTTGACAACTGTGGAAGCTCGTCCATTGGGATTGACACCATCCAAGCAAAAGCAAATCAGGAAATTCTCGTGGATTCGGGAAGAGATGCACCTGTGCAGTTTAGTCAAGGTGAGTGTTTCCACTTTTCCAACGCAAGATACTGTATTAATGTTAGGTTTTTAATCGCCGTTTAAAACTAACTGCATGAATGATCTACTGTCTGCGCAACAGTTTATTAAAGCGATGCATGGCTTTAACACTGCAGCACTGTACGCATTGCTTCGGTCGCATGCTTATATAACAATGCACGTTTAGATTCAATTTCCGTGTGTATCTTATTAGTGTATAAATTCTCACACATTTTTAATCTTCCTCAGAGGGCGTTCCGATAATCCCTAAAACCGAAGCATCGGATTTCTTCTTTGACCCAGGCGAGGGCTCAAAAGGCAATCTGCCATCCTCGTTTGCGTACTCCGGCAGTTTCTACGTGGAGACGTCCCAGGGGGCACCTTGCAGCACGGAAACACTGCTCAACATGATAACGGAGATAGTTGGCATCTCCACGTTGCCCATCTCCGAATTTCAGGGAAGTGAACCCGGGCCATCGAACGGAACATCCTCACCACTGGACAGCGCCAGCGGCGGTGGCTTCCCTGTGCAGGCGTTTCAGAGCCAAGCGTCCACTTGCACGGTGGGCAACACGCCTCCGCCGCTATACTCACCCGAACAGGTCCGCCATAGCTATCCCGACTTACAGAATCTGCCGGTTCAGGACCCCACTTCCGCCAAAAGTAACTTCTGTTCCCCCGCTCAAGTGCAGAACCAGGGGCAACTTGAGCCCCATCCGGAGGCAACAGTTTTCCCAGTCGTTATCAAGAATGAATTCGAAAGCAGTTGCTACGAGTGGGACCCCTTCAGCAAATCTGATACCTACATGCCTTCAAGTTTCGAAACGGACAACTTTCCTATATCGAATGACTGTCCCTCCGACCAACAAGTGGATGTAAAAGATTTTCTCGACTCATTCGCTCCTATTTGTCCCGCCTCAGAAATCGAGTGCAAATTAGAAAGTGCAATTAAGCAAGAGCAATGTTTTATTGACAATTGCGCACAGAATTTTGGCGTTTCTGCCTTCAACAATTGCCAGTTGCCAGTTATGGACATGCCGAACAATGCTTTAAAGCCTGGAGTTTTTCCCAACATCGGAGTTCAGCCTCTAACAAGTCAGTGCGATTCGGCTTGCACATCTGCGGCTCTGTCCAGCACTATTGACTCACTCCTTTATTCAACCTTATTGCCAGACACGTTCTCCAGAAGCTGCACTCGCATTGAGAAACCAGCCCGAGTCAGGAAGAGCTCATCCACCTCAAATGGACCAGCCAAAGAGAAACCTTTCTCCTGCCCTATGGAGAACTGTGACAGGCGTTTTTCCCGCTCCGACGAGCTCAACCGACACATTCGTATTCACACTGGGCACAAGCCATTCCAGTGCCGCATCTGTTTGCGGAGTTTCAGTCGCAGCGACCACCTGACCACCCACACCAGGACTCACACAGGCGAGAAACCGTTCTCATGCGACGTCTGCGGCAAACGTTTCGCCCGGAGCGACGAGCGGAAAAGGCACGGACGCGTGCACCTCAAACAGAGGGAGAAGATGGAGCTGAAACCGCAAATAATTAGCGCCTGGCCCTTCACCTTACCGGAGGGGATTTGAACGTGCATTGTGCGCTTTACGGAGCCTAATTGTGCATGGCATTAATTCTTTCCGTCTTGGAAGATTAAAGCTACATGATGCAGTTGACTACTGATTACAAGTTGACGCATCGGTCCCGTTGACTTGACAGATCGGCCCTCGGTACAGCTGTCAATGCCGAGGGAAAAAGAAAGAGAGAATGTCTTTGGACTGGGAGAATTGGAATGTGTTGAAACGGGAGCCCGACAACCAAAAAGGGAAGCGATACCTTTTTCCGCATCTTGTATATGTGCTGCTGGGTGCCAAAAACACGGCGTTCTATGCAACAACGACGTAATAATTGATCAAAGCGATTGGAACGCTGTCACGTGACCATTCGGACTGCGGGCGCTCCTTTGCGTTAGCCTCCAAGCGGGTTGTTGAAGTATTGTTTGACAACAGGCTCGCTATTAAGTACACTCATCACAGAAGCAACCTCCGGGACTGCACTTCAAACGAACAAAAAGAGAGATAAAAAACATTAACCGAATGGTGGTACATACTGCACTTATCTTTAACTTGCCAACTGAGAGTCCAGTATCATTGTGCTTTTAAGTTTTTATTTTATTTAATTTAATCGTAATACTGCTGTGTGTCCGACAATGTTTTCTTAAAACTGCATGTTTAATGTTATTATGGAATTGATACACTGATACTTGTCCTACGCTGGGCAAGAAAGAGACACGGCCGCATTATGACACGTGTAATATAGTATTTCCATCAAATTTGGGGTGGTTAATTCGCGAGGACCTGCGAATTCCGTTTTGCTGTCATGCATATGAATAGACCTTGTGATGTATTTTATTACTTCAATATATAGATGACTTGTGAGACTTATAAAATCAGTGGCAAATAAATATATTTGTATAACTGTATTTTAATTTGTATTTTTCTAACTGTGTTTGTACGTTTTCCAAGATGACTGCTTTCCTGCAAATTTTTAATATTAAAGTATGTATTTATTAAGTTATATGTCAAACGAGTGCAAGACGAAGGTACAGAGGCCTTCAAAACAATACATTCCGTCGTCGCGGACTCACGCCATTCATTGTTCTCTAATGACTTTCATAGAGCGGCGGTGGACGGAGCAGATATGAAATGTGTCAATAATTGTGATTCAGCTGCACGGCGTGTCAGGTATTTATGAAAACATTGCCTGTCACTGGCAAAATACACTACGAGCGCAAGCCACAGTGCCGCACTAATGAGATCACGTAGTCCGCGTATTGTTAGGTTAAACCAATTAGATTTCTCCGGTTCTGCAGTCGATCTGTGACACTGTCCTGCGGGAGATTAATTGCACGACTTTATACAATTGCAATTGAGTTACCCAGTAGCGCACATTGCAGCATTACCGAGTTCAAGTTCTTTTTAGCTCGTTAAACCATCACAACACTGAAAGAAACCACGCGGATGAACTGTATATTAATCTGAACAACTACGGGTGGAGTTTATTTAGGTTGTCTGCAATCTAGGTACTCTGCGATGGACTGTAATTGAAATTTGCCTTAAGTTATATTAACTATTGAGGTATTGACTGTAAATATGTATGGTTTTTACAAGGAACTTGAACCTGTTGTTATTTTTCATAAAAGTGACACAATAAAACATTTGAATTCTTTAAATACTACGCGGATTCCTCTTCTCTGTTGAAAACCCCACTTACTACCCACAAACAAGATCACACGAACCTATTCTCCTTAACCAGTTGTCTTAGTCATAGAGTGAGTCTGCCAAAATACTAGTGCAGGCTACATGCCTTAAAATTTTTAGCTCCACACATCAACTCGATCTCGAGATGAAAACGTCCACATTTACTGCAATTTAAGTTAAATATAGATTGTTTTCACTCCCTTACATAAACGCTTACGCTTACATAACTATATTTGTGGGGGCTTCCCCACCACGTTTGTTATTCCAGGTCTTGGTGTGTCGGGAAAAACCCATACGGTATAGCTCGCTTTGGATCACACAAAAACAGGGAAGCAGGGCACCATGTGATCCGAAGCGAAAATCTGCTATTTGATACACTTGCGACCCAGTTCCATTCTCAGATTGCAACCTTTCATCTAACGCACATTCCAACCTTTCTCATCACACCGACATTTTAGTGATTTAAACCTTCATTATTAAGACCAAACGGTCTTTGTATCCCATTGACTCCTGGGAATCTGTCCACGCGCATGAATACCGCCATTCGTCGAAGACGGCATTGTTCTTTCGGTGTGAAACGCTAAAATAAACACTTTAAAAGCTGTATGACGTCCCAGAAACAAAAGCTTCATGAATTCATGACTTGGCGAACTCAATAATCACTAAACGGAAGGAGAACATTGGCGTGTTGTGTGGGATTTTAAAGATAATCTATCGATGCGCGACGTCACTGTCATTGTCAGATATGTAACAGTATAGTATCCGAAAGTGAATGATGGAATTGATCTTTCCTTTACGATTGAATTGATCTGAAATCGTATTTATAGTTCCTTCTCCTCAGCATTATTATCTAGAGGACAAGTCCACGCGTAAACTATAGCCTGTCACTGCCTCTTCTAATTAAACGCTCATCAGATGATCGAAAGTGAGGGTAAATCGAGCAGACCAGCTCAGTACACAAATCACATACATTTTTGGGGTTTACTGCGGAGCAGAAATCCCTTTAACGCTTAAACGAAACCGATTAAAGGATTAGATTTATTTCGAGCTCCGTGTCATCTCATGCAGGTAGTGTAGGCTATGTGTCTACGATTCTGATTAAAACGCAAAATGTTGAGCATTAATCTCGAACCTCATACCGTCTGTGCTATTTCCAATCTTCGTCTTGTGGTATTACATGTTTTAAAATACACCACGCATCATATTAAATGCCGTTAGACGGCAAAATTGACAGGACTCGTATAAATACTGTCAGGGTTAAATTGCCACTGTCAGCTTCGCCGTGTACAGTTAGTCCTCATATCATATTTTTAAACAACTGGATACAGCATAATGGAAACATCTGGCCTTCTCATTATACATTGCGGCAGAAAGATTTCATCCTCTCGTTATTCATTTCGGTGATGTATTGTGTTGACAGCTGGTACACCATCAGTGTTAAAACCGCTTTAATTGACGAGACAAGGCAAGCCAAACATGTTTCTGCAGAAGTGGTATCTGGTCCTTTGGCTGTAACCTGAAGATGTATGCTATTCCATACATCCCTTCCTTGCGATTTGGAGAAAGATGCCAGGGTCGCTCGCATTAACTTGCAAGTAAATGTTTTCTGTCCGCGTTCATGAAACGTTTGACTGGCATGGACCCTGTTGTAGAAACCGAAGACGTTAAGAAGTGGTACCGGATTATTGGATTCAAGTGTACATTAATCATTGTTACACTTTAGAAATGGTCTTTTAATGCGCCGTGGCTTTGTGCCATAGATCCGCTGTAGTGTAATCACCGCGCAATTCCGCTCCTGTTCGGGAGGCGGGCTGAGGTACGGCGCGCTGACCTCCGGGTGGGCTTCGTAATCAAGGTGCATAATCACATGCCTGTAATGGCAATCAGGTCCGGTGGATTAAAGCCTTTGAATCATTCCCTGCCGGATGGTCGTATGTCTGATACTGAAGAAGGGAGTAGGAGGTCTGGAGAATGTAGGTGATTAGATGCGGAAAGAGAGCTCGTTATGCATACGGGAAGGCGCCTAATTCGCGCGATTGTTGTGAAGTCAAAGTTCCTTGTTAATATTCCCTGGCAGGCAGACACGCCACCGTTGGCTTTGAGAGCTTGCCAGGTGGTTTCTGAATTGCGGGTTAAACCTGCGCCTCAAGGAGACTTGGAGATTGTTGAGCTTCCTCTTGCCGCATCTCTATGGTAACTTAGTCAAACGGGGTCTGGTGCATCGCACGGGGAAGGGGGGGACAATGTGCCCTGGGAGAGAGACGTCTTTGAAGCTGTCTAAGTGCGCTGCTTGGCCCTTCACAGTGATTCCCATTGAACTTGCAAAATACTCCATTTTATTGCAAGCTACTTGGATGGCTTTCAATTTTACATTCGCGCAGCATGATATTTGAATCGGAGCATTTTAGATTAAGTACCTTGCTCAAGGGTAAGCCAACGGGGCCCCATCTAGCACTGTTCGTATATATACCACTTGCTGTATATTATTTTTTTCTGGTTGATGGATTTTGTTATTTTTCCGGAGAAGTGAGTTTTCTTGGGTGCGGGGAAAGTAAATCGACTCGATACCGAAGACATCGAACAGAATCGGAACAACGGCGAACTGCTGAATGCGCGTGCGCACACGCACGCTGCCAGTTATGTATGTAGTTTGCCAGTGCCTCACTGGAACGAATTCCATTACTGGCAGCATGGGGACCAAGCTGGTTGAAAGTACTCATCAAGATGGACTTTTGAACAAGACATCTATCCAGGATAATCAGAACACCTAAGTGCTGGATTCTTTCAAGTCAAACAGATTGTAATGACATGTATTTACATCTATACAGAGGTGGAAAGTTCAGGTCTAGCCAGTATACATATTAAGGTTTTGTATTAACCAATCAGTTGAGTATGAAGAGTCACAGTCACAGAGTACTCAACTGGTTGGTTGAAATAAAACCCAACACTGAACATGGTCTTTGACTGTTGTGTGTGTGGTACATGATTTTGTTCTGAAAGAATCTACAATCCTTAGTACATAATTACACATAGCTATTTGACGGGTCAAAGGCGTGGATTTAGATAGATCACCAGCTTCTGTATTTCATCAGGTCAAGCATTGTGTTAAAAACACAGAAGTTGTGGGCTCATGTCACATAAATTTCCTTTGGGATCAATAAAGTTCTATCTCTTCAGGGGGTCTCATGGGTTAATCGGGGGCATCGGACCCCCTGGGTTCTACACACTGATTCTAATCTAATCTAATATAATCTGGGAATGGACCATACCAATATTTCAGGAGGGTGTGTTTCGTGAATCTAATGTAATATACTCTGGGTATGGACCATACCAATATTGCAGGAGGGTGTGTTTCATGGGTCAGGGGGTTTTAGGGCTGATTTGGTCCCTACCAGTGCTGAAACTGGTCACGCATGGGGGAGTTCAGCTGTGAAGGCCAATGATGTTTATGAGTATTGCATCCAGGGATGGAGGGGGGGTGGGGTTGCACGCTTCATTCCCTTGCACTAGTGCCAAGATTGAGTGACCGGAAACCCCCACCCTGGCTTTTGCTACTTTTTTTGCACTTTCCCGGTGAGTGAAGATGCAGGGTGATTCCGCCACGATGTCTGACCATTTCTTGTTTAGCGGGTTTTATCATGATCTCGACATCTGGAAAGACTGCAGCTGGCACCTCCAGGTGACCTCCCAGCTCTCGGGGTTTCTCCTTCAACGAGGCTGAAAGCAGAGTGAACACTGGAGGTGAAACTCTCCCCTTTCCAGGTATGTATGCAGACAGTCAAACGTATTAGGTAATTACCATCATTCAACAGCTACTGTGCAACTCATGGAATAAAAAACACCATCACATTTTTCTGAATGTTTTTGTTCTTTGGATAATTGCCACCGTAGGCAAGGGAGGAAGCAACCATCGAGGGTAAGAGAAGCTTCTGGAAGGAAAATGTATGTCGCTGGAAAGAACAGAGCTGTGGGTGGGAAACCCATTGTGACTTTATGGTTATTACAAAAAGCTGCTTGTATATTAGTCGATTAGAGTACCCGGTCATTAGCTTGGATCTTTTTTTTTTATAATTCTACAGCGGTTCCCTTACCGGCGCCCCCTGTTGACTCCGCTCTAGGAAATTTCACCATGATTACCGTCATATGTCCACTTCACCAATGACTGCAAATACGTAACGTCGCTACACATGGTCCTCTTAAAGGAAACGGTTCATTTGTTTCTCCACAGTTTGCATTTTAAAAAAATCACAGAAAACAACAGCTGTGATAGCTCACACTGGCAAGAATGTAACTATATATAGTATATGAGCGCTTAACACAGCTCATGTTATATAAGACTTGAGATATATATATATAAACACACACACACACACACACACACACACATATATAT
>JABFDZ020000087.1:55222-71848 GCA_019775955.2 Pollimyrus isidori | reverse complement strand
CCCCCCCCCCCCCCCCCCCCCCCCCCCCCCCCCCCCCCCCCCCCCCCCCCCCCCCCCCCCCCCCCCCCAGGCATGCACTCGGAAAACGGAAGCGTGAAGCACAGCTCAACGCAAAAGCTGCTGGCCGCTGACAGGAAGTGACACGCAAGCTGACAGGAAGTGACACGCGGGCTGATGTTTCGCTGGCATCCCAGGGACCATCGTTGCGATTACCCTCAGCCTCCCTGGTGGCATGAGCCTGGTTTTAACAAGGGGCTCTGCATGCTTTTCCCTTCCCGTCGGCCCTGCTCGAGACTTAATTACTACCCCGCGCCCGTCGTCGTTAGCACCCACGATCATCCTGCTCCGGTGCAACTTTCGGGGCTGTCTGCACGTCTCAGCAGGTCTGGGAGTAACCTCGGACAGGCTGAGGAAATATGGAAATGCTCTCCCATTCGACATGGTTTACGTGGATCACTTGACAGGTCTGACAGCGGAGTAGCACTGCAGTAGCAGGCACAGAGAGCCCAAACCGCTCACAGCAGTGGAATCGATGTTTATTTCTCTTTGGTAGCTTGGCGGGTGCATCACAGCTTAAAGAAGTGCATCCTGCCCACGTATACGCCTGGGTGTTGGTTTAATAAAACAGATTAGATTAGGTTTATAGGACATTTCTCAATTTTGAAGCAACGTGCTGAGTTCAGTCAGTGTGAGATGTTGCATGTATTCCAAACTGTTTGAGGCTTTTCCTGCCTGCGCTGCAGTAGTGGGCAGTCTCACCTTTCTTAATTTATGACCCGATTAGCAGAATTTGGGTTGACGTTGCTTTCAGACCTCAGTAAAGTTCTTGGACTCTTCTCCAGCTTAAATGAAAGTCTTTGGATGATCCTGGAAACCCTCTGCAAATGAGAGGGACGTGGACCTTCCCCGGGGTTTCCAGAAAATTCTATTTCTCACTATGACATTTTTCTCTTGAGGATATGAGCTACAGAGTGCAAAGCTGATTTGCTGCTTTTCATTAGCTAGATCGATTTCTTTTGCACGGGTGTGTTACAGTGGACGACATGATCTGCTCCGGTTCTCACCGTGTCCACCTTTGAGATGGCCGTTTGGTAGCATTTGGCAGGGGCTTTTGGTGTCATGAATGGAAGCCTTCGTGATTCTGAGTAGGTGACGAGGCCTGCATTTGACAGTGCGTGCTTACCCCCTCGAATCGGGATTGAGTTGGCACGTCGTCCTAATTAATCGTCTCTCTTCTTGTCATACTTGTCCTTCTCCTACCAGGTGCTGCAAGTGGCTGATGGCCACTGTGGATTTTTAGACACAGCAGCTCACTGTACCACCCTGGGGCTGTCAGAGTTTGACATTAACACGCTCCCCCCATTGATTGAGGAAAGACTGTTCACTCACGTCTGGCTAAATAAGCTTTCTCCACTGAGGCAAACAGTTCTGAGGGTATTTTCTGTGGCCTAATCTTGTTTTCGGCGTCTATTACCCCGGGGAAAGAGAGCCAATCACATCATTTTCAGTGAGAAACAGCCAAATGAGCAGCCAGTCACAGCACTGGAATAAGAAATAGCGAATGAGCAGCCAATCAGAGCACTTGAGTAAGAAACAGTGAATGAGCAGGCATCTTTGTATGTGGCCAATGATCCTATCAGTGGCTTAACAACTTTTTCAGAGAGGCTGATGGTGACAGGCTAACTTTCCAGAACTAGCTAATGACTTTACAACATTGATGCTGTGTTTTTATAGGCCCCAAATCTCTGTATATATCAGGGGCTTCCAAGAATTTTCTGTTGTAATTAACAGCTTTGAGGAATGCATACATGGGTTGGATCTGCTGGCCTATGCCAGTGCTCAGAGCCCATCGGGAATGACATATCAGGGCCTAGTCCCAGAGGACAGTCCTTGACACTTGTTACTGACTGGCTGATGAAACTGTGAGAACCGCCTTTTTCGAATGTCACTACATCTTTTGCGTTAATTTCAGAACATTATGTGCTGGACGGCAACAGTGTGTAACGTGACATTGGCTGGTACCCTCCGTTCCCCTCCTCGCCAGCAGATGGTAGACGAGGGGCGCCAGACAGTCTGGTGTTAGCCATTGAGTACTGAGCTACTAATTGCTGGCTGGCTGTTGAGTTAGGGTAGCCGTTCTGATTGGCTGGTAATTCTAAATACCAAATTTTGTTGCTTTTTTTTTCCTTTTAATGAATATAGCAGTTAGATTCACCTTGTAGAAGCATCAAGTATATCTTAGTCTAAGTAATTTAGTTGATTAAGTCAATTAAGACATTGTGAACTTCTTGAATGCTATACATTGACTACGTATCTGCATACATTGACTTTGCAATGTTTCATCGACTGATTCCCGTTCACGTTAGTCTGCAAATGGCTCAGTGTCGCCTCAGAGAGGAAACCAAGAGGGAGGAATCAAGACCTTTGATCTTGGTTTCTTTTTTTCGGAAAGGCCAGCAGTGAGTCGGGTTTTTCGCCTGTCTCCCTTTGTTCTCCGGAGCTGGTCGGTTTACGTCGCGTCTGGCTGCGTCCGGCTCATCGGCTCAGGCTGCATTTGAAAGCGATGTAAGTTACATATGGAAAGAAATGGCTGATAAAATGTGCCAGAAGGCCAGGCCAGGTGGGCGGAAAGAGGAGATCCGTTTGTTTGCGGACACTCTGAAGCTGATCCTTCTTCTCTGTCTTTCAGGGCGAAGAAGCCAGATGTCGTCAGCTGGAGGCGCATAACAGCACCCGGGAGTTCTCTGGGGGGGGGGGGGGTGTCGAGGGCAGCTTGACAGGCTCACGTGTGCATGCACACGCGGTATTTCTCACGCAGCCCGGAGATGGATGCCTGCTGTTTCGCCAGCCAGTGTCCAGCAGTGATCCGCCGTCGTTCGAGATGAGGAGTGCGGCCCAGAGCCCGGCCGGGGCACTGACGTGCCAGCGCCGCTGTGGCGTGTGAGTACGGCATGGCCTCTCTGGAGCTGCCCTACCGCTGCCCTCGCTGTGGGGACAACAAGCGCTTCCGGAGCCTGGCGTCACTGCGCGCCCACCTGGAGTACAGCCACACCTACGAGACCCTCTACGTGCTGTCCAAGTCTCACGCCGTCTGTGACGGAACCGCCCTGGTACCCTTGGTTGGCGACGGGCCCCTGTTGAGCCCGGCCCGCAGCCGCCACGACGCCAAGGAGCACCACTCGCACTACGACTTCTCACGTGCCGAGGATCTGGGGCTCACCACTGCCGCTTCACGCTATATGCCCAATGTGGAGATCCCGCTAAGTGAGATCTTTATCAAGAAAGCCATGAGCTCGGCCAATCAGGGTAGCACGTCGCCGAGCAACGCAGTGGCCGTCGCCGCCAACGTGGCCGCCAGCGCTGTGGAGGCGGCCTACGAGGAAGGGTTGGCCCGCTTCCGGGTGCGGGCGCTGGAGAAGCTGGAGCTGGACGAGCGGCTGGAGAAGCTGTCGGAGGAGGTGGAGCAGAAGATCGCGGCCCGGGTGGGCCGCCTGCAGACCGAGCTGGAGAAGAAGAGCTCGGAGCTGGAGAAGGCCAAACAGGAGAGCGTGCGGCTCAGCCAGGAGAAGCAGGACCTGGAGGATAAGGCCTCGGAGCTGTCACGGCAAGTGGACGTCTCCGTGGAGATGCTGGCTAGCCTCAAACAGGACCTGGTCAGCAAGGAGCAGGAGCTGAACCACAAGCAGGAGTGAGTGCTCACAACCCAAACTCGTAATTTTAATTAAACTCAGTCACCCAGGTTCACATGAAGGGCAGCTTGACCTGGGATGTAGGTGTAGAACTATTCTGGAGGCTGTTTTGAGGAGAATCAGGAACATCTTCTCGCTGAGAATGTGAACCTTGTCATGATAGGTTGCAGTAATTGTTTTGGAGTTTGGCCTTAAATCCTGGTATATTGTAATTGATTGGATACTGAGATACATCTCATTTCATCCATAATTCTTACTAATTTACATGTAAAATGCTGCACTTTCACAAAACACAGTTGGATTGTTTGGGTGTTAAACCCCTGGGATTAACCCGTTAACTGCATTTTTTTTTCCCGCAGGCTGAAACTTGGGAGTACTGTACTTCTGAGATTTCCTTATATTAAGTGCTACATTACTTTGAGGTTTTATAGTCAGAAAGCTGTGGTCTCATGCCAGAGACTGTTTTGTGTAAAACCGGAATCAATCTACACACAGCCTCAAGCGTGAAACAATAAGTATTAATACAATAACACCTCGATCTTCAAAGAAATATATTAAATTAATTTCCGTTGTTTTCAGGTACATTAAACTTTTATGGCCTAAAAAGGAAAATTATGTTACAAAAGTTGTAACTCTTGACTAATTAAAATACCTTGTTATTTTTTTGTTCATATACATCCTCTTCTAGAAATGTGGCGTAGCATGGCCAGTAAACAAAGATATATTTTATCCTCCGACAGATTTTCATGTTGGGAAAATCACAATAAACTGTAGGGTCGCTTAATGCTTTATACTTGCCAGATCGGTTGACTCCTGGCATTTGCCAGGGTGGGTCCTCTGTGCCTTTCGATGGTGGCGGTAAGATTGTGTCGACATCAAGGAGCAGATTAGTGAACCATCAGTGGTTCCAGCAACTGAAAGAGTGGCCAGTACAGGTCTTAGTCTGGCTGGCACCTCTCTGCGAGTAATTTTTGACAATCCAGTATATAAAATACCACAGGCTTTCCCAGGAACATGGGTGTGTGGCGCAGTGGGTTAGAATGCTGTGGTTGGCAGAGTGATGTCATCTCTGGACCCCTGAGCAAGGCCCTTAACCCTGCTTCCTCAGAAATGAGCATCCCTTTGGATAAAAGCGTCTATTAAATAAATAGATGTCATGTAAATATCATACTTTAACTGACCATGAGTTGCCAAACTTTTCGGCCCACGACCTCCAAAATAACAGTATCATTTTTCTTACTGGGGGGCTCGGTTTTGCTGACGGGGGGCGGGTGCTTGGTACATTTTGCTGATCAGGTTGGGGTGGCGGGGTCCAGTTAAGATTATTGTTAATATGGAACATTTGTTTTTTAAATCTTACATACGTATTGTGAAAATCATCACGCGACCTCAGTTTTTGGGAACCGGCGCTTTAGGAATGCAGATTTGGATGCAGATTTACGCTACATATTACAGTATACATATCAGTTTGGCTCCTGGTTCTAGCAGTGCTGGAAACAGGCTCTATTATTGAGGTCATCATTTATGCACTGGACCCCTGTGGTTCCTGCTGTCCTGCTCCTCAGCGTGTGTGCTCAAATGGAAAGTAATATCTCACATCCAGGTAGTCCCCTCCTTTGGGATAATGATTCTCCCAGTGTCCCAGTGGGAATCCGCCTCTTTGTACACATGGCATTTATACTGAAGGCATTCCTCCTGTAGTATGAGCTGTTACTAGCCTTTTGGCGGGCTCTTTAGCCTAGAATTACCCTTAGTAAACATTATTAGCATGCACTCTTTGCATTAGCTTTAGCAAATAGTTTTAGCAGGCTCGCATTGTATTAGCTTTAGCAAATAGCATCTGTTTGCTGGCATTGCATTAACTTTAGTAAATAACATCAATATGCTCATATATTGCTCACATTCTCATGTTGTAATTGCATTATCCTAAACAAATAGCATTAGCATTAAACTAACCAGCATGACATTACATTCAAAACTGGATTGTATGTACTGCCAGCAACAGAGAGGCAAATGGCCTGTTTGCAAGACTAATAAATTCAGTGAATCAGCACATGACAGGTGTGACATTAGTTGAATTTTAACACATGGTAACAGATATAAAGTGCAGGGACTGTTAAGTTGACTGCAAAGCTAAGTGTGCGGTCGTCAGCCTGCTAACATTAGCGTAAAGCGGTATCAATTATGTTGGCATGCCAGATCTCGGGAATGTGTGGGAACATCGTTTGAACATTTAAAAAAATCCATGCCTCTGCGTGGTGTAGGAGGAGGTGGGGGGGCCAGGGCCTCGGTAAAATATGAATTCTCCATAGCTGATTTGCGGAGTACCGGCCAGCAGCAGCTGGCGCGCTTTAAGATCCAATCAGTGAATGTGTCTCCTTCTGTCATTATTTTCTTCTTCAGAATACATGGGTCCACCCTTGTCACCGTCTCTGTCTGTCTGTCCCTCATGCGTCACCCCACATGCGTATACCCTCATCCGTCACCCCACAGAGACCTGCTCCACACCACAGTGTTCACACGTTGGCTAACAGTGCCCTACTCTCACAACACAACACGCCCTTCATCTTCCTCACGCCCATCTGTGCTTGCAGGTAGTGACACTCTCTCTCTCTCTCTCTCTCTCTCTCGCCACTGCTATCTCAGAGCAATCTGACAGGTACATGAAACAAGACGGAAGCAGAGTCTCCATTCTTGTATTTCCCCTTAAACATGACAGAGCATCTGTTTTATTTGCATATATTCAGTTATTTGAAAGAGATCTATTAAAACAGTGCAGACGTCTTAGTGTGAAAACGACTGCATCTGATTAACATGCTCTGGTTGCCCTACGTACCAGTAACATACACACTGGTGACGTTTTTTATGAAAGTTCAGACTCACTCCTGTCTGGTATCCGCGCAGATGCAAAGCTTTTAAAAGTAAATATGGCTGCTCCATGCTACCAAAGCTTACAGCAGGAAGATTTCACTCTCTTGTGTCCATCTCCTACGTAGTCTGCCGTTCCCTGACCGCAGGGGTCTGTTTTCACCCCGTCCACCTGGGGGAGCTGTGCTGTAGTGGTTCATTGCTAATTCCTTCCGCCTGACTGGTTCAGGATTAGTTCTCTGTCAGTCCTGGCATCGCTGACACACAGTAGATCTGCTTAAGCTCTCTGAAGGTTTAACGACGAACAGGCTGCCTATAACGATTCGGCTGAGTTCATACACCACTATAGCCTGATGTATTCGTCTTAAACCTCTTGATTCTTCCACTGGTTATTTTAGTCTCTGTGCTGTATTTCAATGCCTTTCATTTATTTTTCTTAAACTTCAGTCATCTAATCACACAGCACGGGCTCCCCCAGAGAATGACTGCTGCTTATTTGCTTACGTTCTCATCCAATTATTACGTTTAATAAATGTGAAGCTATATTTAAGCTGGAGTTGGCATACAGCAGATGGCACAGGTGGGTGGAGCCATCGCTTCCCGCGTGCCCGCTTTTGTGGCGATGCCCGTATAAGGATCGTCATCCTGAAGCCATGTCCACATTCAGGAATAGTGTTTGCACTCTGACTTTCTCTACAGTGCAGAACCAGATTCCACTGACCCATTCTTTTCCTTCTGGGACAGCAAACGTCCAGGATTGTTCTGGAAAGGTTATCGAGGTCACTCCCACGGTGTGATGCTCCTTGATTAATTAATTACCCATCATTCTTGCCGTTTGCAGTCTGCTCTTTGCTGTCCGGTTAGCCAGAAAGCCAGACCTACCCTCTGCCGGTCCCCAGAGTGAGAACCAATTAGAGCGATCCTCACCATGCCTCGTCTAGTCTCCTAGGCGATGGAATATTTGAGAAGTGAGATACTTCTGCTTTGGATCCTTGTGTCTCTTTTGAAATACCTAACCAAGGTTGACCTTGTTAGGCTGATCTGTGTGAATCACTGGGAGGATGGGGATATTTCGAGGGGGGTGAGGTAGAATCTAATTTTATTGGGATAAAAAGCAGGGTTGCTGCGGGCATGTTCGAGGAGAGGCTGTGATTGAAGACCCCAGCCCTAGTGTCTGGAGATTTTGCTCTTGCCACGTTGTTCACCATTATTTCCATGTAGTTCACCATCCCGCCTCACCTCGAGGATGTCTGTAAAATCGACCCGTTCCATCTTCCAGGTCGTACCCTCCATCTTTTTAAACAACAGGGTCATGTGGTCTGGCATCCTTAAGCCTTGAGGTCTTATTACCTGAAGTTGGCCCCCACGTGGCCCCCTTGAAGACTGGAGGGTCTGAGTGGCCTGATTCCAGGGACAGGGAGGGACACGGCGTCAGGAAAGACGGCACCGGGGCCCGGGGGCTGCACACATTCATCATTCTGCGATTCCCATAGCGGCTCGGACGCAACCGGAGACTCAGCTGTGCATGTGATCTGCTTCACCCCCCTCTATTGCACAACTTCTCAGAAAACCAGTGATAGCCCCTTTTGGGTATCCATGTTGCCCTTCTACTTCATAGCAAACACAAAAGTGACGCGTACATGCATGTCTGTCTGGGTTACTGCACATGGGCTGTTCTGGAATGCGTCGCGAGGTTCCTGTACTTGTCCTGAAGGTTATTGGTTCAAATTCCCTTTTCAAGGGAGGTGGCGCAGATTGACCAGTTCCTGCAGGAGACGGCGGCCCGGGAAGCCAGCGCCAAGGTGCGTCTGCAGCAGTTCATCGAGGAGCTGCTGGACCGGGCCGACCGCGCTGAGAAGCAGCTGCAGGTCATCAGCAGCTGTGGGACCACGCCCAACGGCAGCCTGGGCCGGTGCAGCATCCCGGGGTCGAAGGGCGCAAGCCGGCAGGTGAGGAGGCCACTGGGTGAGAGGATCAGCATGTGTACAGAGACCCAGCAAGGGCCCTTAAGTGGCCAGTACATAAAATTGCTCGTTAGTAACGTGAAATTTTGTGGCGTGAGAATGAACATGTCTGCTGTTAAGACGTTAACGGCTTTGAGATGCCTTGTTCGGCTGAAGGCCGCCTTTTGTGGACTTTGTTGCCTCCGTCACAGGACGAGCTTGGAGACAGAGCCTTGTTCGGAATCACTCTGCCTTGTCTGTATTCCGCTGTTATGGGACCCCTGCTGTTAAATTTCAGGGACGTGAACATGAACGCACGCTTTGGAGAGGGCGGACTCATGGGCCACTGTGTCCTTCCTTCACGCTGGGCCCGCACATTGTCCGATGTTTAAGTGACTTCACACCCTTTCAGACTTTGGGTTCCCTGTTGTCCAACATCCCCCCCCCAAACCATCATGGTGCAAGAAAACATTCATCTATCACGCCCATGCATGCCAGCACACATTGAGTCCTTTCTGCTAGCGCGCCCCCATGTGTCAGTGGCTGGCATAGCTCCTTGGGGGTGCCGTGGTGTCTGTCGCACTGCTACAGACCCTGAGAACACATCTCCTCACATCTCCTGATACTGCATCTCCTCCAGCACTCTTCCCAGTCCTAAGTGTTGTCTTGCACCCAAAATATTCACACCCATTCACACATTAAAAGCAGGAAAGCAGGAGAATTAAGCTCTTATGGTACTGCTTAATATGGAAGGTTTAAAAACATCCAGCTAGGCAGAGCGGAGATGTAAGAGACCTAGCAGGACACGAGTGTCCATTTTTACCGCATTCCATATTTAGCCAGGCAAGCTGAGAACCTGTGTGTTTTTTCACAGTAAAAGGCAAATAAAGGTACAAAAACAGCACATTTAACAAAGAACAAAGGAACACCTTCCTCACAGCATCCTGATAAAGTAGCAGTACAGCTGGCTTAACGACACAAGCAGGTGAAATTTGGGCTCGGATTAGGAAGGTATGTGTGAATAATGTTAGCTCACCTCCTGCACATTGGCTGAGCGGTGCTCCAGAACTGCAAGCACAACATAACCGATGGGGTAATCTGGTAGTCGGGAGATGGGGGGGTCTCGTAAATTAACCATGGAGGTCATCTCGCTGATGAGAAGAGTGGACCGACGTGCTCGATTAAGTTCTGTGGGTCAATGAAATCTGCCAGCTGTGTAGGGCTTCTTAAACCCCTGGCACTAAGGAGGTGAAACCCTGTGTTAATGAAGAAAAGAAATAAACGATGGATCTACTGTCTTTTCCTCCTCCAGAGAAACTCCAGTGTGTCGGTGACATCCAGGGGGGTGTACCAGGCGTCCGATCACCGGCCATCGGCCAGCACTGGGTGAGCCTGCATACTGCCTCCGCATGACCTTTGACCTCTTCGCCGGCAGTGTGTAGATTGCTGAGAGCTTGCTCAGCTGGAACCGCCTTGTTTGTTTGTAAACAGCAGCAAACCTGCCTACTGTCCTCAGACCCTCATACCTTACTGTTAGCAACCCGCTGTGCAGCATCCCCGCCCTTCGCGGGCGGTGAAAGACGCTGTCCTTGCTGATGTTAGATCTCGCGTATTGTCTTAGTAATTATCAGATTACGTGGTACTCCGCTACAATAAATCTATGTTAGAACGTAACGGCTACTCATTACTTATTTAGCCAGGTAATTGATTCTACTTCCCGTGGGTGTACACTGTAATAGGCTGCATCCCAAAACTAATGTTTTTTGATGGTTCCCTTGGTCCCTCGTTGACTCACTGTCTGAAGGTGAAAGTTCACGAAAGTGACGAGGGGAGGAAATTGTGAGTGAACGAGGAAGGTAGTGCAGATAGAAATGCGGTACAAAATGACTTCTACAACCCCTAGCAATGGAGTAATTTGAATGAGAATCATATAAGGGTTTTGGGATGTAGCTATAGACTCTTCCACAAATGGGCGTAATGCATTCCACTTCCTGTGGCTGTAATTGATTCCACTTCCTGTTTGACCTCTGACGCCCTCTTCCTACACCTCTGCCCAGAAGCTGCCTCGCTTTCGATGAGGTCTGCTAATTAGCTTAAGTGTAAAGGTATCAGGCAGCAGATTCAGGTGTCGTGGAACGTGTCCGATGTTGGTCAGAGGCAGGCCGGATTTGGACCAGGAGCAGCCCAGGCTAAGCGGAGCAAATAATTCGGGTTCCTCCCTCCATTCGACCCAAAAAAGACAGAACCTCACGTCATGGGGGCTGTACTGGAGTTGCGAGACTGACTCTAGCTGTTTAGGCGCATGACCCTGGGCAACACTCCTACTCTCTGAGGCCTTTGAGGAGGCGCTTGTCAGCTTTGCCGCGGATCAGTTGACTACCTGTACTGCATTCTGCCCTGGGAACACTGTCTTTCTGACCTGGGGGGTGAATCATTCTTGACATGTCTGGGGAGGGTATTTAAAACTACCTCCAGGCGCCTTACCCATGATTCCACTGTGCGCTAAGCTAATCCGCTACTCATTAGTTTTGTTTCGACAGAGGGCTGTTTATTAAATGGATGGCAAGTGGGTATTTCGTAACGGTGTCGCTAGGCGAGCCGCGTGCATGACGTCCGCCGCGGTCTGTCCAACCGCCCCACTGCCAGCGATGTCCCATGATGACGGTAAAGCCCTGAACTCTGCTTTTCAGATCGCCTACATTATTTTTAACGTCGTTTCACATTCGGCTGACGTTGGCCCGGCCTGCAGACAGAAGACGGAATAAACACAGATCGCCGTGAATAACTTAGAAGTGACCCATCCAATCTGGTGCTTGCTTTGTCCGTGTGCTGATTCATTAGTCGAGGGGTCGACTCGACGCTGCTCGGCCCACGTCGGACCCGACGGAATGCTTCCGGGTAATTTTAGAAACGGGGCCCGTTACGTGGCGGCGGAACCCGTGTAGCGGCGTGGCCTGTCATCTGTGAGCCGGCGCCCTGTGGGGTTGCGACTCTGACCGTGCGCACGATCGGGCCCGCAGGTGACATAACACTCGTCAGCGCCCCCTATAGGCTGGTCGCCCATCACCTTTGCGAGCACCCCACCCCCCCCTGCTGCTTTCTTGAGCAAAAATTTCTGCAGGACCCCCTGGGCCCGCTGCCGATATGGCACATGGGGAAGGAGGGAAAAAATAAAAAATAAAATGTGTGATTTGTGAGATGACTATTGTGACGGAGGTGACAAAGATGCTATTTTGGTGTCTGTATCATGGTAATGAATGTGTGCTGGACCTGGTGGGGTGGGGGGGTTTGCAATCCTGTCTCCCAAATGAATCATACGGCACAGATGTCAGATTCGCGACGGCTGCCGTTCCAACTCTGATCCACCTGTTGCTCACCCCCCCAAATCACGCGTTACTGTACAAGCTGTGGGCGGCATTTGCGAACAGAGCTGCATGACGGCCGGACAGGAGGGAGACAGGGAGGGGGGGGCAGGGATTGCATTTGGGATCGGCGGCGGAGATGCGCGCGTCTGAGGGAGCGGCGGGGAGAAACGGCGGGGGAGATGCGCGCGTCTGAGGGAGCGGCGGGGAGGAACGGCGGGGGAGCTGCAGGAGGGACATGGACGGGGAACAAAACGGAGGACAGGTCCAGGAGCACACTTGGAGGGGGAGGGGGTCAGGACCTGGGACAGAACACACAACCAAGTACTGTTGGTTCGGCAACAAGGTCCGGTTGAGCTACATGACTTGGGAAACCCACCACCTGCCCGGTCCTGGCTGATAATTACCCACACTTAGATTGTAGTGTTTTCCTCTGGGGTACAATTCATGCAGAACATGACTGCCGAACGGAAGCTGACCAGAGATTAGCTTCCAGCGCGAAAGTACCGCGTAAACGGGCCGATGCACGGCCTCCTTAATGAAGCGTCTCCCTCCGCTGGCGGAAGAGGGCCTGTTTTTACATAACCCTCCATGCCTCCAGATCCCCCCCCGCGCCGGGGCCTCCTCACGCAGCCCTGCCACGGAGCCTCGGCGAGGTAAACAAAAAGACAAATATAAATATAAAACCGGCTATTTGTTGCAGGCGCTGTGGCATCTGAGGCAGCCGGGCGACAAGGTCACCGCGCCGAAGGCGACAGCCGTGACAGAGCGCGCCCGTTACCCGGGACGTCCCTGCCGTGTGCCGGGCGGGATGCTGAGATCGCTCTCCCTGCTCGGCCCCTGCCCTCCTGCGCCAACAGGAGGGGCCTGTCGCTACAGGCGGCGCATGTGACAGCGTAGAGGCGTCCACCGGCGTGCCTGTTAAAAAAGCTAGCCTGTTCGTGGGAGACGTGGGCATGCAGGTGATTAGAACCTGGTTAGCCTGCATGGTGGGGTTATAGTGTCCTCAGAATGATTGACAGTTAATGGGATTGCAGTTAGTTTTATCCACTGATCTCCAGGTGACGTGTTTAGTCATGAATCTTTTTTTTTGGGGGGGGGGGCATGGCACAGAAGGGTCACAAGGCCCGGGACATTCACGCGCATGGTGAAACCCAACACGGCGTGATCTTAGGAATTCAGGACAGCCCCCAGCTCCCTAGCCGGACATGGAACGGCCCGCCCGTATACCCCTGGCTGTTTGGAAGCGTGCCCGTGGTCCACTGGGCCGGCCCTGCCTGACTGCTGCGGCTCTGTAATCCTGTCATTCCTTCCGTCGACTTAAATGCGCCGGGAACTCTGGCAGAGACGCCTACAGGCACCAGCAACACAAATCACAGTTATTTTCTTACAGCAAGAACCCCCAGCTTCAAACACTGGGGGAAAAAAAACGCAGGAAGATGTAACGGGCTGTCTGATTAATGCACTGGCAGTGTCTGACAGGGAAATTTGACGTATTTGTCTGCAGCACTGCAGTTAAACCCAGTATGGCCTACAGCTGCGGGCAGATTTCACTGCGTACCTATAATATCCCTTACAGTGTGAAAATGTAAAGTATTAATACTGTCCTGGCACTGTATTTACAACACTGTGTGTACAAGTGTTGCAGTGAGGGTTCTACAACTGAGGTTGTGGAATGATGCCCCCTGGCGGATGTGTGGCTAACTGCAGATAGCCCTTTAAGAATAAGGTATTTAATTCAGCAATTAACTGGGAAGTGTATGTGTGTATATGGAGGGGGGGGGGTCTGCTTTTTTCTTTAAACATGTCCTCTGTTCTCACTCCATCTCAGTGTCGCTGTTTTGATGCTGCTGTGAATTCGATATTCAAGGTTAAGGTCTGTTTCCAAGGCAACGGCATGTGGTGTCACTGCGCGGCGTAGCGTGTGGCTCTGCTTCTGGGAAATATCTGACCCCGCCGCCACCCCGGTCTCTCCGCCGGCAGGGTGTCGGCGCGGGGGAAGTCGGCCTCTCAGGGCTCGGTGGGCTATGACAGCGGCGGGGCAGAGATGGACATGCAGACGGCGGAGGAGACCGCCGACGCCCAGTACCACCACCCGCAGTGCCGGCTGAGCGAGCCCGGGTTCGATCGGCCTCGCGGCTGGGCTCTCCGCAAGCAGGCCATCCAGAACTGGCAGCGCCGGCCGTATCGCAACAGCACGGAGGGCGAGGAGGGCGACGTGTCTGACGTGGGCTCCCGCACCACGGAGTCCGAGGTGGACGCCTGGGAGCAGGAGCGCCGCTCCTTCCCTGACGCCCAGCACGGCGGCTCGGGACGCCCCGGGTACCGACTCGGCACAGGTGACGCATTGGCATGCCGGCTAAAGTGGTGCTAAACTGAAATCGCGCTTTTAATGATTTTTGCAACTTAATTATGCATTTCACGTCCGTAGTTTTAGAATCCGTAATCGCTGTTTCCAACTGCTTGGGATTATCCGGTGACTTCCCTCTCTAGCGCCCCCCCCAGTGGTAAGGAGATCCATGTGATGTCCTCAAGGATGGGTTTTTTATTTCCGGGGCCCCACTTAAAAACTTATGGGCCCCTCACGTAAGGGCCCCCCTGGTGTAGTGACAGTTTGTGGCCACTAGGAGTCCCTCAGATCTCACATTTGCTTGAGGGTGAACAGCGCCCCTGGATGTACTGCTCCGCTTGCTCCTCCTTTGTTCCACTTAACAATAGGTTCCGGCATCTCGGTGTCGCGTCCGTATCCATCCGCCCGGCATTTACCAGCCTCCTGGGCCTGGCCCCTGACCCTGTTCGCCAGGCCGGTCGGAGGGCAGGCACAAGCCCTGCCGCCACGAGAGGAGCAGCCCCTCCAGGAGTGAGGTGATCAGCCCGGAGGTGCTGAAGATGCGGGCCGCGCTCTTCTGTATCTTCACCTACCTGGACACCAAAACGCTGCTGCGCACTGCTGAGGTTTGCCGCGACTGGAAGTTCGTGGCGCGCCACCCCGCCGTGTGGACCCGGGTGCTGCTGGAGAATGCCCGCATCTCCTCCAAGGTACGGGTGAACCCCGAAGCCCATTCCTGTGCGGCCCCTACAGCTGTTGTATCTCTCATATTTGATGTAAATATATTCAGATGTGTGCTTTGCATTGTCTGTCCCTACGCTGTTTCTGTACTGTGTTCTGACTGTGTTGTCACTGCGCTGTCTTAGTGTTGTGTTCCAACTGTGCTGCATCCTGACAATGCTGTGTTTTGACTGCGGTCTCTGGGCTGTCTCAGTACCGTGTTTTGACAGGGCTGTGTCTGTGCTGTGTTTTGACTGTGCTGTATTCTGTCTGTCTCTCTGCTGAGTCCTGACTAGGGCTGAATACCAAACTTAAGTACTTTTGTGGTACAAACTGAACTGCTCTGATCCTAACGAGGACTGAAAAGTTTATCTTTCAGTGCCAAACTCCAATACCCAAATAGTAAAACTGAGCGTGCGTAGGCATGCAGCATACTTGTCTCTAAAGATCTAAAGTCACTGGTGATTGGCTGTTTAATGTAACGTTACACGAGCACATCATTGAGGCCGGAAGGAAAAAGGTATGGCTTGTGACTTGGTTTGTCTGTGTATGTGTTGTTTTTGATTGTCATGTAAAACATTCCTAAGAAATCAAAGGTGTAGCTCCACAGGGTTCGAGACTGTGACGATTTAGTTGCATTCTGTGAGCATTTTTGGAGACAGTGTGACAAAATTTCGTAAGTTTCATAATTTCATAAGCAGACAGTGCGAATTGGTGTGTATGTGTATGCATGTGTGTGTGAGCGAGATCGTCGGAGCTCAGTCTGATTCACTTCCTCGGAGGCTGTTTGCTTCATCGCACGCACCGGCACTATAATGGAAGTTATGCAAAAATGCAGAAAAAAAGAAAAGTTGATGGAAATATTTTTGTACCTCAATATAACTGAATACCTTTTGCCTGTGTCTCCAGCCGGTGCCGGCGGTGAAACGTGCTAGCGCTGATCTGTGGGATGTTACATCGTTTTTTATTCTGTGGAAAATGAAAGATCGATTTAATGACGAATTTTAAACGTTAGATCGTATTTATAAAATATAAATAAAAGGCTGCATCCTTTTTTAATTGCGATCGACCCCCCAGTAACTAGCCAATAACTATCAAGATTACTTGTTCAATTAAAAGATTTGTTCTGTAATGTATTTTTGTTGCTGTTGAAATTGATTTTAAAACATATTAGTATTGAAAAAAAGTATTGTTCAGGAACGTATCGAAATCAAGGTATCGTAAAGGTTTTGAATGATGCCCGGCCTTAATCCCCATCTCTTGGCGTTCTGGCTGTGCTGTATTCTGACTGTGCTGTATTCTGACTGTGCTCTCCCCGCTCTTTCCCTGCATTGCAGTTCCTGTGCACTCTGTCTCAGTGGTGCACACAGACGCACTCACTCATCCTGCAGAACCTGAAGCCCAGGCAGAGGGGCAGGAAGGAGACCAAGGAGGAGTACCTGAAAAGCACACGGTGCGCCAGGCCGCTCGCGCGGCACGCTGGCACCGGGGGCGTCGGCGGGCGAGCGGTGACGTGACCCCACCCACGCCGTGTCACTGCTGCATCTCCCGTCTTTGGACATGTGTGGCTGTGTCACAGCACCTGGGGGGGGGGGGGGGGGGGGCTTAGCGTGAGGCCGCCACCGGACAGGGTGGCAGCCCGGCCGTGATCATGCAAAACACAGAGCTGGGCACAGCACAGCCTGCGTAGCAGGAGACCCCCCACCGATTCAAAA
>JABFDZ020000087.1:0-13981 GCA_019775955.2 Pollimyrus isidori | reverse complement strand
CCCCCCCCCCCCCCCCCCCCCCCCCCCCCCCCCCCCCCCCCCCCCCCCCCCCCCCCCCCCCCCCCCCCCAGCATAATAATATTGATGTGTATTGATTTACAATGGGATGTCATAAAAGGTCATGTCTCTATAATGGCCTGGTGTCCCAGTACTTTTGTCCATATATGTTGGTAGCGGAAAAGTTTAGGAAAGAAAGCCTAGTATAGGCGTGTCTAAGCTTTACCCTTGCCTATGGAAGAAGAAAATGTGAGGCACAAAGGAATGATACAGACTGTGTAAAAACGCTGGCATCAGACCTCACTTATATGTGAAATCACATGTGTCTGTGTTTGCATGTGTTTTCTAACTGGAAAACAGAGCAGCCATGCTAGGAAGGATATCCTGAAACTGCCCTCCCACCACCAGTAAGCCCATTCCCCAAACCTTGACACAGTGTGGGGGGGTCAGTCAGAGTACAGCGGGAAGTCACCCAGACAAAACATCATACAGAAGCCCATTTCCCAGACAATCCTTGGACTTCCTGTCATGTATGTTTTTCAGTTAAGATATTAAACATGGCAGTACAGGTCCCAAGATTCAGTGTGTAACAGCACAGGTCTTGAGGTTCAGTGTGTAACAGCACAGGTCTTGAGGTTCAGTGTGTTGTCACCACAAGCCGTTACATCAGCTCTCTGCCGGACGCCTCAGCATCTCCATGCATAGCAGAAGTGAAGCGATGCTGGCCGGCCCGAGCCGGCACTCAGCAGGAAGTGACACGCCGCAGCACTTTCACAAGGGGTCTGGCAACACGCTGGCAGCCTGAGCAGTAATGCTGCTGCGTCGAGCCCCTTCCACCTCGTTCGCACACACGTCCCTGCACGGATTCTCGTGCGTGTGGCCCATCTCTCAGTGACCAGGACGGCTGTTTACAGTCTCGACTCGGACCAGCTGCTGATAGCTGGTGTTTTTACAGCCGGTATTGTTTACCCACCCATACAGGGTCAGCATAGTTCATCTTGAGCTAGAAAAACACAGATTTTTCCTCATTTCATCAGGTCTGTGGTCAGGAGTGCTCAATCAAACTCTGAATTTGCTCCCTAATATTGCTGTTTTCACTGCAGGTCTTTTTTGTTTCTTTTTAAATGACATGAGGACAGTTTAAATATAGACCTCAAAGTGTTCCAGGTGAGACCTGTAGGTGCCCCCCCCCCCCCCGTGACAGAGTGATTGTTTGTGTTGTTCCCTGACGGAACTGGCCGTGAGATTCGAAAGCTACAGAGATGTGGCTCGCAGATTCTCTGAGTGAAGGGCACCCCTAAGCACCAACCACAACAGGCTCCGCCCCCTTTCTGCACTGCCCCGAGCGAGGTCATGCGTGGGTCACGTCCCTTCTTGAACTTTCAGGGACGGCTGGGCACCATCCAAAACAGGTAAATACAGCAAGTCCCTTTGAAGGAGTGCCCCCAGGGGAGGTGTTTGTAGCTGAACATGTGTCATCGGATCTGAAGTTCACTCCCTCCATTGTTTGGTGTGGAGGGTGTATGTGTGTGTGTGTGTGTGTGTGGGGGGGGGGTGGGCGTACCCACTCCAGTCTGCTTCCACCTTCTCCGAGACCTTCTTCCCCCACCTCTGTGTTATCAGCAAATTGCCGCTGAGGTGTAGATCCCACTGTGGGACACGGCGGGAAGGCAGCCTGAGGATTTCCGGGAAGGGCTATAATTAAAACCCCGATCGGGCGCAGCGGATGAGCGAAACGACCGTCTCCTTTGCACCGTTGCCTCTCGTCGGAATGACAGAGTAGAAAAAAAGAAAACAAAAAACGTAGAGGAACTGAGCTGCACAGTGACCGTTTCCACCCCGGCGGCCTGCCAGCCCAGGCCTGTTGTCGTTACGCACACGCCCAGCGAGGGTCATGCTACTGTTTCCCCCCCTGGTGGCACGCGGGGCTAAATATAACCCCACCTCCTGCCCACCCCCCGCCCCGACCCCGCAGCCTTGCCGACGCACGCCCCACGGGGCATCGGGGAAGGAGCGGATGGTGGGAAGCCACCCTGAACGCAGAATCAAACGCAGATTTCCGAGCTGAATCCTTCCTGCAATTCCTCTCCAGTCACAACAACAAAGGAAGGTCATCCGAGCTGTTGACTTCAGATTTACGAAATGTGGCAGGGCAGTGGAACGTCTGTATCTCACACGCGTCCCACCTGCAAGGCATATCCTGCTGCCATAAGCGGCTCACACGCTCCCAGATGTCACCACGTCTGATGGCTGGTTTTCTAATTGCTTATGTGTTTTTCTTAGTGTTTCACTTCCATTAGTCTGTCGTTAGAAGCAGCCAGAATTATGAAACAGCAGGTGAACTGAATCAGATGCCGAATTCTGATTTCCATTGCGCATCTACATATTGCAATAGTGGGGAGCCTTGTATTTTATTTCCTTCATTCAGTATCCTGCCTGTGGAACCTTTGTTCTCATGCGATTCGGTTCTCGGCCATATCGTTCAGTACAAAAAATGTCTCAGTTGTGGAACATATTTTCAGTTCTAGACCAACCAACCATTTCGTGCTGAAACCAGTCTGACAAAGCACGAGTCTTTGATTACATGAGTATGAGTCAGTCTGCCGCTAACACTGGCGTAGCAAATGTCTCCGCTGAATTCTGCTGTGAATATTCTCCTGTGTTTTTGCTCTTATTTTGCTTTTATTTAGAACACCAAGGGTCCTAAGAAGCTTAGTGATAGCAGCAAACCAAAAAGCAAAGTTGAGAGAACCATGATAGAGCTTAAAAAACAAACGCAGCTTCTCCCTGGGTTACGATTTCAATTTCAGTTTAATTCATATCACAATAGAAGCGCCCAAAGGTGCTTTTCATGGATGTGTCATGAGACATTAAGGAGAGGAATACGGGAAGGAAAGCAATTAAATAAAGAAAGCCAAATGACAATGCAGGAGAGGAACCAAAAACTCCCAATTAAGGAGGTCAACTGGCTGCCCAACCCCCCTGAGCTAGGGTGACCAGATAATCCATGTCAGGGAAGACATTTTGAGCTCGGATGGGATTTGTAAGCTACCATTTCTATTAAAAGGATCTGAATTTAATGTTAGTACTGAGTTCTTGCTGTGTGCTGATTGGTCAGTCTGCTATAATCACGCACGTTTCACTAATGTTAATGTGACACAGCTGGATGAGTCTTTCAGTCAAAGAAACAAACCAGTCAAAGCACAAGAAGAGCTGAACTATTTAGCTGAGCACAGGAGCCTTTTAATTTGAAAGTAGTTTGTAAAACCCGAAGTAGTTCAAAGTGTCCTCCCTGACATGGATTATCTGGTCACCCTACCCCGGGCATACTAACATTACTGAAAAAGGAGAGCGTGGCCTTGCTTGCTAAAGGCTATGCATAAGCTGTGTTTAAGGATCAAGAGAAAGTGCATCAATGAGTCCGTTATCCATGGTGGCCTGTGTAGACGGCACTGAAAGCTGCACCCACAATGTTACAGTTCCTATGTCACAGCCACAATGTCACCCTTCCATGGGACTGAACCAGAACCCCAGCTGAGGGCACCACCCGGACATGTGGGAAGGCAGAGAGCATGGATGGTGAGAACATATAGAACATGCGCTGACACATAAATGGACAAGCATAGCAGATAAAAATGACGTGTACGGCAGCACCTCGGCGAGATAACTGGCTGCTGTGAGGCGGGATGGGTGCCTGGTGCCTGGGCTCTCAGTTACAGCCTGGGAGAGCCTGAGGGTCACTCTGCCCCAGCGCGTGAGGGAGACGTGAGGCCTCGCGGCCGGCGTGTGGATACGGGGGGGGCACACGTGGCGGGGAAGCCGCTGTTAGGCGAGATTGAAACTCGCAGGCGCTGCTGTGCTGAGTCAGAGCCACAGAGGGATGGGAGGATCTTTAAAATGGAAACAGGGCCGGTGAACGAGGCCCATTTCCGTCATCATGGCTGGGGGGGGGGGGAGTGAGGGGGGGCACTGCAGTTCAGGGGCATCAGGAACACCAAGTACTATAAAGTGGCACTTTTTCCCATTTCTAACACAATGCAGGTAAACTTGTGCTTAAATGCAATCAGGGGTGCATTATAAGGCAATTAGAGATCAGTCACCTCATACTTACATTTACATTTACAGCATTTGGCAGACGCCCTTAGCCAGAGAGACTTACATAAGTGCTTTAAGACTCTGCAATGAATTTTCCCGGTACTAGCTCAATGTGATACTTGCCGATTTAAATACCCATGCTTCTGGTGACTCTGGTGGTTCCGTTGTTAGTGACATGTGTAGGGAGACAGGCTGTGTACAGTGACACGGGCCCTGTGCAGTGAAACATGACCTTTGATCCCAGTGTAAACTTTGACTCCAGTGTTGCCTTTGACCCCAGTGTGACATTTGACCCCAGCTCTCTCTAGACTGGAGGCATTACGGGTTCCCCACCTTCAGCTAACTGGGTGGATTTGGTGTAGGGATACACATACTGGAAAACACATACTGGGACATCGTCCTTCCCAGTAAAAATGGCACAAAGCAGAGTAAAAAAAAGCACAGGAGGATTTCATACTGCCAGCCTTCCGCACGATAACGTGGCAAGCAGTTTTCTGTATGCGCAGGGGGTGCAGCCTGTTTGCAGGTCGGATTACTTGTGACACACAGTCCCAGTTCAGGTTTCTTTAATGGGGGGGGGGGGGATTTTCTGCCCGATTGCATAACTCACAGCGTGAGCCGGAGAGGAAAGAAAGAAGGAAGAAAGAAAGTCAGAGAAAATGAGAAGTCCCAGATTGGCCAGGGAGGGTGAGGGCAACGGGGTGCCCCGTTCTGGCTCAGTCTCCAGCTTGTTTTCGTCTCTGTGTGGCTGTTCATATGAATGAGTGTGTGTTTGGGGGGGGGGTGATGTACCCACCACTCCCGCCCCCCGCTCCCTGTCCAAGTTAGAAATCTCACCTGACCGCCACAGACTAAGCAACTTCGTTCAACACTTAAAAAGCATTTTTCCTCTGCATTAACCACACTTGCTCTGTTCACCATATTCTCTGTGTGTTTATGCCGGTGGCCCCGCCCACTTGTAGCTCCGGCCACTCCTCCGCTGCGCTCGGGTCAGTGATATTTTGGCAGCAGACTGAGGGCCGCAGATAGCAGAGCTTGCTTAGCTATGTTGGCTTGATCAGTATATTCTGACAGATCGGCAATAACTGGGCCAGTATTTCAGGAATTACCACATGGCTGATGTTTATAATGGCAACAGGGTTTACTGTCCTTATACGGAGGAGATGATTTAAGGTGTTTTGCATGTTTAAAGGTGGGTTGTGCTTTTTTAGGCAGGAATTAACATTGACAGAGATCCAAACATGCTCATTAAACCCGACTCAGTTTCTGAGGTCATCTTCTGTAATTCTTTTGGATCTTTCTGAGCGAAAATAAACATTTCTGTAGTACATTGTAATATAAAACCCTCTGTGGATGTTCCAAGGGCAGGTCCTGAATGTTATCATAAATCAGCCAGCAGTTGAGCTGTTCTGCCAAACTTGTTCAATTGTAATTCTGAATAGGTGCATCACCAGTTACCTGGGCTGCCATGATGCATTTTCTATTAATTAAAAACCTGCAGACCAAACACAGGGTCAGACCAAAGCTTGGTTTTCAGGCCTTACAGCAAAACTGCTCTACAGTCTCTGGGATTTGAACCAGCAACCTGTTGACCTTCTGATCACAGCTACAGTGCCCCAACCAGCTGGCCAACACGCCGCAACGCTTCTGAAGCGAGGTGAATTATAAAGTGTCTCAGCACCTACAGAGAGTCCATCCTCGTCTGCATCTTAGCTAAATTGTCTGATTTTACACTGTCCCAAAGTCCAAATCGACGGCTGCCATTATGGGTGCTGGA
This sequence comes from Pollimyrus isidori, assembly GCA_019775955.2. NCBI lineage: Eukaryota > Metazoa > Chordata > Actinopteri > Osteoglossiformes > Mormyridae > Pollimyrus > Pollimyrus isidori. Next base: position 8,112 of record JABFDZ020000087.1, on the reverse strand, counting down.
CAGCCGATATGCAGGGGTGACAGCATTACCCACAGTACCACCCTTTACCCATACCCGCTTATCATTCCCTCCTTTTTTTGCGCCCAGTATTTAGCTCAGAGTGGGCGCCAAGTGCCACATTATCACTGGATGGCTGTTTACGCCTTGAGGATATTTAGGGAGGGAAAATGTCCGCCAGCCGTGTTTTACAGCGTGACTTTTCACAACGGATGCAAGCTGAAAATCCCTGAAGCTTCCCCGGGGGGCGTGAAAGTCTGCTTTGGCGGTTCCTCCATCCTGGGCAGGCGCCCGTTCCCTGAGTGCCGATCTGGGTCTATCCGGACAGGAAGTGGGGAATTTCTCCCAGTTCCCCTCTTTTTAAACCAACCGTGTAGCGGCGAGCGCTCCTCAATGGCTCTCTGATGTCCGGTTTGTGTGTCTGTGTGTGCGTTTATTTAATGTTTTTTTCCGCGTTTGTGAACTTTTGGACAGCACCAAAGCTAAGGGATGTGGGAGGGAGCAATTGCCTTGTATTGACCCCCCGGAGAAACTATTCAGCAAGCGATAAAAGACAGTTGTACCCAACTGACATAACCCCCCCCCCCCCCCCAGAGTTCCAGCTCTAGCCTCCTCTACTCTGAAAAGCCACTTTCTTTTCCGTATTTTGTCCCCGGGGGGGGTGGGGAGCGATGCTGTGTGGTCTGTTGGGGCCATTGAGGATAGAAACAGAGCTTCCTTTATGTCAGCCTGCCTCGGCCCACAGGAACATTCTTCCATTTTGCCTATTCAGCAGCCCGGGGCCTTTAGGGTGTTGGCGGTAACAGTTGGCGGTAACAGGCCGATTAACGGAGGCGGTTGCTTTATCTTTACGTGTCATCCAGTCTCTCTGAAACTCTGCTGCCTGGCTTTCTGACCTCCAGGGTATATGCTGTCCCGAGTGTCTTTACCATAATAAATGCTTGACATCCCCCTTCAAGGTGACCTGTGTCCTTATGTCTGCTCTGACCAATCTACTGTATGTTCAAACCTAACATCAGATTTGTGGTGGCAGGTTTGTTTACGGATACTGTGTTACTGGAGCATTTCGCCAAGTTTCTTGCTCAATTGTCCAACAGCATAGCTCTTCGGAGGACTTGAACCCACAAAATCATGGTGATGGTGCTTAGCTTAGATGCTACGCTGTCTGTCTCCATAGCAACGTGGAATGACAACAATAACAAAAGCCTCTCTGAAATGATTCCCTTGTGGCCCACACCGGCTAGGTGTGCCCTGATTCATCAACATCTGTGTATGTCTTAATCTATTTCATTAATCTTTTACGTCTTGCATTTTATTCTTTTCTTGCCTCTTCTGGATTCTCTCCCAGGGCAGGTCGAGTTCCCCTTACAGTTTATTGTTGGGCTGAACCTATCCGTGTCACCGGTACAGAATCCTCTGACTGTGGCCATGCGAAGTCTTTGTATTGGGTGCTGGCAGGTTGGGCGGGTCACAGATGTAACGGGTATCTGTTCCATTCTCTGCCCACCCACAAAACAAACATTCCAGCTGGTGTTCGTCTAACTGCTTTTTTGTTGTTGTCCCATTGCTTCATTCATTTGAACGCTGTCACCCCGCGTCACGTTTGCATGAGGTCGCAGAATGACCCGTGTTCTTGCCTTCCGTGTGCCCATGGTAGCTGTTGGATTTCACTTCCTCTTCATCCGCTCCATCACTGCTAGCCCTTGACGGCCCCTCCGGGGGCCCCCATTTAAAAGCAAACGGAGATATTTCTGTCGTGCGCTGCAAAGTGCACACTCGCACGCTCCTGCTTTTTGCTCTGAAGTTCAGGAAGGACTGTAATTAGGAGCCAGATTGGCAGTGGATTGCAGCTGTGGGGCGCCGTTAAAAATGTGCGGGGCCCCTTTTATCCTAGGAAACCAGAAAAAGGCAAACACACACTCTGAAACAATCTCAGCCCCTTTGTGATTGGTCCAAACATCATCTATAGGGGTACATGACAGTAACACAATGACCCCGCATGCTTCTATAAACCACTTCCTGTCAGTCACATCTGTCCTCTTGTAAGAAAGTGTTAACCTGCCCCCCTGTCATCCGACTCCTTATCCACACTTGACAGCAATGTGATGGTTGTTGGTTCAAGTCCCAGGACTGCTGTTCCAGAGCTGTTCCCTGTTGTATTGTCTTGTGTGATATTTCACGTGACTGCACAATAAGCTCAGACGCTGCTGTGTCCTTCCATGTGCAATATTATAAACCATGTGTATATATAATGTATTCATCGCCAGTGTTTACAGATATGCAGACAACAGCTTCTTTTGTATTACATTTACATGTACATTAGATGCGACTGGATTGTTATTGTTATATTTTCTTATGTCTAATGTCTACTGTCTGCACTTCATATTAGTTCAAGTCCCAGGGCCCATTTATTCTGAGCCACTAGTTGTTGGTTCGAATCCCAGGCCCCCTGCTCCAGTGCTGTCCCCACTTTTTCTGGGCTGCTCTGTATCCAGCTCTTGAAATGGGTCAGACACGGTAATTAGCTTTGTTTTAAAGAACAGGTCAGCAATAAAATAACAGTGTTAATAATGATTGTATCCTGCAGTCCATAATGTTCAGTAACGGCCACTGTCCAGCTGCATATGTGCCATATTGGTGTTGCGTATGCTGGTGGTGCAAGACGGCGAAGGGAGGGAGTCAAGGCCGGAATACGGGGAAACGAGGGTTTATTTGCACAATACAGCAACATTGAACAACGTCAATGCCGCGTCTGCCGGATGAGACGCAGACGCAGACATAATACATTAGACAGGCACAGGACAGTCGTGTGGCAACACCACACAGGTGAAAACAATTGGAGATCACAAGAGGTAATTAGTTGGGCGTGGCACACAGGAGGAGCGGACGGCGCTGGACGTAACAGAACTCCCCCCAAAAGCATGCCACACTGGGTGCGCCCCAGGAGAGGCGACGGACGAGATGAACTGGGCAGACAGGACCTGGAAAAACAAAGCAGAACACTAACCAAGACCAGGGAACAAGACCGAAACACAAAACAAGCACAAAGACAAAAACCATGACAGAACCTGACAGAGAACAGGGAAAGCAGACAAGCAGACGACAAAGGGAGAGACCGAGGGAACAGAAGGGCCAGGACCGAAAGGAGGAACAAAAGGGCCGGGAGTGAACGGAGGGATGAAAGGAGGTGGAACAAAAGGAGGAGGAGCGGGCAAGAGGAGGACAGAAAGCCCACCGGGTGCCCAAAGGCACCCAGGACGGCGACGGGCATGCAGCCAGAGGGGCCGCAGGCAAGGGAAAGCCAGGAGCAGGAGGGGGCCCTGCAGGGTCCACGGGGACGGGTCGAGGGACCACAGGAGGAGACCAGGAGGGAGCCGGAGGGAACACCGGTGTAGGCGGGCAGAAAGGGGAAGCCAGCGATGGCGAAGGCACAGGCAGAGCCCGCGAAGGTGCCGTCCAACACCTAGGTGGAGCAGGGGGGCCCAGAGGCAGCTGACAAGGAGCCGGAGGCGGGACGGAGGACTGGCCCCGAGGGACCAGAGAGGAGCCCGGCGGCGACCAAGAGCCGAAGGACCCTCAGGCACGCAGCAGACGACTGCCAGGGGGCACACGGGCGCGGCAGAGAGCAGGACGGGAGGGACTTGGACCCTCCTTAGGTGCCCCCTACTCTTCCGGGAGACAGAGAGGCGGCGAACCTGTTGGGTTTCACCCCTCTGTGGCACCGGCGGTTGCTCCGAGTGTCCTCCTAGATCCGGGGAATCCAGTAATCGGATCCCCGAGGGGTCCCCCTCGTGCTCCTCTTCTGCCACATGGGGAGGAGTGATGGAGTTGTCCGGGACCTCCTCGGGCACACAGTGTCCCGGGCCGCTGTGGCTGCAGCTTTGGGCCAAATAGGAACAGGCGGGGCAAGCAGGAACAGGCAGGGCTGTGGGCGGGGCCGTGGGATGAGCAGGAACAGGAGGGACCCCGGGCGGGGCCGCGGGACAGTCCAGAACAGGAGGGACCATGGGCAGGGCCGTGGGCTGTTCCATAGGGGGCCGCAACCGCCCCCAAAGGGGTGCACTCCGGGCGCGCCCCAAGAGGGGCATGCCATAGCAGCCATGGGAACTGCGGCGACAGCGGCTGCTGCGGGCAAGGCAGCCTCGGGAGCTGCAGGCGAGGGTGCAGGCGTGGCAGCCTTGGGAGAGGCAGCTGCAGGTGAGGGTGCAGGTGTGGCAGCCTCGGGAGAGGCAGCTGCAGGTGAGAGTGCAGGTGTGGCAGCCTCGGGAGAGGCAGCTGCAGGTGAGAGTGCAGGCGTGGCAGCCTCGGGAGAGGCAGCTGCAGGTGAGAGTGCAGGCGGGGCAGCCTCGGGAGAGGCAGCTGCAGGTGAGGGTGCAGGCGTGGCAACCTCGGGCGAGGCAGCTGCAAGCGAGGGTGCAGGCGTGGCAGCCTCGCGCGCAGCAGCCTCGGGAGAGGGAGCCGCAGGCTTGGCAGCGGCGGCTGCGGGTTTGGCAGCGGTGGCTGCGGGCTTGGCGACCTCTGGAGATGCAGCAACTGGCTGCGGAGGCGCCTCACAGCCCGCCTCAGGCAGCGCAAACGGCGGCAGGTCCCGCACCGGCCGGTTGGGCACTGCCCGTTTAAAAGCCCTTACGATCCTTGGGACGGTGTCTCTCACCGGGCTTATCCACCTTCCGGCAAACGCGTTCTAGCTGAAAGTTGTACCGCTCCAGCAGAGGCGGTTCGTCCTCTGCGATATCCCCCCAGGCGCCTGGGTAGCTCCCTCGCTCACCTCGCTCCGTCGTGGCCGGAACCAGCGAGCAGGCTCCCAAAGCCACGTGAGCTGGAGCGGCAAACTCTGCCGGTCTTTTGCCGATCCGGCCCCAAAGCTGGAGGAGGAGCTTCTGTGGCCGGGTAAACAGATACTGCTGACCAGCTGGGCATTCCTCTGACAGGAGATTGGCACCCCGGCTGGCCAGCTCCAGCGCCACCGAGTCCCACCACACCTCGGGCTGGTACCGCCAGCACACGAAGTTCTGCAGCAGACCAAGCGTCTCTGACTCGGCCTGCTGCTCCATGGTTTTAGGGAGACGTGGCATTCTGTTGCGTACGCTGGTGGTGCAAGATGGCGAAGGGAGGGAGTCAAGGCCAGAATACGGGGAAACGAGGGTTTATTTGCACAAAACACCAACCATGAACAACGTCAATGCCGCGTCTGCCGGAAGAGACGCAGACGCAGAACTAAATACATTAGACGAGCACAGGACAGTCGTGTGGCAATGCCACACTGGTGAAAACAATTGGAGATCACAAGAGGTAATTAGTTGGGCGTGGCACCCAGGAGGAGCGGACGGCGCTGGACGTAACAATTAGCGTCTTCTTCCTTTACATGTTCTGCTCTGCAGAGTAGTCACATCTCCGTTGGGCCCTTCAGCAAGGCCCTTAGACCCTCAAATGAGCTCCAGGGGCCCCAGATAAATGGCTATGCTTAGACCCCAAGCTTCACACTCACCTTTATATTTCTGTGTATGTCCTAAAACAGCAGAGAATCATGGGATATGCAAAAAAGTAACACGTTCCAACATACCTGTACGTTTACAAATGTCAAATGAGCTTGAGGTTATGGAAAGCCGCTTTTAATTTTGATAGCCGAGCTTACTGTGATCATTAGTAATGATTAACATCTACTCGCTTGGCATCGTCAGAATTATTCTCTCCTCATACTACGTCGCGGGGCTCCTCTCCAGTTTCGTTTTGTTTGTAAAATACTGTTATTGAAAATGGGCATCGTGTGACAGGGGATGACTCTGTTGGCATCGTGAAGGATGCCCGAAGGCACGTGAAAACTATCCGAGCAAATGGCCAGTTTCACGTCTGTGCTAAGCAACAGTAATCCACTTGTGATTTCTACCAAGGCCACGGAAGAAAGGCCTTAGATCACATGCCACTAGAGTAAACACGTGGATTAAAGTGTGAAAGGGCACAATCTGCTTTGTTTATTTCCATTCAACAAGTGGGCATTTTCCCAACTTGCTATACTCACGCTGGCACATAACTTGCTCCATGTTACAGAAACTTCCTAAGTTAAATTAAAAACAAGTTCTATTCTTCCCACAAGATGAAGTGGAAGTTTCTCCTTGGGAGCAAGGAATAACTCAGCCCGGGATCCAAACTGGACAGCAAGACCTTGTGAAGGGGTTGTGTACCAATACAAACCTCATTTTGTATTATTATGTGGTTGTAGTTTGTTTTGTCGGGCAATCAGAGATAGCTCAAATTGGTAAAATAAGGGTCTTTATACTGTAGATACTGCATGCGCAAAGCAGTAAAATGTCATTTGACAGCACTACAGCCAGCAGTTAAACATAGAAAATACACAATATACATAGACAGGGACAATAAATATAGACGACATACGGATGGACATAGAAATGCACAATATGTATACCCAAGGACAACAAATATAGATGTGCACACAGATGGACATAGAAATACACAATATGCATAGACAAGGACATTAAATAAAGACACACACATGGATGGTCATAGAAATGCACAATATAAATAGAATGATACTCATGTAACAGTGCAAAATCAGAGTAATGACAAGCAGAAAGTACAATTTCAGTTTACTGTTGTTTTCGCTATGTAGTGGTGATTACGCCATCACTTGTCTCATAACACAATCTTGTTTTTTTCATTGTTGTTCACAGGCTACACCTTTATGAACATCACCTCCGTTATTCTTAAATAAAAGCTGTGCTGCAATAAGAGGCTGGTTTTCAGAAAAGTCTCTCTGAGACTTTGTGACCCCAATCTGGCCCAAACAATAACAAGCTAAAGTTTCGTCCTTGGCCTCTCCAGAACGAGGGCGAGAAGAACAGAGACAGCCGGAGGAAAGAACAGAAGAGCGTCCCCATTCCTGCTTCCCTTCAGGACACGAAAAAATGACTTAATTTGATTTCGTTTGCGTTGTGATTTGGTAGATATTACACAAGTGTGCATAACCACAACTTCTGCAGTCTTGTCAGCAGACAGGGTTCACCCTTATAATTAAAACACAAGAATAACTCCTCATTTGGCGATCTACTGTACAGTCGGTCAAAAAGAAGCCAGCGTCAGAGTCCTGAGACTTTAAGAGACCAGCATGTGACTGGTGTATAATTAACCAAGACTGAAAGTCGGAACAGGAGCGAGGGGGTACGGACCGTAGCCCGCATAGCAGGAATTCCGCCGATCATGGTTTAACTTGAACTTAAGTGACATTTTTGTTCATCCGTCTCCTTGGTTGCATCGGCCACGTTTTTGTTGATGATGCCACTGAGTGTGCAGTATGAAGAGCTTCAACGGTGACCATACACCACAGAAATTAAAATACTTCAATGCACACGATTAAATAAAGAAAACTGAACACATGAGCTCTGCAAAATAGACAAACATGCAGTATTTCTACCACTTATCAACGAAAGGAAACCGTGCTATTTTTTATGCAAGAACGTTCTTCTCTTCTTTAAAACATCTGATTGAGCTTGTTCGGGGTATACTATGTCCGTAGCCTTTTGTTTGAGTTTTCTTAATCTATAGAAAGGTCTCTGCTCTCCACACTTTCAGTTTGCATAGAATCGTCAGCGCTGCACTTTCATAAACGATGAAAGTCAGCTCTTCTTTCCCTCTGGTGGTCCACACACTCCCAGTACACGCACCTGGTGTACCTACAGGACAAGGCCCACTACAACAGCGGGTCCGAGTATATCTTCACACCTCACAAGTCGCCTTGTTAAACAGCGTTTGTACACTCTGAGGACTGCTGTGGTGCATCTATTACACATCTTTTAATTTACAAGCAGTTTACTCTTTCACCTGCCGGGATCAAACTTTTCTAAGATCCATTTTGAATGTTCAGTTTTAACTGATTTGATGTGTAAAATACATTTCAGTTTAAAACAAACCTAGGAAAATGAACTCATTTTTCTAATAATTGAATGTGGTGTGAGAGGAAGGTAGTGACTTTTATAATGTCTCACATTTGGGGGGAGGCTCCTTTATAAGATAAATACAGTCGCTTGCAAAAGTATTCGGCCCCCTTGAACTTTTCCACATTTTGTCACATTACAGTCACAAACATGAATCTATTTTATT
>JABFDZ020000086.1:141345-152842 GCA_019775955.2 Pollimyrus isidori | reverse complement strand
GTCCGACGCAAAGTAATCAACAGACACAGTCCTACCTTACTAGCAGAGAGGAAATCCAAAGTTAGATCTTGAAGCAAGTATCCCGATGTTTCCCACTGTGGCCCTTTCAAATCTGCCCTTCTATTCATCCCCTATATTTAAATGGTGAATTCCCTCCTGCCCCTTCACCACCTGTCTGGTGAGCGTACTGGCACAGAAAGGCTGTTCTCGCAATATCTAGGTGGTGGCTACACATTGGTGGTGGTTGAAGTGCCTCCCCCTTGGTTCTGTAAAGTGCTTTGGATGTCTTGTAAAGTGCTGCATAAATGTAATGTTCAGTCAATCATTTGACTTATTTCAGTATGTAGTCTAATAATCCTTCCAGCCATCTATTGTCAAATGTGATAATTTATCTACACATTGTCCATACCGAAGTGATCTGGTTTAAGATATTCCATCTGTCCATCCATCTTCTAACTGTTTATTTCAGTCAGGTGAATACTCAAACTCAATTACTCTTAACCCTAGATTAGTTTTGCTAATCCCCTCATGAGCATTTTGACAATACTTCAAAATCTTTATTCCCATTTTCAGTCCTCATCCCGTTAAACCACTAACTACTACAGCTGCTCAGGAGGAGAGACGGTCAGACAGTCGCTCAGTACTCACCAGTGGGTTAGAGAAGCTAAAGTCCACCATCCAGGCAGGAAGGAGTACTCAACACGGCCAGCCTGAGGCTGAAAGAAGCAAGGTAGGCTAATGGTTTAAGTTTACATGTTCTTTGAATTCATCCTGTAATTAATATCCTTGGAAGACTTGGGAGAGACAAGATACAAAACCAAAAACCACGTGCCACTGGATTATGGAACTAGGACTTTACTTAAGGATGGGTGGTGTTAACAAAAGCAGTGCTGAGGAATAGAAATAAAAAAGAGCTGTTCCATCAGGGTGAAGAACACAGGAAAAACAGGTAAGACATATCCATGTTATTAAGTGAGCACTCAATGAATGGAGCCTGAAGTTGTGTGAAAGACATGCATTTATTCCTAACTAACACTACAACTAACATAAGACAGACATTGCACTTAACGTACAGTAAACAACGAACATGAAATAATGGAATAGAACTAAATAGAATGTACTATGAAATGCAGTGACCAGATTTAAATGGATAATCTAAAAAGGGAAATAGCACAGTTTGTGGGAACACGACTCTAAAGTCATAAAGCAGATTAAAGAACAGCTTAAGTTTTTAGAATGAAAGGAAGTTGTTTTACTTAGTTTTAGAGTGGGGGGCCTTGGCAGTTGGTTGCAGAGTGGATGAGCTGATGGGATGATGGTACTCAGGAAGGTGCGGCGTTTGGAGCAGTGAAGAGGAGCCCGTTGGATTCTCTGCCCTTCTGAAGCTTTAAGATGAAAGGCTTTGTCTTGGTTGCAGTTCTCTTTCGGGTTGCAGGCCTCCACCAGCAGGCTTCAGGAGGGCTTCTCCTTAGGCTTCTCTTCTCCTGGGCTGATGTTGTCCCTTTTTTTCTCCTCAGGCTCTCCCTCCTAGGCTTTGCTGTGTGGTGCCAGGTTTTCTGGTCTAAAGTTCATGAATAGGGATGACCAGGAATTCGACACCTGAACCAATGGCTAACCATCCATTTGGCAGGCTTTCAGGGGGTGTGTGTGGCAGTCTTTTAGAGATTTATCACTAGACTGATGCCACTTTACTGATGATTTTTATTAAACTGGTGTAACTTTTGATTCATACAGTTTCAAGGTAACCACAGACCAGATTTCAAATCGGGATCGATATTCCATCAGTTTGACACCAAACATGCCAAACCAGCTTCATAGGTTCACAAAATTGTGTATGTTACTGACTCACATCAATATACAGTATCAGTGTTTTGGGTACAACTCAACAGATGTTGCCACTTGGGTAATTTGTACAGACACAACATTGCATATTCACATTTAAACAGCATATCTTACCCTTTATTAATGTTTATAGAATTGTTCGGGTTTTTGAGCTGCCTAAACATTAAGGATGACAGTGGTCGGAACACGTTGTCTTCCGAATAAGCCCGCCCACGAGACAGTGTCATTTTCCTTCCTAACAGTATCTTTCCCCTTTTTCTTCTTTGTTTATTCAGCAGTCTCTCTCCGAGGAGGGCACCCCACATTGTCACCTGTCCAACAGCGACCTCATTTCTCTACTTCTGCACCAGGAAGCAGAGCTGAAGAAGCAAGCAGCTGAGCTTGAAAGGCAAGGGGCCTTGCTTAAAAGTCGAGAGTTGGAGCTGAAGAAGATGAAGCTTACGGTGCGGGACCTGGAGAACTACATTGACAAGCTGCTTGTGCGCATTATGGAGCAGACACCAACATTGCTGCAAGTGCGCTCTAAGTTCAAATGATTCGGTTAATTGAATGGGTCTAGATTTTATAACTATACTTTACCCTCAAATTACGTCAGCCTTCTACTATAGATATAGTACTTAATAAATCAATATCCAGAATGTTTTCGGTGTACCTGGCTTTGAAATGCATATTTACCAAAGGATTGTCTTTGTGAAGGAAACGATGGAAAACTGTGCAGTTTCAAATCTAACTCCTTTAGTGAGCATAGACTAGTTCACCTAAAACCTATGAACTATTTGCATTTGAAAATGCTGCTCAAAGTGCACCTACTCCTGTCATGCTATAATCTAAAATCAGCATGTAATCGTGAACACAGGCTTCAAAGTGTTGTTAGACACCTGGGGCCTCATTTACCAAACATTGTGGAAATTTTAGTGTGAAAAAATGTGCACCCATGAAAAGGAATAAAATGTGTAGCACAAAAAACTCAGATTTATGAAACCTGGTGTACGCACATTTTCCCTCAGAAATGTCAGGACTGTCTTGTAAATGTGTGTATGTGCACAATCCTCATACATCTGCCACCTACAGATATCCATAAATGGTCAACAAACGGCACACTCATAGAATATGGGTGGTTTTGTGGTTGCAAAGTCTAATGATCGTGTCTGTAAATAACAAACCAAAAAAAACAGCACAACAGAATGTTATAGTTGGTGTCCTAAGCATGTTGATAGAAAATATCACCAAGTATAGATATACAGTTTTTATCTCACAGGTATATATTGTTCGGCACTTTTGTACTTTTTTGAACTTTTGGATTAGATACCAAAAGGCATTTCTTTATTCGATTACTTGTACTTTATGCAATGATAATAAACTTGTGCTGTATGGCAGCACATTGTCACAGCAGTAAATTCCATCAGCTCTACAAAACGCACTATACTCGAAATAAATATGAGTGAGACTGTATTTGTCAAGGGCAAACGGACATCCTCCGCTTCAAACTTTGACATGCATTTGGCAGAGCAGTCGGGAGGTACTGATGTGGTATGTGAAACTCAAAATGACTGGATCATAATGTTAATGTAAGGGTGACATGGTAGTGACATGGAGGAAATCCATGTTCTTAAACTTTGGTTTGATCTGAGGTCAACTTATTACAATGTCAGTGCAATCAATTGTGTCGATCGCATTAGGAAAATTGGGCATTGCTGCAAATTGAGGTTTTACCATTTCCTGTCCACCTACAGCATACATTTTATGCAAAACGTCAAAGTTCAGTCATAGTGTAAAATAAGTAAATATAATGTGGAATACTCATTCCCTTCTAATCTTTCTGTTAACATAGTAACAAGATCTTTTTTACTCTGTATAACATTCTTGTGAATATTGACTTTTTTGAATACGTTGCTCCATACATGGGAATATCTATACCTAATTCACATTTAGTATAATATAATCTTTAGCCTACACAAATAAATGATATTCCAACAGAATAAAATAAATGGAATTAATGATGAATAATAATAATAATTAAAATACATCCAAGTTCACATTTTTATATTTAATGGTGTTACATGTGAGCGTGCAAGTTGGTGGTGTGAATTATTGGCATGAGTGCAGTCATTTTGCTGGTTTATATTAAATTCCCTTCTTCACCTGTTGCCTTTTCTCGATATGTCCAAAATATTTCCTATTCCACCTAGTGAGTTTCCTCAAACGTGCACATTTTTTCCTCTCTAGTTTTGCTGAATATATCCAAGATTTTGTATAAAAAGTTGTGTAAGTTTGAAGCGTCTAATTGTACGTACATAGCTTTGAAAATGAGGCCCCTGGTGTTTATGAATGTGCATAGTATTTAAGACAGATTGAATGTTGATACGCTCAGCATTTTTTCACATTCGTTCCCCACAAAGACCCTGAACGCGTTTGACTAGAAATAGCAGCCTGTTACCCCAGAGTACTTTATCTGCAGCAGCACTATTGCCTTATGCAGGATTGTGTAATATCTACACAACTTACATTGATTATAGCATCATAAATTATTCTCAGTATATCCATTCTTCTGCATTACCTAACAGATATGCTTTTACTAAAGGTCACATGCTCATTATAGTGCATTCATATGTCCAGTCATAGAACTCATGTTTACATTATAAATGCCGTGCAAGAATGCCCATTTAATGTCTTCCAGTATCACTGTTATAACCTTGTACATCCAATGCACCATTTGTTTCGTGTAAAGATGTTCTTAACGGCAGTATTGATTTCTCACAGTGGGCATTTCAGAGACACCAGTTAAAGTAACTGCTAACTGGTCTTAGTCTTTCAACTCTCTGAGAAATCCCACATCACACAGAGAACATCTCCATGCAAATGAAGGAAAGGTGCAAATCAGTCCCCTAACCATGGAGTCTGAGGTATGAGGTATGAGTACTATCCACTGAGCTACTGTGCAAACCCCATGCTATTGATTAACGAAAGCCATATTATGATGAATTAAGAATAAAAGAATATTTTGGTTGTTATATAATTCCATGTGATACAATTCTTGCATAATAATAATAATAATAATAATTCTTTGACCTAGTTGTTTTTTTGCATTCTATAGTGTATTAAGGAATTTGATCCTTGAACTGTTCTTAATTAAAAGATATGTAAGAGTACAGCAAATGGTGTTGTGAGTGTACTTAATTTCTTTTCATCATGTGTTGCATAGTTTCATACATTTGTTATCATGTCCTGTCCATCATGTCTGCCCTACCCTTCTATCTCCACCCTGATGTGGCCCTAATGAGCCACGCCTGTTGCTCATTGATTGTTGCATATGAGTGCCTCTGTATCTTGTCAGCCCCAGTCCAGTCATTGACATTGTCCCTCCTGTTGTTTATGTATGTCTTCCCTGTTTTCCTGTTTGGATGTCTTCCCTGTTCTCCTGTTTGGATGTCTTCCCTGTTCTCCTGTTTGGATGTCTTCCCTGTTTTCCTGTTTGGATGTCTTCCCTGTTCTCCTGTTTGGATCCCTCGTGGTCCCACTTTGTTTTCCTACAGTATAATAGTTTGTGATTTGGTTTAAGAAAACCTCTTTCTGTTTACTGTACCCCAACTTATGAGTTGTTCTTTTTCTTGTCATGACACTAGTAGTCATCACACTTGCTCCTTGAAGAAGTGCTGATTTGGCATGTAATTTCAATAACAATGGTTTTTTATCAACTGTCGGTGAAATACCTGTACTTCCAACCACTTATCCTGGTCAGGGTTCTGGGGGAATGGCTGGAGTCTATTCCAGGTAGTACAAAACACAAACCTCCGAGGACACAGTCCCAGTCCATTTTGGAACACAAACAATCATATACAAGAATACGTAAGACATGCAAACTCCACTTACACAGAACAGGGGTAGAATTTAATGTTGCAGCCCCTGAGGTGTGAGACAATGGTTAGAGAAAGAGTCACCATACCACCCTGTGAAATAGCCTACAGCAGCAGGGAAAATATTTCCATTTCCACATATTTCAGAATTTGTAACATTAATTTTCATATTACTAAATGATGAGTTTAGCTCTTACTATTGAAATTATCAGTGCACATTGGCTTCAATTTATTGAAAGCGGTGTTCTCTGGCTAACACAAAACATTGGGCCACCCAGCATATCAGGCAGAAAAATGTCCCACAGTTAGACCCTGATTTCAGTGTTTAGTCATGGTGGGAGTGTCATTGTTTGGGGGTTCTGTGCTCCATCAAGACCTAGACAACACTACCTCATTTAGGAATTCAGAGGAAGGTGAATTTCCCCAGAATTTTTGCCAGCTCTTGTAGAAAGGCAATAATTCAGAAGAAGCTTCTGCATCTACACTAAATTTTTTGAAAAAGCAAAATGAAAGTGCTGAATGGGAATTTTGGAGCCCCTCATCCTGTCATATATACTGTAGCAACCCTGCGGAGAAATCTAGCTTTGGCCATTCATGACATTGCTCTTTCAGTCATAATCTATGCTCATGTCTTCTGTCATACGGCCCAGTAATGCCACAGACTGAGTTTGACATCAGAAAAAACATTTGCTTACTGCCGATTTTTTGAAAATGTAAGGTTGACTCTAATTTTGAAGCATTTTAGCAAATTGTAGCATTCCTGTAGTAGTCTAAGGAATTTTGGGTTCTGCTGTTTGAGAAGACAAGATGTAAGTCTTATCTTATTTTGTTTTATCTTATCTGAGTTGGTGCCTGAAGCTCATAGACAGCCCTTTGAAACCAAAACAAGGTGACAAATTAAACTTTTAAGTTGCTCTTTAACCCCTTTTAGACATGCACTGCCACCTTCAACTATTCCAGACATTGCCTAAAAGGGCTATATGTGTGAACACAAATAACCAAATCAAATGTACTGGAGTCAACATAGTCAACATGTATAGTCAACATGCCAGTCATGGATTCTGCTATAGAAGATACCTAATGAACTGGTGTAAATAAGTAGAGTAGCTGTGGGATGATGTGCTATACTGTATTGATCCGGGCAAGGGAGGTTGATTTTTTATAGAGAATGCCTTATTTATGGGCAAATAGAATCCAGCTGCTCATATTTTTTCAAAATGGATGCCAAAATAGTACAGATGGTATATCCTACAGTTACCACATCATCATCAGGATACTTAAGCGTTAAAAAGACATTGTATTTTGCATATTTTTTAGCCACTATTGATCCCATCCCAGGTTAACTATTGTAAGTCCTGCCCTATGCATCAGCACATGAGGAAGCCTCACCAGGATATTCCACCATGGATGTTTACCCTATACCGGTAGTAGGGGAACCCTTTCAGGAGGTATTTATTATGCGTACGCGTATAGTTTTTGGTTTTACTGGAATGTGTGCTACTACCTGTTACATTAAAGCACTGCTTCCCAACCCAGTCCAGGGGAACACTCAGACAGTCCACATTTTCGTTTTCTTCTAGCTCCCAACACATCTGTCTTACGTATTCTGAGTTCATGATTGGCTGGGAGGGAGAAAAATTGTGGATTGTCTAGGAGTCCATGAGAACTGGGTTGAAAAACACTGCTCTAAAGCTTTGCATCTGTGCAGTGTTCTTCACAAATAGGTAGTCAATCACATTCGACACCTTGTGAGCAGTGAGCTCGACCCTCTACAGTTTGCATATAGACCAGATGTTGGCATGGAGGACGCGATCATCTTCCTGCTCCATCAGTGCTTTTCTCACCTAAAGAGTACTGGAGGCACTGTGAGAATCATGTTCTTTGACTTCTCCATTGCTTTCAACACAATACAGCCGTCACTGCTGAAGGGAGCTGGTGTGGATTGCCATCTGGCTACATGGATCACTGACTTCCTCGCTAACAGACCACAGTATGTGAAACTTCGCGACTGCGTGTCTGATGTGGTAGTCTGCAGCACAGGTACTCCGCAAGGTACAGTGCTCTCCCCTTTCCTGTTCACACTGTTCACATCGGACTTCTTACACAACATGGACAGCTGTCACCTCCAAAGGTTCTCTAATGATACAGCCATCGTTGGATGTATATGGAAGGCTAACAATATTGAATATAGAGGGGTCATCGCCAACTTTGTTGAATGGTGTGGAAGGAATCACCTCTTCATGCCAGTAATGCCAGAGATGGTAATTGCCTTCCGCCACAAGGTGACTCCATCTGCATCAGTGAACATTCTGGGAGTGCAGGTAGAGGTTATGTCTGTTTACAAATATCTGGATGTTCACATAAACAACAAACTGGACTGGCCACAAGGAGCAAAGCTACCTGCTGAGAAGGCTGTGATCCTTTGGAGCGTGCAGGACCCTACTAAGGACCTTTTACGACACTATGATAGCATTTGCTATAATCCTTGCGAGGGTCTGCTGGGGGTTCAGGAGCTCAGGAAGGAACAGGAAAAGACTGAGCAAACTAGTCAGGAGCGTTGGTTCTCTTCTGGACTGCCCTTTGGACTCCACTGAGGAGGAAGATGAGAAAAGGATGCTGGCCAAATTTATATCCATTATGGTCAGGCATTACAAAGCTCCTTCAGCAACAGACTACTGCATCCAACAGACACTTTCACAGGTCCTTCATTCCATCTGCCATCAGACATTTAGGTCCCCTAAAGTTCATAAATTATGTCAGTATTTTGTATATTGTGCAATATCCGCTGCATAGGCATACAACTGTATTTATATCACTCTGTACGATTTGTATGTATGTGTATTTTGGGTCTGTGCAGTATGTGTAATTAGTTGCACTAATTTTCATTATTTATTGTATTTATTGCAGTATTATTTGGTCTGTTTCTTTTTATTGCTTAGATCTAAATCTAGATCTACATTTGCATGTCTTGGACAATCTGGTGAAGAGAGTATCTGAGCTGCCAACTGATCACCACCTTGTGGTGAGTTGAATCTGATGGCGAGGGTAAGATGCAGGATAGACCTGGTAGAGTGTTTGGTGGAGGCTCCTGTTAGGGAGATCTTGCACTCTCACCTCCAGTAGAACTTTTCCTGCCTCCTGAGGGAATCAGAGGACATTGAGCCTAAACAGGTGATGTTCTGGTTCTACAGTCAGGTCCATAAATATTGGGACATCGACACAATTCGAATGTTTTTTCTATCCCTCTGATGGGTTTGTTTTGTTTTTTCAGCCTAATGATGCTTGCTTCACTGAGAGTGACAGCTCTTTGGATCTCATCTTGACAGCAACAGATTCCAAATGCAAATAGCAGACTTGAAATGAACTCTGGACCTTTTATCTTCTCATTGTAATTGGGATAATGAGGGAATAACACACACCTGGCCATGGAACAGCTGAGAAGCCAATTGTCTCATTACTTTTGGTCAAGTGGGAGGCACATATGCAAACTGTTGTAATTCCTACACCGTTCACCTGATTTGGATGTAAATACTCTCAAATAAAAGCTGACAGTCTGCAGTTAAAGCACATCTTTTCATTTCATTTAATTTGAAACCCATCGTGGTGGTGTATAGAGCCACAAATGTTAGAATTGTGTCGACGTCCCAATATTTATGGACCTGACTGTATGTTTCTATCCTTACCTATAGTTATGTGCACTAGAGACCAAAAGAATGAGAAAGTGGCAGAAATGAGTTTCCTTCACAGGGTGGCTGGGCTCTGGCTTAGAGATGGGTGAGAAGCTCAGACATCCAGGAGGGGCTTAAAGTAGAACTGCTGCTCCTCTGTATTGAAAGGACTCATCACTCATTTGCCAAATCTTAAAACAGTGCTTATCTAGTTAGACACAATCTACAGATCTGAGTCACCCTTTTTGGAAAACTCTAAACACCGTAACGTGATGCAAAATAGAAAACACAGGCTGCAAAAGTTAAGCACAACCAGCACACAGTAGTCATCATTTAAACACAATGACTCAAAACTGTTGACATATTTCTAAACATGAGAATAAGCCAAAGAGTGACTAGAACATAGAACATGTGTTGGATTAAAGTGCAAATGCCAGGGGTGATGGTGGCAGGTACAAATGGGTCACACAGAGGATTGTTCCTGCATTGTTCAGCAAGGGAGAGCATTTCTAGTGATGTAGACAAAGTGCCCTGTCCTGACCCAGCCCTGAGACATGGTGATGATGCAGAGTGAATATTCTTCCTTGACTCTGGCTTGACAGTTGCAGAGCATTTTACTGAAATATGGCTCTCATTTGGATTTTTTACTTTGTCCTTAACTAGTGGTTGGAAGTATTTTACTTTTTGGAGTATCGTATACTGCAAACTTTCCCAACCGGTTTAGTACTGTTGTATGCAAACATTTTTGGTAGACAACAATTTTTTTTACAGTCTTATAGGCAGGATTGGTTTCGGCTGGGGGAAAGTGCCCAGGATGTGGTCAAAGGCCAATGCGAAGGAGAAGAAGGACCTGGTGATCTCCAAGGTGGTAAGGATGGAAGAGGAGTTGTATAAGATCAAGGCAGTTTGGCGGCACCACCCAGGGAGGTGGACAACCTGGCAGGCAGTGGTAAACAGGACAATTACCTAGACTGACATGTGGAGGATACCTCAAGCCCGACTCAGCTTTTTGATCACGGCAACATATGACACCTTTCTAAGCCCCCAGAATATTAATACCTAGTATGGCACAGAGGAGAAGTGCCAACTCTGCTGCTTCCAGAACCCAAGCCTGCAGCATATCCTCTCCATCTATAAGGCAGCGTTACAGTTTTACTGAATTGCTAAAACACTAAACCTTATTCTTGGAACAAAGCTGAAAATTGCCAAAACTAAATCAGTCACTCATTTGGCGAAACTTTAAACAGACACAATTTGCAGACCTGAGTCACCAGAATCTCAATCGTCAAAACACATTTCACACCATGGTGACCTTTGATGCGAAGTAGAAAGCACAGGTCGCAAAAAGTAAGCAAAAACAGCACACGGTACTCATCATTAACAGTTTTTTCCAATCATTTTAACACGTGTCTCAATACCATGCCCACTTTTTAAAAACACTTAACACAAACACCATACTATTAGACCAAGTGAGCTAAACTAGGCATACTTTTGCATTGCTTTGACACGATATGCATTTAATCATCACTTCCCCCAAAGAGTCACTGTTTGGCACCAGCAAAACTTTGTACAATTACAGCCGATTTTTCATACATTTAGATAATCTGTTCAAAACAGTTAACTTTCAGATCAAAACCTAATGAAATTTAGAGCACTGTAAATTGAAATATGCTGTATTTTGAGAGACAAAGGACATTATGGACTTGCACTAACAGATAATTATGCTTCTAGCAGAAATTTTGTAATTTTGTTTGGCTTTATGCTTTGTTACTGTAGTGGCACCATTTTTGTTCCACGTCTTCTGTACCACCTTTTGAAACCGATCTAGCACTCAGTTTTTGAAACGCGAATGAGACCAGACAATTTTCTCTCAAAAAAGTTTACTCAAAACAGCTAACAGGAACTCGCACTAACTCGTCCACCATTTTTTCGGCTTCAAAACTGCCAGTCGCTTACAAATGACGTGTAGATAATTACCGGAAACACAAAGACCAATTTCTTTTTAGAATTTACACAACACTATAGATTTTAAACAAACAAAATAATAATTTAATTCTATTAAATTATTTCCGTTAATTTTAACCTTTTTAACTAAATTATTTCTATAAATAAATTATTCTCTAACTGGCTCTT
>JABFDZ020000086.1:111869-122048 GCA_019775955.2 Pollimyrus isidori | reverse complement strand
TTTCTGTGTGAACTGATTATTTTGTAGACATCTTTTGAAAATTAAACAATTGCATGAGTTTGAGGAAGATAAAATTAGCTTTTTAAATTATTTTTTAAAAAGGAAGTCAGTGTTGCGTTAATATATCTACTTTTTTGTTTTAAAAAAGAAAAAAAATACGTAATTATGAGAAGTGCCATTTATTTCTCTTGAGCCCCTGCCCCTCAAAATGTCTGTGCACGTCCCTGGAGCCATTGATGGGTGTCACGTAAAAATCCAGAGGCCAAAGATCAGAAGAGACGACTAGATGAACAGGAAGTTGTATTACTCTGATCTGCTCCAGAGGATTTGTCATGTGAGATGGAGTTTCACAGACATTTTTGTAGGTCCACCTGGAAGGGCGCATGATACGAGAATGCTGAGGGCCTCTAATTTTTACTTGGACTGGCAAGAAAAAATGGGGGACTACAATTTGTTGGGAGACAACGCATATATAGGGCAAGCATTTCCCTTTATTGTGACGCCAAAACAGGATAATGGAGCCCTTACTGTGGAGACCAGGAGCAAACCACCAGGGTCAGCCATGGAAGAGTGGTTATATAATGAAGTGCAAGTGGAGGCATGTGAGAGACCTGCAGAACATGGACTTTGTAGTAATGATAATAATCATTGGCTGCGTGTTTTCTGCACAACACTTGTGCTGGTGTATCTGAGGTGTAAGAGGAGCTGTCCACGGGAGGCAGATGTTGATGCCTAAATGTCTATATCAAGCTTAATTATATTATACTTATGTGAATTTGATATTGATAATTGAATAGATCTGTTCTATGTTTAACCATTCACAATGAGAGCATACATCTTAAATAGAAAATTTATTCTATTACAAAAGTAGTTCAACAGTCTTATGTCATATGTCACATGTGCAAACATGCCGCTACAATGTCTGTGCAAAATAAGGAGGACAATAAAAGTGTGCAAGCAACAACCATTTACACAATGAGTCTATAAGTGCAGATCATGGATGCTGATCAACCAGCCAATTTAAAGTGTCATTAATGAAACAAATTCCTATTGTGAGGACTTAGGTAATAATTTGTCTGTTCATGACGTCATTAGCTTGCAGTTTTTGCATCTTTCAAAAAGTCCAGTAGAGTGGCAAAGCCATGTTCTAGCCTTCTTCACTTGCCTGGTGGCTGGGTCAATGGCGACCTTCCTGTTGGTGTGCTGGGGGGGTGGAGTACATAATGCCCCTGTCTGGCTGCCCAGGACTTATTCATTATGTACCCCCACACCCCCAGCTCTCCCAACAACTGGGAAATCCACATCGTGGCATCTTCCCAACAAGTTATCCATTTCAGCATAAAACTGAAATTCCACTGTCCTGTGGCCAGTCATCCTGTTATTTTCCTTCACCCTTTTATAGGCCTCCTCTAGCGTATGACACCTTTTCATGGCCAAAGTATTCTTTGAGGTGCATGGAAAGTTTTGAGGCCATTTTGGTCCACATGTGCATCTTCCTGTTCTTTCCATCTTTTCCACAGTGATTCAGCTCTCCAGGGCCTTGGGTGGACCTTCACCATTGGAATCTGTGTCGTCCCACATCATATCAATTAAGTACAGTGTCTGTTCCTATGTAAAACATCTGTTTGCGGGAAAGGAGGTGGAAGTGGAGGGCTGTGGCTCTAAAGAACCCTCCACTATGTTTTCCTTAATTATTTCTGTCCTCTCTGAAAGAGAACTACAAGTTCAATACAATAGGTCAATATAACTTGTCATAATGATAAACAACAACCATACAACTACAGTAAACAGTAACCATACAAGTCAGTGGTAGCTTACCTACAGTGTACAGGAACAAGGTTGCCTCGCAAGGTCAACACCTCAATTGAGATAAAACGTGGTTGGGTCCCACGCTGCCTGAAACAATTGGGTCGACAAAGGTTTGGTCCTCTCAGGATCAACAAACAACCTTTCTTTCCCATTCTGACATTCAGTTTGGAGTTCAGGAGATTGTCTTGACCAGGACCATACCCCTAAATGCACTGAAGCAACTGCCATGTAATTGGTTGATTAGATAATTGCATTAATGAGAAACTGAACAGGTGCTCCTAATAATCCTTTAGGTCAGTGTATATAAGTTGACAGTGCATTGACATTTTGTTTATGCTTTTATTGTCTGATTATTTGATAAAATGCATGTTGGTATGACTATTGATAGATTTAATGAAATACACATTTTGAAGTAGAGAAGCAGTGAAACACTTACTGTTGACTAACCTGCCATAGCATGGGCAACTCCGACAAGAAAATTGTGTCTGACATCAATGTCGTAAAAGAGGCATGTTTCCCACGTTTTTCGTGGTGTTTCGTGACATTTTCTTCTGAGTTCCGACTCGGAAAGAAATACTTAAACACAGGGATAATCGAATGCACGATCACATGCAAACTCCTCCCACACAGAGTGGGGGCAGGATAAACAGTCCCTGCTTCCATCTCTTTAGGCCTCAGGCCACATGGCTACCCACTGTCATAGCCAATAGTAAAATGTGTGACTATAAAATTCTAAAACTTTGAATAACTTTGAATGAATTGACTTGATTTTAAGGTTTTCATAAGGATGCCAAGTATCAAAGTGGTGTAAAATATGACACTTTGGAGCAAGGTATCATTTCAAATGGATCAAACTGAGAAGTCTGGCTGGACCATAATCCAAAGAAAAAGACTCCACTGAGAATAAGGAAGTTGCCAAAATAATGAAGTGAAATCTAGAATAAGCTCTCAGACATGCTCTTTTTCACGTAGCATGTTATTTATAAAGCTTAGGCCTTCTTTGGATGATATCTAAAGAGAAACATACAGGATGGTTTTGTGAGTGTGCATACGTGTGTGTTTGTGTGTCACTGCCTGTCTGACTGTGTGTGTCTATCTGTGTGCCTGTGTATGTCTGTCTGTATGTGTGTGTCTGTGTGTGACTATGTGTGTCTGTCTATGTCTGCGTTTATTGAGTGAGCACTGAAGACTTTCATATTGCTGAAACTCCCATTTTGGCTCCTTTTTTACACTTGTTTCCTTTTGAGAAGGTGGGCAGTGTGTTCTCCACCCTATAGAAAGTCAGATCAGACATATAGTGGGTTAACAGTAGAATGCACATTGTCTGGATGCAATACATTTTAATTTATGTTACAATATACATATTTTCAATATACGCAGTTTTCTGAATTGTTAGTTTCTGTGACAGTTTTGTGTTAAACTGAAATGGTGTTATGCGTCCCTGACATTTAAAATATGATATAAAACTATAAATGCTAAAGAAAATACTTGTATTGCTTTATATATATATGGACATTTAAAAACATAATCCTCTAAATCTTACTGCTTATTACTTTTCAGTTACATATTGTTGTACCTTATTGTGTTTGTGATTATTTACAATTTAATGGTATAAATAAAGTCATGTTTATTTTGACTGGTAATAATAATAGCATAAATGTTCTTTAAAAATGTGTTCCAATACTAGAATGTAAAAATGTGCTATGTATTTGTACACATATCAATAAATATAAATTTAATGACAGGCTGTAGTGCAACATATATTCCAAACTTCCCAATAAGATCAGCTGTATTTGTTCACATTGTTTCATCATTTACCTGAGATGACCACCCACTGCTTTAGCTGCCACTCAGCGAAACAGGGAATCTCCTGCTGATTCGTTACACCTACAAAGTGCTCCAGAAGTCACACCTTTTATGATGGGAAAATGACACATTGTGTGTCCTGGCTGAAAAACTCTTGTGTTGAGAGCACAGCGGGATGACAGCTCTCCTACATTGTTTGTTTTGTTCTAAAGAGCAATGTAAACAAGATGAGCATAATCCTCTCCACAGACAAACCCTTAGGAGTAGCACCACCCCAGAGGGATGTAGATTTCATGGAAGCTAACAGAGTTACTATTTAAGATATTCTATTTGTAAAACTCAAAAGCAATCAATATACAGTATGTTCCCAAAAGTAGGTCACATCCAGTTAATCATATTTAATTTGTGGTTAGTCACACATCACAAAGGAAGTAAACCATATCATACCAAGACAAAAAGTGTAAAAAACAAAAACCTTGGTTCTAAAAAACACATGGTGGATTTATCATAATGTTTTTTTAACCCCTTTAATAATAACCTTTTGCGTTTATGGGCACATCTGAAGAAGCTATTAAAGTTCTTTTGAGTTCTCAGAAATCGGTTACAAGCATTTTCAGAACAAAAAACTGCACAAAAAGTCAAAGCAGAACAAAAAGTCACAAGGACGTTCAGCTACTGCTTTACTGTCATTTGCCCAGGCTGGTGAAAGTCTCTCTGCCACATCAGGGTCACGCTTTTGTTTTCATGTCTGTAGCCATTTAACTTAGACATCAGCACTTTTACAGCCAATGACATGAACAGGTTTTATATTCTTTTATGGTCATGAAAAGTTCACCCCTTTTTCGTGGATGTAATGGAAGCCAGATTTTTTTAAACTTCTGCGAGAAAAAGGGAAACAGAGAATAGAAAATGAATGTATACCAGCTTCTGAATTGTAACTTTGTTTCAAGTGCCAGTTTGATATTTTGACCATCTGAAGCATTTGCTATCAGCACTGGTGGGGGTCCTCAATGAGCTCATTTGCCCACCAGGAAAATGCCGCATTGCCAATCCAGGATGGATGGATAGATGGAGAAAGTAGTCTGCCATGCGTGGTAATGGATATGTGAGAGAGAAGAGATAGCTAGAATGTTCACAATATCTATTTGAATCATAAATTAGAGACTTTGTCTGTAGGCATCAAGACTAATTTCCTGTAATTATGTGTAACAATTACAGAGAACCTTTTAAAGATTCCACTTTTTTGTTTTTACTTGCCTAGCATTTGAACAGTACTTTTAACACTAATTACGCATGAATCACCCCACACTCCTTTCCCCATTTCCATCACATTGCCAGTGCCATATATTTCCAGAACTTTTGATGCTTTATGTGCAAATGTTTTGCCAGAAAAGGCAGCATAAAGCGTCATGTGACATAAAGCAAATACTGCAATGTGCATCATAATGCTTTCTGCGTTTAATACAGCATTTCTAAACCCGGTTCTCAGGGACCCCCAGACAGTCCAAGTTTTTGCTACGTCCCTGCTCACAGTAGAGGGAGTAAAAACATGGACTGGCTGAAAGATTCCAAGGACTGGGGTCAGAAGCACTGCTTTGATGTATTTACATGCAAAACCACAAATCTGATATGAAAAACATGAATAAAAATACCCTTGGACTGAAATTGGTAAGTATTTTTATTACATTTACAATGCACATTTTTTTAAGTAAATTGACTCAGATGATCAATGGCACAACTGGAGGTTAAGAGCCTTACTTGAGGACCCAGTTGTACCAAGCACAGGATTTGCCCCAGCAACCTTCCGATTACAGAGAGAATGCCCTACCCACTGATCCACTGAGCCACACACATAGAACAAAGACCCACCTTGCCTGCAGGCCAGATGAGAATCTTTACATTGGTAACAAGAACCATCACGCACAGAGAAAACGTTACCTGTTTTTACTGGTTTTAACTGGATATTTATGGCAGCTGAATTCTCAATTGTATTGTATTCTGTTCCATTCTGCCACTGATCTGACTATAAGAAACCATATTGAGAAACAGTCATCATGTAACTTTCACCTTAATACAAAATAAATCAGTCCTCCAACCACTTATCGAGAGCAGAGTCATGATGAACCCGGAGTCTATCCACAATGAACAGGGAGGGGGAATTGCCTGGAAGGAATGCTAGTCCATCAGAGGGCATTAACACACTTAAACACTATGGACAATTTAGAGATGATGATGTATCTGACCTCATGTTTTGTACTATGGAATAAAACCTGGACACCCAAGAATCTTCTTCCTTCTAGGGAGTTTTTCCTTGCCGCCGTCGCATTTCGCTTACTTATCGGGGGGTCTTTGCATGGCAGAAATGTAAAACGCATTGAGACAATGTAATGTTGTGATAATGCGCTATATAAATAAAATTGCATTGCATTGCAATCATGTAAACCCCACACCCACAATGCTGTAAGTTCTACTCACTGTGCCATCAAGACACTCTATGGGAGGTAACAACTAACAAAGAATGTACTACTGTTTTTGCCTCACACGACACCAGTTAAGAAAACACATTTTACCCTACAACCTCTATAATTAATAGAATTACTGGATCGATCAACTGGAAATGTGAAAGCCAATAAATGTGATTTACCTAACTGATTTAAATCCTGGTTGTGACTCTGAAACTACACCTATTAATTTATTGTACATTCCAATAAAATGCCAACTTGCACAGTCTTACATGGTTACCTGTATTTCTTTGTGTATGTCTTAACGTCCATGTCTTAAAATGTCATTTATATTATTTATATTCATTTTATGTCTAAATATTTATATTGTATTTATTACCTCAACTACACCATTATCAGCATTTTTCATGGCATAAGTAATAACCATAATAGAAATACAGACCCAACTGTGATTTTTTTGTGGAGATCATATGTAACTGCAGCCGATAATGTTTTCAAGCACACACACAAGCTCCAGTTCGCTATTTCCTCTAGCGTTTGACACTCTCATAACACGGTGATTCTCACAGATGTGCTCATGGAAATTAGCACAAAGTTTAAAAAAATATATAACAAATAAATAAGCGTCTCTTCGATTTAACCTCACTTTCACTCTCCAAAATTGGAAATGGCTTTACCAAACCAACCCTTCTGCAATGGAAAGCCGAAGATGAGCTGGAAGTGTGTGATAACTAGTCTCTCTTGGTGCTACAGCTCGCGTGCGGGTCAGTTTCTGTGTGCCAGTGGAAAAGCACCATTAGTCTGAAACTCAATCTGATCCAAAACTTACCCGATCATTGTCCTAGTGATTATTTTGCAGATATTTTGCAGATTATTTTGCAGTGTTTTTCATTTTTTCCCCAAGGTTTTTTTTTCATTATTATTATTAAATGTGTGTGTTATTTTTATTTAATGTTAATGTTAATAATGTTTGTGTTTCCTTTTTTATTTGTCCAAAATGTATTATACAATTTTTTTGGCTAGAACCAAAATCATAATTTTTATAACATTTCTATGAGGAAATACCAACTTCTTTACAAGGTCTTAAATAAAGAGTGAAAATTTGGAAGAAAGTAGCTTGTAAAGTTGAGAACTACCTGTATAACAAAAATATTACCTAATACTACTCAGACCTATCCTACACTCCCCACATCTCCAAAAAACAACAAGCCCAACAATGAAATTCCCCCATGATATTTAATGAAGTCTACAGGATACACTTGGCCAACTGGCTATTGTGCAGCTACCAGTATAATTTGCAGAGCAGGCAAAACAGATGACATGCACACAGTGGTGCTAGTGTATTTTTGATTAAATCTCATCTTGTAAAATCACATCCACTATCCAGATGAGTGCTATGATCTTTCTTAAAAATGTGCCAGAAAAAGGAAATACCATATACCATAATATATTATGTATGCCATAACTTTAAGCAATTTACACACCTGTCCAGGGGGTACTGAGTGTGAATAAAGTTACAGCAGCTGAGTGTTAGTAGTTTTTTTTTTTTTTTAAAAAAAGACCAATGATTGTGATGGAGATGATAAAAAGAAGATTAAAAAAAGAAGGACTGATAAGGTGAAGGATGAAGGACAAGCAAGCAATATTGATGATGTTTATCGGCCAGTAGCAGCTAATGTTACAGGGCAAAATAGTTTTCATATTTTAATTGCAACTGTCTAATTTGGCAATTAAATCTAAAATCTAATCTAAAAATTGCAATGCTCATATTTGCTTATTTAGACAATGGCATGGTATTTTTAATGTCCCATACTGTCACTGCGGATAAAAAAACATCTGTCTGCTTCATGTGGTGTTCACATGAAGTGACCACACACTCGACACCGCATTAGTCCTACACCAACTGTGGCACTAACCCTAATCCTAGAGTTGGACATGGGGTTGGCTCTCTGGAGCTTCCACCGGGGGATAGGATGGATCTCTCCCCAGGTTGTATGCACTTTAGCCTGGGGAAGGACAGATGGAACACCTCGGTACCCCTACCACTAAACCTCGCTCTAACCTTAACCCTAGGGTTGGACTTAGGGTTGGACCTCTGGAGCTTCCATGGGGGATAGGATGGATCTCTACCCAGGATTAGGTGCACTTTACCCTGGGGTAGGACACATGAACACCCTGCTTACCTTCATGGACTTTCAGGACCTAGGGTTACCATCAGGACTTAGGGTTGGTTCTAGGGTTGCCACTTAAGGTTAAACTTAGGGTTGCCACCATGGGATTTGCTCCCCTTGGTCAACCATGGGACTTGGGCCAAATTATTGGCTCAGCACCTGGTCAACCATGGGACTTAGCCATGGGACCTGGGTCACACTCTACCATGGCTTTGGTGCACCTCAACCCGGCAATCCATCCAAAGCACACTCAAGAAAAAGACCCAGGAGGTACTAGGTTCTCCATGAAAACCCTATCTGACTTAGGTGCACCTCAACCCATCTAGCCATTCAAGGAGGACCTGGTACCTCCAGTCATCTATGGCACTTAGACATACATCCTACCTATCTTGCCCAAACAATCACAACTAACACCTAAGTCTAATGTGAAATGTCAGGGACCTCTATCAAACTCTACCCAAATTTGGTGCACCTCAACCCAGCCAAGCTTCCGAGGAGCTCCTAATAAAGAACCAGGTGCATTGACTTTTTCAAAGTACCAAAATGACAGTATGTAGTGCGATGAAAAAACGCCCATGCACAACCTAGGACAACAAGAATATCTAACACAGTTAGCAAATACTTTTTTCGGTTTTGTAAACAAGATTGAGTATCTTAGGCTGCTCTTCACTTCACTGGCACTATGCAGCAGTATTTTAGTTTTGATGCTATGTGACTCAAAATTTGATCCTTTCTGAATTTTACCTTTAAAATATGTCTGCAAAGGTTGAAAAAGATTTGTTAAATGCTTTTGAGTTATTACATTAATGGAAAAGTATTTGCGGTAGAGACATACCAGTCCCAAAACCATGTGCATTCCTCATTTGTGTCATGATGGCACAGGTAAGGAGTGACAATCTATTGTATGGCTTACTGACAAGACAGGGATTTTATTACATTCTCAATAGAAAAAATGAAGGAATGAAGAAATATATGGACCATAAGATGTGAAAACAATGCCAGGCAGATGAAACAGGAATGAACAGGGGCTGGATCTAAACACAAGGGAACTCAGAGGAAAACATAATAAATATATATGGCATCTACACATGAAGGGACCATGCATGAGACTAACAATGACAATGACCAATGGAGTAAAAGGGCATGGCAGACACACACATACACACACACACACAAGGGACAGGTGTGAGTCATCTACTAATTAATTAAATATTAGGGTTAGGAATTGTCAGGGAATTTTTTTTTAAAAAAAGATAGAATGGCCAGAGACCTCTGCTGGCCAAGTGTGGACATGACAGGGGCAGATCTGTACAGTCCAAGGAATGCTATCATCTTAAATGGTTTGCATGTATTAATAAATTAAGATAAAACAGTAGAAGATTTAAAATTGTTCACACATTTCCTTCTGTAGTGTAGTCAAAGTTTCTTGCTTTCTTTAACGAATTGGAAGGGTGTCTCTATTCGTGAACAGGCAGAGAAATTATGAAAAAGTAGAAAGATTTAAAATACTCAATTATTGGCCAAATGGGACATCTTGTGAGAAGTGTATTAGGAATATGGTTGACAGTAATACTCTGTGTTGATGACCTTGCACCCCCCCAAACCTGTAGCATGTGCATACCAGCCTAGATAATAACCCCGCCAGCAGCATTTGTAGGTCATCCTCTGCAGTGTGCAGTGTGGTGCTGGCATTGAGAGAACTCGACCAAAACATCTACCTTTCCCCAAAGTTTTTTATGTTAATTTAACAATTTAGTTATCAAAATTTAACCTATGGTCCTGATCAGGGCCGGCGCTAGCCATTTGGGTGCCCTAAGCACAAAATGCTTGGCGGTGGGGCCCCCCGCCCCCCCACCCCCCCGCCCCCCGCCAAGAAGGAAGAGCAGCGAAATAGTGTTGGTTGGTGGGGGGGTGGTGGGGGGAAAAGAGGG
>JABFDZ020000086.1:101506-111730 GCA_019775955.2 Pollimyrus isidori | reverse complement strand
CTATTAGTTAAGTTCTCCTCAAGCGAGCTTGATGGGTCGAATGGCCTCCTCTCGTTTGTATAGTTCTTATGTTCTTAATAGATAGAAAATCTAGTTAATGTTTAAATACCCATGTAGAATTTTTATATTTATTTTATCTTAACGCTATAGTTTTACCAATCAAAACAAATCAATCCTATTTGAGTGATACCTAGCACCTCCATCACAGAGCAGGGTTTCTTGTTTAGGTGAATAACTTGTTGCATTTAAGGTAGCCTGGGCTAAATGAAAGTGAAGTTGAAGTCCATTTTTACTGGGGTACCTTAAATCCGATAGATTACCTGGCTAAGCAAGAAATTTGACTTCATGGTAATGACACAGACCTCCATGTAAATAAAAAATGATGAGTTCTCTGTATATGTAAACCTAAGTGATGGTATCTCCTGGGAATTTCCAGCCTCCTTAACTTAAGCCACTCCCAGTTCATGCCACCCACTCATTTAGCATAACTATAAACAGTTGTTCATTATGGACTTACACCATCTGCTGCAGTTGGCTGTGATGCATTGAAGAGTAAGTAAACAGGGTTATCATTATTATCTTGGCCTTTTCCAGTGTGTTCATTTGGACCGAATTTGCTTAATTTGGGGCTCTCCCACTCTGGTTTACAGGTTACATCACTCATAATGTAGTTAAATTACTGGGTGTGAATGGAGTGTTTGGAATCGGGGAAGGGCTAGCAGACTAATCCTGTGCCAACCAAACTGTGGATGCATAATGAAGGGAAAGAAGCACTAATGTCAACAGTTTCTCACAGGCAATGGATTAGGTGCCCTCCTCAGTATCTGCCGGCTTGCCAATGGATTATGGCACTTTGAGAGCACAGGGGGTGGACCAGGCAAGGGCTGTGTGTATAGCTGTTTGTGGCTTTCATTTCTGCTGCTGTGGAGTGCCCATTTTTCCCTGGGATGCCCTGCGTTCTCCACAGCAAGAAAAGTTCTCTCATTATTGGTGTTTTATTCCAACATCCTTTCAAAACTGCCACACAGGCGCAATGTTTGAAAAATGCTTCTAAAGGAAATCTCCAGGAACACTTTGTTTGACTGACAGTGTTTTGATGGACTGATGAAATCCATATCAATCCATTCATGTTTAGACTATACACAATCAAAGGATCAAATACAGGGACATCAGAAGTGCTAGAAGTTTGAAAAAATAAATAAATAGATAAATAAATAAACAAACAAACAAACAAATAAAACATAGACCTATGATGTATGTGTTTTATTTGAAGCCCCTGAAGGGACCTGTGCAAAAGCAAAATTACTTAATCTTGTGTGCACGTGAACGTAACATTATTTTCATTTTTTGCACAGGTCCCATCAGAGGTTTTGTAGTTTTACCCAAATCATTTAAGTTCTTTATGTGATATTCAAAATAAATATACAAAGCATATTAACTTCATGTGTCATTAGATATGTATATCGGTCCATCCATTACGTATACCGCTTTATCCATCTGGGTTACGGGGAAGCTTGAGCCAATCCCAGCATGATAGGGCGAGAGGCGGGGTGCAGCCTGGGCAGGTCGCAACAGTAGATATGTACATTATATCCTTTATTTATTTAAAATGCATATGAAATGAATGTACCGTCAAACGTGTATATTACCATTCAAAAGTTTGGGGTCACTTAGACATTTCCTTGCTTTTTAAAAAAAGCAAGTTTTTTGTCCATTAAAATAACATCAAATTGATCAAAAATACAATTTAAAATTGTAAATCACTATCATAGCTGGAAGCTGTTTTTCAATGGAATATCTACAGTACGTAGATATGCTCATTATCAGCAACAATTAGTCCTGTGTTTCAGTGAAATGTTCTGTTTGATAATGCAAGTTTAACATTTTAAAAGCTGGTAATTAGAAAACCCTTTTGCAATTATGAAAATGTGCCGATCAAAGAAATAATAAAACTGGCCTTGGACTAGTTGAGTATCTGGAGCTACAGGAATTGTAGGTTTGATTACACCCTCAAAATTGTCAGAAACAAAGAAATTCTACTACTACCTTCAGACAACAGCGCAAACTGGCTCTAACCACAATAGGAGGAGGAGAAGGAGGCCCCAGTGCACAACCGAGGGAGAGGATTAATATATTACAGTGTGTTGTTTGAGAAATAGATGCCTCATAGACCTTCAACTGGCAGCTTCATTAAATAGTACCAGCAAAAAACCAGTGTCAGTGTCAACAGTGAAGAGGCAACTCCCGGATGCTGGCCTTCGAGGCAGAATTGCAAAGAAAAGGCTGTATCTCAGAATGGACAATAAAAAGAAAAGATTGAGATGAGCAAACACAGACACCGGAGAGAGGAAGACTGGAAAAAAGTGCTACGGATAGAGGTGTTTGGATCACAAACAAGAATTCGTGACAGACGCAGATCAAAAGAAAAGATGCTGGAGGAGTGCTGGGCGACATCTGTCAAGCATGGTGGAGGCCATGTGATGGTCTGGGGCTGCTTAGGTGATGGTAAAGTGTGAGATTTATACAGGGTGAAAGGGATCTTGAAGAAGGAAGGCAATCATATTTTGCAATGCCATGCCGTACCCTGTGGATGGCACTTTCATCAACAGGACATCCTAAAACAGGACAATGACCCAAACACAGCTCCAAATCATGCAAGAACTATTTAGGAAAGAAGTCAGCTGGTATTCTGAGGATAATGGAGTGGCCAGCTCAGCCACTGAATCTCAGTTCTATTGAGCTGCAATGGGAGCAGCTTGACCGAATGGTACGCAAAAAGTGCCCAACAAGCCAGTCCAACTTGTGGAAGATACTTCAGCAACCCCGGGGTGAAATCAAATCAGATTACCTCAACAAATTGACATCTAGAATGCCCAAAATGTACAAGGCTGTAATTGATGCAAATGGAGTACTCTTTGACAAATCAAACTTTGAAGACAATTATTATTTTAATTTGAAAAATAATTATTTTGAACTTTTTCAATGACTATTTCCTATTTATTTAGCTATATTTCCTATTCAAACTCATGTATGTATTGTTGTATGTGTTATGGTCGGCGGATGAGGACAGGGCGAAACAAAAGGAATTCCAGGCGAGAGGACCGGGGCAAACGAGGGTTTAATAAGGCACACCAACATAGACAATGTTTATGCCACGTCTGCCGGAACAGACGCAGGCGCAGACTTAAATACATGAAACAAAGCACACGACTAGCGAGCGGCAGTGCCACACATGTAAAAACACTGGGTAATCACAGGAGGTAACGAGGTGGGCGCGGGACACACTGGGCTGGCACAGAGCAGACGTCGCAGTACATAACAGTATGTTTTTATGGTAAACAAGGAAATTTCCAAGTGACACCAAACTTTTGAAAAGTAGTGTGACCCCAACGTTCATGCACAATCCATATTAAATGAATATGCCAATAGTAATATACGTCCTTTGTTCCTGTATAATATGTATTAATGTTTTGTTAAACATATAAGTGGCACATTGATGTTAAATGCATATTAAATTACTTCCAGATATGTAAGGCTTATGTACATGAACAATGGGAATGTTTTGTCAGTATGAGTTTTTATGCATAAATATGCTGGTAGCGAAGTCTGGGGCACCTCAGGCAGCTCTGGCAGGGGACCGTATAGTGGTCCGCTGTCCATGGCCACCTGCCATAGACTCAGCTGCGCCCCTCCTCAGCTGCCGCACATTTTCGCGCACCTCCTCCACAAGGTGCACGTCTTTGAATGGGGACAGGCTCTCCAGAATATCCCTGGTGCAAGTTGCCTGGGTGAAAACAGTGGATCTCCAGGACCTCAGGCTGTTGTAGCCAATATACTACCTCGCTCGTGGGGTCCATGTATTCCTCCTTGCTCGTTTCGCCGAGTCTGGGCATTCTGTTGCGTACGTCGATCGGCAGAAGCCAGAGCAAGGAGGTGAGGGTGCAAGGGATTTATTGAAGAAACACGTAAGGCAAAACACCAAAACTGACGCAAGACTTCAAGGACCGGACTACAGAAAACATACCTAACACAGACTTGAATACATGTGGATCAGAAACAATTGGTGAACATGGGGAATCCACACATAATTAATGAGAGCGTGTGCCACACAGAAGGAGGGGACGAGCGGGGCAGGACAAATCAAGTTAATAAATTTGTTTTTGCCTTGCCATGACATGTTGGACTTATTCATTTATTGCTTGGGATTTATTTATTAATGTCATTCCCATTCTTCACAAAGGTATACATAATTTGTTATGATCCAACCAATCAAATGCCTTTGCATAGTCGATGAAGCACAGGTTGATGTTGTTTTGGTATTCTCTGCTTTCAGCCAAGATCCATCCATCCATCCATTTTCTCCCACTTATCCAAGGTCGAGTCAGGAGAGCAGTCTCAGCAGGGAAACCCAGACTTCCCATTCCCTGGCCACTTCCTCCAGCTCCTTTGGCGGAATCCCGAGGCGTTCCCAGGCTAGCCGAGAGACATAATCCCTCCAGCGTGTCCTGCGTCTTCCCCGGGGCCTCCTTCCTGTGGGACATGCCCAGAACACTTCACCAGGGAGGCGTCCAGGAGGCATCCTAAACAGATGTCCGAGCCGATCTGCCAGTCGATCTCCCGTTCCATCGTCCCCCCACTCGTGAACAAGACCCCGACGTACTTGAACTCCTTCACTTGGCGGAAGGCTCCATCCCCGACCTGGAGATAGCATTCTACCCTTTTCCTGCTGAGGATCATGGTCTCGGATTTGGAGGTGCTGATTCTCATCCCAGCCACTTCACACTCGGCTGCGAACTGTCCCAGCGAGAGACACTAAATCCTGATGTCACCAAACTGGACACCCTCAATGCACCTAGAAACTCTGTCCATAAAAACTATGAAAAGAATCAGTGACAAAGGGCAGCCCTGATGGAGTCCAACACTCACCAGAAACAAATCCGACTTATTGCCGCCCATGAGGACCAGACTCTGGCACCAACCATACAGGGACCGAACAGCCCTTAAAAGGAAGCCCGGCACCCCACATTCCCGGAGCACCCCTCACAGGACTCCCTGAGGGACACGGTCGAATGCCTTCTCCAAGTCCACAAAACACATGTAGATTGGTTGGGCAAACTGGCATGAACCTCCAGAACCCTGCGGAGAGTATAGAGCTGGTCCACTGTTCCACAGCCTGGGCGAAAACCACACTTCTCCTCTTGTATCTGAGGTTTGACAATCCGGCGGACCCTCCTCTCCAACACCCCCGAATAGACCTTACCAGGGAGGCTGAGGAGTGTGATCCCCCTATAGTTGGAGCGGTCGGCAAGTCCTCCACCATTGGCAAGTCCCCGAACTCTGCTTCCTCATTGGAAGGTCTGTCGGTAGGATTGAGGAGGTCTTCGAAGTATTCCTTCCAGCGATCCAAAACGTTCTGAGTTGAGGTCAGCAGCACCCCATCCCCACCATAAACAGTGTTGATGTTGCACCCTGAGATGCTGGATGTTGGACCAGAATCCCCTCAAAGATGTCCAGAAGTCGTTTTCCATGGCCTCACCAAACTCCTCCTATACCCCATTTTTTGCCTCAGCGACTACCGAAGCTACACCACGCTTGGCCTGCCGGTACCTGTCAGGTGCATCTGGTGTCCCACATGCTAAAAACGCCCCATAGGACTCCTTCTTCAGCTTGACAGCATCCCTCACCACTGGTGTCCACCAGCGGGTTCAGGGATTGCAGCCGCGAAAGGCACTGACCACCTTATGGCCACAGCTCCGGTTAGCCACCTCCACAATGGAGGCGCAGAACATCGCTCATTCGAACTCAATGTCCCCCACCTCCCCCGGGACATGGGAAAACTTCTGCTGGAGGTAGGAGTTGAAACTCCTCCTGACAGGGGATTCCACCAGACCTTCCCAGCAGACCACTATACGCTATGCCTGCCAGGCCTGGCTCCCGGTCTTTTCCTCACTTTTGAAATTGAACTTCTCCATCTTCTCCATAAACAGAAGTACTCAGTCAAATTATTAGGCATCCCATCCAGTGAGGTCCATGTGTAAAGTTTCCATCTATGTTGATGAAAAAAAGTGTCCACAATGAATAAGTTATGGGGTTTCCAAAATTCGATCACACAGGCTGTGGCGTCATGAAGGCCATATTTCCCCAACTACCCATCCTTCTTTCTTGTTTCGCACATTTGCATTCCAATCACCAGTGATTATTATTACATCTTGATAGCAAGTTTGATCAATTTCATCCTGCAAAAGTTAAAAATCTTCAATTTCCTCATGGATAGCCTTAGTGGTTGGTGCATACATTTGTGTAATAGCTGTGTTGAGTGGTCTTCCTTGTAGACACATATTTATTATCCTGTCACTGGCTGCGTTGTACTTCATGTCACGTATGATGGTAATATTTGAAGCAACTCATGAAATCTTTTGTTTTTATGTTGTGACACCTGGGCAGATTTACGGTAAGCTCCAGTACATGAGCAGGTCATGCTACACACAAATTAAATTATTCATATGAATTACATGGTATTGATGAAAGTTAACTTTTAAGAGTACGCTTAAAAAAGGTGATTACTAGTACTGTTAGCCAGCTCTTTATTTTTTATGGTCTTGCTAAATTGTAATCTACCACTTATCATGAACAAGATAACAAACAACCTAAGTAACCTTTGATTCCACTGGCGGTGCCCCGTCGGCCGGCTGCCCCGTCTCCAACTCATCAGTCCCCTGCGCCTTAGCCGGCAGCGGCTGCACCTTTGCCTGCCGCAGCGGCTGCTCCCTCTTCCCCTCCGCCAGTGTCCCCTTCATCTTCCTCCTCAACTCCTCCGTTGGTCCCTCTTCCTTCCTCATCGCCCTCTTCGATATTCCCTCCCTTGCTCTCGCCAAGGGTCCCTCTTGCTCCGGCCTCACCGTCGCCTGCTGCCCCTGCAGCTTCCGCCCCTTGCCTGCTGGGTTTCCCTCCAGTTCCCCGTTTCCACCCACCCTTTGCCTCCTTACCCTCTGCCTTTCTGCCCCCTGTGTTTGTTGCATGTCCCTCTGTACTTTTGTTCCCTGTTAGTCCGTTTGTGCTCCTGTGGGTGTGTCCTCTAGTGTGGTCCCTCCGTTCTCCCTTCTTGTGTTCCCGGGTCCTGTGGTTCCATCTTTGGTGGTTATATGTCTGTCTGCACTCCCCGTGGTTTGTGGGTTGTTGTTTGAGTTGTCGTCTTTGTGCCTGTTTAGTGTGTCTGTGCTGTTCCCTGGGTTCTGCTGACGTTCTCACTTTTATTTCCCTAGGTTTTGTCGTGTCCCTGGTCTCGTTCTTTGCTCCCCTTATGCGCCGCTGGAGTTTGGGCCTTTGGAGGGGTTCGGTCACGCCCCACTCATCCGATCCTCCTGTGTACCATGCCCCCTCATCTACCCTGTGTGGATTCCCCATGTTGACCAGCTGTTTCTTGTTGTTGTCATTAGTCCAGTGTATTTAAGTCCACGTTTAAGTATGTTTCCCCAGTCCGGTCATTAACATTGCATTGAAGTTTCATGGTCTGTGTTGCTCTTTCCCAATTAAACCCCATATTTCTCGATCCTCCGTCTCCCTGCTTCTGCTTCCCCATTCCAGTCGTGAGACATACACATTTTTTCCCAATTAAATTCATGAAAAGTTTGGTAAATGAGGCTCCAAAACATGGATTTAAAGTTTCCATTTTGTGTCAGTTATATTAGATTTTTAGGAAAATCATACTTTAAGTTACAACTATATTGACTCTTCATTAGCATCATTGATTTATATTCTGTGTAACTGTAAAGGTTTCGTGAGCATTTATTTTTAAAAAATCCATGATAATTATCAGTGTGCCATTACAGGCTCTGAACATCCATGCCATCTCCCTTCCCACATGTCCGGATGGTGCCCGGGGTGGGCACCTTCTGAGCTGGAGTCCTAGTCCAGTCCCAAGAATGGGGTGACATTGTGGATTCGGACTACCTGAACATCATCGGTGCGACCTTCAAGGGGGACCTCCATGGAGCACTGATGGATCCATTGTTGGACTTTGGCCTGCTCCCAAGT
Organism: Pollimyrus isidori; assembly: GCA_019775955.2. Lineage (NCBI taxonomy): Eukaryota > Metazoa > Chordata > Actinopteri > Osteoglossiformes > Mormyridae > Pollimyrus > Pollimyrus isidori. The sequence goes on along the minus strand of JABFDZ020000086.1, from coordinate 103,696 downwards.
CCTTAATCTGAGCAAGCATGCTCACTCTTAATTTTCTGTATTGTTAGCATGCCCAGGGGGGTTGGGCAACCAGTTGACCTTGGACCCCCAGAGATTTTTTTTCTCCCCGCGTGGGAGTTTTTGGTTCCTCTCCTCCGTTGTCAATTGTTTTTTTTTCTTTTCTTTTCATTCTTTTCTATTCTGTCCTTCTTCTGTCTTATGTATTTAATTTCATATGTATATCAATGTGTTCTACCACACCAATGTAAAGCGCCCTGGGACAACTCTGTTGTGAAGGGCGCTATATAAAAATAAACTGAATTGAATTGAATTGAATCATCCTTCTGTTCTGCAAACAAAATGAGGTATGGTTAATTAGTGCTAGCTAGTCACCCAGTTTGCTTTATAATGGCCTCCTCCACAAACCAAGTTTAGACAGTGATCCAGATAATTTCAAAAGTTTCTACAAAATATGTTGTTGGGAATCCTGATTCCTGGCTGCATATCAATGTCTATGGACCACTGGGCCTTTGATAAGTAGTGCAGGTCCCAGTCAAGCCCAGCTGCTTTTAATTTAAGCAGTTTCCTCAACTACAATCAGCCATGTAGCAGCATGTTTTGCCGCTCAGTCCATCTAAGGGGATATGTTTTGGCAGGAAAATGACATCAACATATACCCTCTATAGCAGGGGCGGCCAATCTTATCCACAAAGGGCCGGTGTGTATGCAGGTTTTTGGGATAATCTGTAGGTCAGCTGTTCAAACCCAGGTGTGAGGACTCTTCAGCCAATCAATTCTCTAATTAGTAACACATACACACCAGCCCTTTGCAGATAATATTGGCCACCCCTGCTCTATAGCTATTTGTTTGAGCATTTATAGTTTTCAGTAATTTTGTCATTGGTCATTAAAAAAATTTACTGCTTTCCTACACTCGTAAACAAAAGGTTTTATATTGAACCTTTAAGGATTCTATAGCTTGGTACATATATGACACCCACATAAGGTTTTATATAGAACCATTGTAGAGGGTTCAATTAAAAGAAATAGCACCTTTTTGAAGGTAATGGTTCCATTCCCTGGGGTTATAACCCCTATAGTTCTACATAGCACCCTCAAGAACACTTTTTTCTAAGAGTATACTGACCATTTTGAAGGTGTGATTGTGCTTAGTCAGTGTTCCTCCTTTACATTATCACCAAACCACAACACTTCTTCACACATGCGGTACAAACACGTTTAACTGAACTAGAAAACCTGATTATAGTATCTGCTCTTGGCAATCCAATTAAATATAATATCTTTGATTCTTGTTCATTATTTGTTTCTTATAAAATATTAGTAATCTTGTATAGTTTCACAGTTGAGTTTGCACGTTTTGCATGATGAGCCTGTGCATTATATTCTTTTGTAACACACTGAATATCCAAAACAATTTTTTCTATCTAGTTCACCATACACATGCTCATTATAAAAGTTATATCTTACGGAGTTTAATTACTTTTTTTTCTTTTCCACTGGGTAATGATTTATTTATTTATTTTTATTTCATTTATTTTATTTATTTATTTATGATCGTGGATTCCCCTACTAAGACAGGAGTATGTAACTGTATTCCTTTTGTGCCCCCTTTCGTCCCTTGTTTACGCAGCATATTTAGTAAAAGCAACATCGTTACGCTCTTGAAATGAGAGGAAGTTTCAAGCCACACCCAGGGCATTGAACCTAAGTATGTTTCCCCAGTCCGGACTATAAAGTTAGATTCAGTCCTCAAGATGACCTCCTATCCATGGGAATAAACAATTTTTAAATTATAATTAATTATAATCGTGGACGCAGATTAGTATTCAACACTTGTAGGGACTAAATCAGCCCCGAACCCCCGCCGGTTAAACACAAGCTACTCGCACAATATTAGCAAGGGCATGGCCTATACGCCTTCGATTATAGGCTAATAGATGGTTCTAATCTTTTTGCTAATAATTATAATTTGGAAAGATTGCAAAATATCATACATCGCAGGCAAAATGTAAGTTAATAATCATTCCCAAAAATTAACATTACCCGCTAATCACCGAACTCATTTCTGTTGCTAAATTTACCGATACAAAGATAGGGGAGACTGGGGACGGTCTGTCTGCTAATTACCCATAGTACTTGTACTTAATTATATTTTACATATGCTGCACAATATTGATTTGAACTGAAGAA
>JABFDZ020000086.1:85950-96980 GCA_019775955.2 Pollimyrus isidori | reverse complement strand
GAACTAGTGGCCCCCGGACATCTTCACTTTATCAAATTTGGCCCTCCTTGCAAAAAGTTTGGACACCCCTGCTCTAAGTGCTCCTGGGCAGCTTTTGAATGATTGTAGTCAATCTGAAATCCTTTAGAAATAACCCTTTGCACTTTGGCTTCTCATGCATTACATTAAATACAGGTCTGTCATTGTCAATTATTATGTTTTATTTATATAGTGTCTTTCTCACACTCAAGGGAATTTTACAATATATACAATCTGACATACACATAAAAATATATTCATACTTTATTTATATTTTAGACTCATTATGCAGCTCTGGTATTAATGAATGCTTCCAATACGTTTTTCTCTCTTCCCCTTAGTATGTAAAGCATTTTATTATAAATCAGTAATGTTCTGCAAAAGATTTCTTATAATATGTTTCAGAATTCGTCATCAGTTATGTTTAACAGTCAGTGGGGAAGCAATAAAAAGGCCAATAGAATGTTGGGTTATATCTCTAGGTGTGTGGAGTTTAAGTCAAGGGAGGTGAAGGACATTACTGCCTTAGAAAAGGTGCAACAAAGGGCTACGAGAATAATATCTGGTCTTAGAGGAATGTCTTATGAGGAGAGGTTAGCTGAGCTGAATCTGTTTAGTCTTGAGCAAAGGAGACTAAGGGGAAACATGATCCAGGTCTATAAGCTTCTAACGGGTCTGGATGCTGTTCAGCCAAATGAGTATTTTAGTATCAGTTTAAATACTAGAACTTGTGGCCATAAGTGGAAATTAGTGGGAGAACATTTTAAAACAAATTTGAGGAAGTACTTCTTTACGGAGCGTGTAGTTAGAGTATGGAATAGTCTTCCTGTTAGTGTAGGGGAAGTTAAAACCCTGGATTCCTTTAAATCAGAGATAGATAAGATTTGAACAACTCTGAGCTATTAGTTCAGTTCTCCCCAAACAAGCTTGATGGGTTGAATGGTCTCCTCTCGTTTGTAAATTTCTTATGTTCTTATGGGGCTTCATCATAATATCATAACCCAAACAATTCTGATACAAGTTTAGTATCACGGGAACACTTATCAAGCAAGGGTGATTACAGTTCCGAAGACAAACGAGTCTCTTTTTATACACAATACAAAAAGTCAAAACATTCACTCACCAGCATAGACGACAATGACGTTGACGCAGGTTCTTCACTCACCAGCATAGACGACAATGCCATTGACAGGTTCATTCATTTACCAGCATAGACGACAATGCCATTGACAGGTTCATTCACTCACCAGCATAGACGACAATGCCATTGACAGGTTCATTCACTCACCAGCATAGACGACAATGCCATTGACAGGGTCATTCACTCACCAGCATAGACGACAATGCCATTGACAGGTTCATTCACTTACCAGCATAGACGACAATACCGATGACGGTCTCGGTGTTGCGGACAGTGCAACTTCTCAGCAGGAGGTTATCATTGCACAAACCCACTCGCAATTTATTGGGGTTTTCCCTGAAAAAAATAAAAATAAAAAACATGGAAAACAAAACAAAAGAAATCAAATTTCTAATCAAAAAACTACAAACAGAGCTCCTGTAAAAGTTATCATAGCAACTCATAATGTCACACCAGGGCTCGCAAAATTGGTAGCCCGACGTCCAAAATGTATCTCAGCCCTGCCCGTCGGTCTGTCATAGGAAGGAAGAATATATGTCAATGCTTTTGCATTCTTTCGCAAATGTAGCTGGGTAATTATGTCATTTTCGGGCATCGATGAGCCACTGTCGATACGTGAAATATTGAAATCGCGTTTGAATTAGCGCTTGTTTTTTACTTTGTGATCGCGCGAACTGTGTATAGAGAGCGGCAGTATTAATTGTTCAGTGACGGATTAATTGCGCACCAATTCCACTGGCATCGTCTTATTACTCATTACCTTATTATTCAAACATGACAAGTGAAATCTCAGGCAGCAAGCGTAAACATGTGATAGAGATTGCGCAGAGAATTGTAAAAAATCGCTGACCATTACGCGTGTGCGTGCGTAAAAACAGATGGATTTACGCAGGTATTTTAGTTCTGCTGAACCAAATAAGACAGGTCAGAGTGAAGAAGGAACAGCCAAAGAAAAGCCTACCACAAAGCAGAAAAGTCTGACAAATCAGACTAAGGCAAAAAAAAAGCGCAGCTTTTTGATTTCTTCATGTTCTACACAGTTCTTACAAGTTCATATAAATTTCTGTTCAATTAGAACCAAATATTTGAGTTGATGATTCAAATTTTTATAAAGTTGTTGTGTTTTAACATTTTTTTGATTGATGTTTTGTTTCCTTTACAATATTATACATTAAAAATAACCTCTTTTTTATTCAGGCTACTTAAATTTATTTTGGGCTACCAAAAACTGATGAGTGCCTGCCCGAAGGGCTACCAGGGATTTTGAAATTTTGCGAGCACTGAACACTGTATAAAATATAAATATTTTTGCAAGTCGTTGTGTTGTGAGTGTGAATAGTGTGCGTGTGTGGGTTAAGTATACATTATATTTAGACTTTTTCAATTTTATAAAAATCTGTGACTGCAATCAGAAAAACACCTATTTTTTGTTTTGTTACTTATGGTTAAGGTTAGGGCTGGATAGGAGTTAAGGTCGTCATTAATGGGATTAGAGTTTTCCCGATAGAAATGAATGAAGAGTCCCCAAAAATTAAATTACAAACCTCTCTGTTTGTGTGTGTGTGCGTGCGTGCGTGCGTGCGTGTGTGTGAGAGAGAGAGAGAGAGAGAGAGAGAGAGAGCCTTGAGATGGGTTGGTGCCACAACCTGGGTTTTTTCTTGCCTTGTACCTTTAGCTTCAAGAAGAAGCTGCAGGCCCCGCAAACCTGAATAGGATAAGCGGGTTGAGCCCTGTTTGTGTTCCAGTGTGTATATTTATGTGTGTGTGGTACGTTAGACACCCTCTGCAGACTTACCACAATATTTTCAGTAATGTCAAAGATCCACTGATTAGACAAGATAGGGCACTAGGACTTCTGGGAGTCACATAATAGGTCAGCCAGTTCAAGGAGGTCAAGTAATAAATTATGGAGGTGTGATTACCACTGCAACTAATTGTTAGTGAACTGCTATTGAGAGTAATTGTCTCTACATTTCTTCAACTTCCATGATTTGCACTCAGTGATGCACATTGAACTAGATGCAAGCACAATAAAACCCTTTCATTTTTGCCACCGGATAAAAATATATAACAGGAAGTCAGACAATTTGTTGGTATCCAGCCTGGTGAGTGAGAGATAAGGATCAGATTTCATAAGACTTACAAAACTCCTCGGAAGCGGTTCAGGTCATTGTTGGGACTTTCACAATCAATCCGGCTGTCAAATTTTTCAGGAATCACATCAGAACCCTTCACCAACAACAAGACAAATTGTTAATTGTAAATATTTTCGGGTAACATTTTATACAGTAATAACTTTGCTCCTTATGTTCTGTAATATTTGTTAATGACTTAATAGAGATGTTAATATAGTTTATGTAAATTATTTTTTTTAGCAAATGATATTAGATCACATGTTTTAAGAAATTCCAGGTAAAAGTACTTGGTTACTATTCAGTAACACATTAATCATGTTCACTATTCAATCATTAATGACTGACTAATTAAACAGACATACTGACAGATCAATTGCTCTTGCTTCATTTCCCATAAGGTTCTTGTTCACAGGTTGTACAGACTTACATTTCATATTTCACACTACTTTGTAAGATAGGAGGAAATTGGGCTTTTAGAGGTTTACAAGTCATAACAATTAATAACACTGAGCTTACAAAACCTGTGCAGCACTGAGGTGTGTTATGTGTCCTTAGACATGGTTGATTTAAAAGGTTGGCTGCATGTTTAAAACAAAATAATGGCAACAAGAACCCCCCCTCCCCACACCAAAACTTCATGTTCGTCAGTAACCATTACACGCTATTCTGCCCTCAAACAAAATATATTTATACAACAGCAGCATTTAACAAGTCCAATTATCTGCAAAAAACCTTCAGCTGATACTCTCACAGTAATGCTAAAAGTGAAAGTGATTAGTTATTTGTTGTCATTGTCGACATTCCACAGCACATAGTGCACGACAATGTGTCCTCCACATTTAACCCCGGTGACATAGCAGGCCAAACCTTTACCTGAAAAATCAAATAACTAAAAGAATAGTTGTGTGGTAATAATTTGAAAATAAGTAAAGAAATAAGAATTCCAGTGTTGAAGGCTGACGGTCAATTGCCTCTGTAGACATCAGTATTACATGAATTAACATTTTAAGTTTCAAGGCTCATTTTACTGTCAGTCATTCTTAACATGGTATCACGTGAGGAGAAGGACATTTATGATTCACATCCAAAAATGCACTGTACATTAACAGTAATTAAAAAATAAAGCCTCAATAACGTAATAAAATAATAATAAACAACCAAAACAAATACATTTACAAATAACTGGAATGCCTGTCTACATTTTTTTTTTTATTAAAACATCAATAAAGTAGAGAAGTTACTTAAAAACAGAGCAGCAGTGTTAAAAAGAAAGCAGCGCTATTGCAGCACAAATGAGGGGCTGATGTCAGACAATCAGGTAGGGAGGCAACAGCATTTATAAGTATATGAATCTACATGAATTAATAATGCAACATTTGCTAATGACTTATAAATGAAAGTTATTATAAAGTGTTACCACATTTTCTATTAATAGGTTCTGTTCACTGTAGGTAGCTTAAGTATATGGAAGTGCTGACATTATTAATGGTTTGAAAAGCAGTTGTACTGAAGCAGTTATAATGCTAGATCTCTGCACATGCAGCGTATTGACAGAGCTGTGAGAGCCGCCGCGACTTTCCAGTCATACCTGCTTGGCCAGGCCCCGCACCACCTGCCTCTGCTTCAGGTTAGTCTCTCCATCCAGGTTGGCCGTCTCGATGTGGCAGACGCCGTCCGGATCAGAGGACTGCAGCAGCACCATGTCAGCCGGGATGATCTCGTTGCAGGCGAGCTGAACGAAGTCGCCCACAAACACGTCTTTCCAACATTTGTCCACATATTGCCTCTGCTTCCTGAAGCCGAACAGGGGACATGGGGGTCCAAAGAGACCCCCGCAGCACAGGGTGGTCACAGCGGTCACCATTTAAAGAATAATCTAATGTGAAGAAACACATTATACGTATGTTTTGGCATAAAATTATAATGTATCAATGACGGATCTACAGAAGAATGAATTCAGCATTAAATTGGACTGCAGAAGTAATAGTCAACCCCTCTACATCGCGAGAGTTAGGGGTGCAGACCCCCTCGTGTTCTGGAAACACCTCATAAAATTTCAGTTTAGGGTACCAAAGCAGCACAATAACATATGAGAAACACAAGAGCACTGCAAGATGTCGAAGGAGAGGCTGCCGTAATCACGCTTGACGTTCTCCGAATCAGCACTGTACGTAATTTTATGTTACAGAACTTGACTTGTGTGATGTACATCTCATTTTATTCATTATGCCGATCCTGCGATATATCAAAGCCAGGGTGAAGATAGCTGAGATGCCAAAGCACCTACTGTAAACTGCAGGCAATTATAATAACCATCAGGATCATTATCATTGTTATTGCTGTTGTTGAATATTCTGAATTCTTCCCTCAGTGGAGATTCAGGCATAATGGAACCCTGCATGTACTGTACACCAGCCCAAACATTAGACTTTGGATCATTATCAGATGATCCTGGACAAGACCTGCTGTGAATGTTTCTAACTCAACCCAGTTAATGTTCTGCCAAAACCAGCACCATTAATTTGTAGGAAATTTCCCAATCCAGGCCTGTAGGCTAAAAACACAATTGTTACTGAAAGAGAGAGAGAGAGAGAGAGAGAGAGAGAAAGAGAGAGAGAGAGAGAATGAAGAAGCTTGACCTACTGGTTCTCATCAAAGTCCTAAGTACTTGGCTTCATAACCTAATCACATGTTTTTTCTATTCTATTCAGAAAGAAGACCTCAAATCTTCCACTCATTTGCTCATTATGCAAGCAATGGCTCAGAGGCAGTCATACAAACACATGGCAATGTAAAAAAGAAAGGGTAGGTAGCGAAGATGTGAATTTACTCATAATCCTTACATACCATTGCAATTCGTAACAACAATGTGCTGAACGTTCTTGTAAAGAATGTGGCAGCAATTCAGTGCCATGAGTCAACAGTCAATGTGACTGGGGAGAAATGAAGAGAAGCCACAGGCTGCTCATTCGGAGTGACATTAACCCTGTCATACCTACAGATTCTCCCAGTCCTGCCCTTGGTCATTCTGATGACAAGCCATTAATCACAGACATCATTTCCTACTGTAAAGGCCTCATAGGTTTTTCTAAGTTTCAAAAACAGATGAACATCAGTGGTTCATTGCCTGTACTCACCCGCAGTAAACCTTGGTGGTGTTATTGTTGATCGCTTTGTCGAAGCGATAGCGGCGGACGTCTTCGAGGGCGTCCTTGACGGCGATGATGCCGAGCACGACCACAAGGGGGATCATGGTGATCTCCTTCTGGAAAGCTTCCACCACTGGCACCCAGTTTAGCAGTACCAGGAACAGGAAGTATAGATTGGCGATCCTTCAGACCACAATTAGATTAGGATTAGATTAGGATCATTCTGTGATCAAAATGCTTTTCAAGTTGAGAGGCAGCAAAACTTCTTCTGTATCGGCACTAGAGACATTTTCTCGAAAGATCTAACTATGTACTCAAACAGAAAAGTGTACAATACAGCTTCTACTATGCACAGAAATGCATTTCACCAGATCTCACACTTCAGGCCTACACTGTTCATTCTAGCCTGTTCTAATTGTACACTAACCCAGATTAAGGTTATTTATTAAAGTAGAATAAATCCACTCTCTGAATGGTTTGCTTCAGTTGTCCCAGAAAACCACCGACTACATTTGCTTTATTTTGCAAATACTTTTGTCTAAAGCTACAAGGCAAAGATACACATCATTTTCCAAATCACGCAAAAAGCGAATAGCTCTACTATTCAAAAAAGCAAAAAGCAGAAGCATTCAGGAAGCATGGAGCGGTCAGCCTAGTGGGTATTCCTGGAACGGATGGGTCTTGAGGCGTTTATTGATGGTGCTAATAGTTACTACAGCTGCGGACAATATGCTAAAACTGACAGCTGGGATACAAGGAGACCCCTTTTATGAGGTTTTAAGGAAATGTTTTGTATGAAGCTTAAAATGACATTAGAATTATATAGTATAATAATAATGTTTCCACAAAGACTGTCTAGTCACTTCTAAAATTTGCAGAATGTAGACAGTTGTCTCCTGCTTTATGAACTTTAGTTTTTTACCACCTCACGCTTACGAAAGATTAGCACCCTTTTTGCTAACCAAAAAAAAGAAACATTCAAAGAGGGTTTTCGCTTTTACAAAAAAAGGGGAGAAACAAAAATAGTGTTTACTGGAGCTGAGAAGTTCCTGGAGCGTGGCGACAGCGTAGCGCTACGCGTTACTGCCATTTGTGCTGATGATGGGGAAAACAAACCTACTGCACATCCAGTCAAGTACAAGTACAGCACAGAGTTACATAAAGGGCATAACACTTGAAAATGATAAACAACTATGCAACTGCTTTAAGTATTTACTATACTGTACTTATTATTTTATTTAGGTTACAGTATATAATCTAGGTGTTTAGCAGGCTGTATTATCTAGGCTTGTGTAAGCACATTCTATGATGTTAACACAATACAAAATCATCTAATGATGTATATCTCAGAATGTACAGTGGGTACGGAAAGTATTCAGACCCCCTTCAATTTTTCCACTATTTGTTATATTGCAGCCATTTGCTAAAATCATTTTAAATTCTTTTTTTCCCTCATTAATGTACACACAGCACAACATACTGACAGACAAAAAAAAGAATTTCCTAGAATGTTCCTAGAAGCAGGACTGAAGTCCCATAAAGCAAAGGAAGAAGCCCAAGAAGCAGGTTGAAGATTATAAAAAAATGTATAATTTACACAGACGCATGCCCATAAATTGAGAAAAGACTGGAACTAAAAATGTTGCTGTACTTCAATTTTATTTTTTCTAGAGTTGTATTTCAAAAATAGTCTAAACACAGAATAATTTTCCGAACTAAAACTGATATAAGTCGATACAGATTAAAGGCACTGTGATCCATCAGGGGCCCACCTGTGAAACTGTTCAAACAAGTTCATTGGGATGAAGCTGAGGAGGGTGTACTTGGTGGTGCGGATGTGGTTGCCTTGGTAACCCTTGGAGATGCTGCAGTACTCATCCTGGTAAGGGCCATGGCGGGCAATGACCATGCGCCTTTTGCCAGCAGGCTTGTAAGTGGGTGTGTCCTTACTGGTGGTCCTGTTTTTTTGGGGGGACGAATCTGCAGGCGAGTACCAGCTCAGTCCTGACTCGGGGAACAGCAGGCGCCGACACTGATGCTGCACCCAGTGCAGCGACTCCATGGCGCCCCCTAGCACCCAACCACCGTGCTGCTCCAAGAGCAGCAACAACGGCCGCCACCTACAAAAGACAACAGTAAACGACGTGACCGTTAAGCTCAAGAAAGGCAACTAGATAATTGGTAAAGGTTCTTAATGTTAACTACAAAAATCGCTTCCTACCTGACGACTTTCAAATACTCAACAAAAAGTTGTCAAGACTAAAGTGCAACAAAATAATTAAATCACAATGCTGGGGACAATAAATCTCTCCTATACTTTGCAATGCATCACCAAACGTATGTCTGCTTTTTCTGTTCCTGACACTTTACTACACACACAAAGTCTTAGTTACTATTTAAAGACTTCACCTTTATCTGTGGGTCACAAACCTGTATAAGGTCACCCGGCCTTAGCTGTGTGATCAGGCAGTGTTTTTTCCCATATTAACAGTTGTTCTAGAAGCAGAGATCAGAAAATCCAGGCCTTTATGGACAGTTATAATAGGTATCAAACATTTTAAGACCACTTAAAACATTATCAATACTTAACAGATATTATGGTTTTTCTCATGATCCAGAGTCATGAGCCTGTCTAGCGTTTCCTGTGTATTTCTGCAAAGTCAGGTACAATACAGGCCAGAAGTTTGGGCCTACCCTCCAATTTAAAAAAAATAATAAATGACACACTGCTTTTTCAAACTTGTATTGCATTATTAAAATAGCAGAAATACTTCAATGTAATTGACTGGTCTTGAAGTGAAATGTAACGATTTACTGTGCATTGGAAGTACAATGTGATGAATGCGAGTGCCTGAGTTTCATCAGAATAAGCAGCCTTTATCATAGCAGCTCACAATCATAGCATTCTTTCAAATTGTGGAAATTATTTGTGTGCAAAACCTCCCAGCACATTTTCCAGCATGTAAACAGTCTTCCCTCATTGGCTAGATGCTCTTTTTACTTGTTGGTCCAACTTGTCCGTCCACAACATACCTGAACACTCCAGTGTTGGTCCTGTTTAGCCTATTCTGGTCTCTTTTTCCGTGTTGACACCACAAAGTAAAGCTTTTCTGGCAGCAACTTGACCATGCAGCCCAGCTGCTCTCAGTCTTCCCTCGACTGTCCGGTTTCCCTCTGTTCACATTAATCACAACCCTCAGAACATTATAATCATCTTCCATTTCATTTGTTGATCTTCAGCCTTTAATGTCACTTTCCTTGCCCCAGACTGTTTCCAGTCACTGTTGCTTCCCAATAACCTTTTTCTCTGTAAACAGTAGCTCACTCCTTGCATAGAAACATTTTACTTTCTGGCTATTTCTCGATGACAGAATCTTTCTTCCCTCAATCTCAATTTAGATTTGAGCCTCTCTGCTTAATTTTTAACTGCGCCTTTCTAGCCATTATAAGCATAAAAATAACAAATATTTATCAAAATACTTTTACTTATCAATTATGATACAGCACAACAGAAGATTGAAACTAGGAGCAGACAGGATATTACCCCTCTCACACACGGACCAGGAAAAAAGCAGACAAGTGGATATCTTTTAATTTATGAAGACACAATCAAGACAGGCAAAGAAAAAACCAAGTTCTAACACTAGTAGAAAAATTCCAACACAAAGTGAATGTCAATGCATTAAAGACAGACCTGTCTTCTTTAAAAGGAATAATTCCAGCCTTTGTAGCCAAATAATGTGTTACTACAAGTTATAAATTACTGAAAAACAGTCAGTTACACTTATTTCAAGTACTTGTAATATTTTCTTGTAAGAAAAGTCTGACAATGCAGCGTATCTTTTTTTTTTTTTAAATCCGAGAGTGAGCTCAAACTTCTGGCCTGTAGCGTTTATATAATATTGTGGGGACCAACTGTTTTTGTCACAATTTAATACAAACCTGTTTTTCTGACGTTTTGGGAAACTTTTATATTTGATATAATTATATTTTATATTTTTTTAAAAATATGTGACTGCAATCAAAAAACTAAAACAGCCAAAAGTCTTGTGTTTTGTTTGGTTACTTATGGTTAAGGTTAGGCCTGGGTAGGGGTTAAGGCGGTCATACTTAGGATTATGCCCATAGAAATGAAATGAATGGACAATCCCCAGAAGGATAGAAATAGCAAAGTGTGAATGTGTTGGTGGGTTATGTATATGATACATCAGAGATCAAATGTCTCCCCGATGTATTAAAAAACAGATATTTTGATGCTGTGGGGACCATTTTTGGGGGGAAATTCCCACACATTTTCTGTGGCTGAGACCCGGGCTCAGGGTGATGGGGGTTCTGAGCCTAACCCAGAAGTTACAGGTGTACAACAGAGGGAACGGCCCAGGACGGGGCACCTACCCATCACGGGGCGCACTCACACACCCACCTGCCCGTCACGGGGCGCACTCACACACCCACCTGCCCGTCACGGGGCGCACTCACACACCCACCTACCCATCACGGGGCGCGCTCCCACACCCACCTACCCATCACGGGGCGCGCTCCCACACCCACCTACCCATCACGGGGCGCGCTCCCACACCCACCTAC
>JABFDZ020000086.1:4058-14597 GCA_019775955.2 Pollimyrus isidori | reverse complement strand
TTCCCCGTATTATATTGCCATCTGGTGGCAAAATGTAAGTATTGCAATTACCAAAAAACATAATTTTAATGTTTTTAAATGGCATTACTCAATTTAGTAATGCCATTTAAAAACATTAAAATTATGTTTTCAGGTAATTGCAATACTTACATTTGGCCACCTGATCGCAGTACAACATTTTTACAACATATTATACTGCAATCTGGTGGCCAAAATTGTGTGCTGCCAAATGGGGTTAGGGTTAAAATTATGTTTCCTGGTAATTGCTATACTTCATATGGCCACCAGATGGCAGCATTAAAAAAAAAAAATCCAAATACTGTACTGCCATCTGGTGGCCAAAATTGTGTACTGCCATTTAAAACATTAAAATGATGTTTTCTGGTAATTGGTATACTTCATTTGGCCACCAGCTGGCAGTATAAGTAATTTTGACATGTTTTACTGCCATCTGGTGGGCAAAATTTAGTACTACCAAATAGGGTTAGCGTTAGAGTTAAAATTATGTTTTCTTGCAATTGAAATACTTCATTTGGCCATCAGATGCAGGATATATTTTTTTCCACATATTGTACTGCCATCTGGTGGCCAAAATTGAGTAATGGCATTTAAAAACATTAAAAGTATGTTATCTAGTAATTGCAATACTTACATTTGGCAACCGGATGGCAGTTTAAATGTTTTTCCACATATTATACTGCCATCTGGTGGCCAAAATTGAATACTGCCAAATTGGGTTAGGGTTAGTTTGGAAGTGAGCCTGAAATGACCCACCTGTACAATAGCAAATGTGGGCCAAAGATCCCAAATCATATATGGGCCGTTTAAGGCAAAGATGAGGCACTTATGGGAAAATGTAATGAATGTGAACCTAATGTGGCCTATGTGGTAAATGCTAAATTTGGCCCAAATGTCAGAGGACAAATGTGGGCCACGTTCGGTAAAAATGTGCCACAGTCGTTTAAGGGTAATCTGGGTTGCCCACGTGTAGTTTCTAGACAGAACGTGTCCAAGTAACAGTGCAATGGCAATATTTTGTTCCAGAGTGCAAAAATGTATTGTAAACAGATCGTACTGTAATGAACACCATGGAAATGAACAGTCTGGTAGTGCAAGTGTGCATGTAGACAGTCCTGTAGAGCACTGAAGCAATCAATGGTGCAAAAACACAAAGGTATAACCAGGTATAGTAAAGGCAGTGTGATCAGAGAGGGGCAGACTTCAATAAAGAGACAGCTCTAGAAAAAAATTGCTGGTAGTGGTCTAAAAGCACCTGAAAGGCTTTCCGGAGGGTAGGACAGAAAACAGTTTTGGGCAGGATTAGTGGAGTCCTGGATATGAACTCGTGGTGCAAGCTTGTTTCATATGTGTTGCATTCATGCTGCATATGGCATATTTCAAGAATCAAGGAATAACACGGTTAGTCCTTATTAAAATGAGCGTATGACATTAACCCAAAAGCTGGGCGGTTAAAAACTTGCCACTAAGTTTTAAACTGGAAATAATTCTCTTTAACATGAACGTGGTGTTTTTAATACAACGTGTGAGATCAGTCTATACGATAAGTTTTAGCAAATGACTATATGTGTTTTTAATATTAAATTAGAAGTATGGGGTGTTATGGTCTCAGCGCATACCGGTAGGTGGCGATGTCTACCTTTTTTTGTTAAAGGGTTCACACCAGGGGGGTATGAAACAGCGGGAGGCCGCGCACCTGTTGAGCTTTAAACATACTGTAAATGTAGCATGGTGGGATTGATCACAAGTTAACTTCCCAGGACCATTTTGGCACAGTTGTTGACCCTGAAATATACATCAAACAACGAATATTGACTGGTTTAACCAGATAACATGGACACCCCCACCACGATGGGGCTTTAAAGGTGCGATCATGGCTACCCATTATCACTCATGTCCAGGAGGGACAGAAGCGGCCACTTCATTTTCTGATCTATGCCATATCAAAGTTGGAAAATGGAACTCTCGAGGTAAGCTAAATATTTTATCGTATTTTACAAATGATGTTATACATTTTTCTATCGTGAAAACATATTATTGTTATTTTGACCAAGAATTTCCCATGATGTCAAGCTCCTGGCAGCACAGCGATACAGAGGAATAGAATAGCAGTAAGTTAAGTTCTGGAACGTTGCAATGGATTTGCTGTTTAAATGTGGCAAAAGACTGAAAGTGTTTATGCTCGCAGTTGCAGGTGACGTCACTGAATTGCGTGAACCGCTATGCACACCAACGGTCATTTTCAGAGATAATCGTAAAGGCCATAAAAGGAAAAGAGTCGATAGTTTTTATTGTATGTACAATAACAATATTTATGCCTTGTACTGTATCATTGATTTGTTTGTGCAAGAAATACTAACACAATGCCTGTTTTTTAATAAACACATCTGATGATCATTTGTTCATCGCGGTGGCTGAAGAAGTTAGCGGCCGAACAGTTGGAATCTACAAGAGCCAGGACTCGCACAACGCAAAATGTTCCGAATCAAGGGGGGGCTGCTAGCACACCAGTGTCCTCACAGCAGGGCACACAAGACCCGGATGACCTTTTAATGGGTCTGGGGGGTCTAGAAGGATGCATATTAACACTGATCTACAGCGCCCCGCCGGCTGAAATGAACCTCTACATACTCGCGTTAATAAATAATTTAAATGAGAATGGTCCTGGTGATGCTATTTTAAATGATTTAAATGAGAATGGTACGGATGAAGCTATGGACTGTGTTAATATGGATGACAATGTAGACGGGGGGCATCAAAATGAACATGTGTCAACGGAGGCAGAAATGGCTGACGACCACGTGACAGGATCTGGCGTAAGGAGCGACAACGGCCTGCAGGATGCTGAACTACATCAGATGCTTGCTGAACTGAAGGGTGAGAACCCGGATGCATTTAACGACATCTTGCAAAACTTATTCAATGATTTAAATGATGATGGGGTATTTGGTGGTGGCGCAGAAATTACGAACATTGATACGGGGTACAAGATGGTGGCGGTGGTACTGATGGTGATGCTGTAATGTTAATGTAATACGCAGACCACTGTTTAATAATACTGAAATAAGGCAGCGGTTTCACTTTGAGGGTCTTGATCATAACAATATCGTAGACATTTACAGATCTGTTATACAGACATTCCAAAATTTGGTGGACAGAGTGAACGCTTTAGCCGGACTAGTGGATATCATACAGGTGGAACTGCAGGGGGCTTCAGTAACCAGTAACACAGCTATACATGTTCGAGGCGAGGTGGATTTAAATGATTTGCTATCTATGGTTGACAATCTTTCGCAGAGGAATGCTGAGGTTTTCAGTGATGAAACGCTGGAGCTGGTCATTCAGATTATTCATAATCGAAATGGCGGTGCGGCCAGTCGACAGAAATTAACAAAGTTTTTAAAGTCTGACATTCTGCAAAAGAAGCTCAGCTGTCTTATTGTATCTGAAAACTCTGGCAATAATCTGTTTTGTTTACTGTGCAACCCGCCTCTTAAACCCAGACATGTCACACGATGCTGCAGTGCTAGCAGGAAGCGGTAGGTCTAACTGAGTCAGACATGGTCTCATTCTAAAACATACAGTAGCAGAGTCTGAGTAAATGCTTGAGGTCAAAATTGTCGTCTGGTACCGCTGTGACAAGTTTGACATTTTTAAGAAATTTCACACAAACCCCGAGCCTCGTGATAAAACAATCTTTCTATACCTTCAAGATCAGCATTATTTTGGCATAAAAAGCCTGACGGCTTTTTTTGGGGAATCATACGTCTGTGATTATTGTTACGCTGCATTCAGTGTTAAATCACATCACAAATGCATGTATTACTGCAACATATGTCTCAGCCCCGACTGCCATAAGCACACCACAACGCACATCCATTGTGATGACTGCGGGTCTTTCTGCCGTTTGCGGTATTGCTTTGAGCAGCACAAAATCGCAAAACTGCAACCAGACAGCAGTTTTTATATTTTGTGTGATTCATTAAAGTACTGCGACAAGTGTTGCCGACGGTACACTGTCGCTAAGAAAAATAACGTTCTGTCTAGAATATATAAATGTATACCTAATACCAGGTGCGTTTTTTGTAAAGAGGATTTGGCTGCCGAATGTGAACATCAGTGTTTTATCAAGCCAGCATAGACCAAGAATTTGACTGAACACTATGTGTTTTATGATTTGGAATGCAGACAACAGGAGGGGACGCACATAGCTAATTACATTTGCTGCATTGACTTTGTCGATAATTCTTGGTCCGCTAAAGGGGAAGGGTGTGTTGCGGCATTTTTTAAGAAGTACCGCAACTGTAAATACAAGGGGTATACATTCATAGCGCACAACTCTAAAGGCTATGACAATTACCTACTTATGAAATATTTGGTTGAAAATGGTGTCACCCCACACATTATCATGCAGGGTAGTAAACTGCTCTGTGTGGCAGATGGGGACTTTAATCACAGATACATCGACTCCCTCTGCTTTCTGCCCATGAAGCTTAGCGCATTCCCTGCAGCTCTGGGTTTCGAGAGCGAAAAGAAAGGCTATTTTCCCCATTTTTGGAACACAGTAAAAAATCAAAATTACATCAGACCCTACCCTCCAACTGAGGCATACGGGGTGCAAACCATGATGCAAAAGGAAAAGAGAGAATTTATGGCTTGTAAAAATGATGTTGTCATCTTAAGAGAGGGATGTCTCAGATTCAGGGGTGAGATCATAGCCAGCTTTAATCTAGACCCTTTTCAATGTGTCACCATAGCCTCAGTGTGCATGAAAGAGTTTTGCATGAGTTTTTTGCCTGAAAATACAGTCGCACTAACAACACCAGATAATTACATCAAGCGACAAGGCATACTCCACGCCATCTATTCAATAGTTGGAATACATCGCCCATTGCGAAAAAGTAGAAATTCAGCAAGCGCTGTGTAGAGGGGAGGTGAAAATGGGTCCCTACTACCTCGATGGCTATGCTGAAATCGATGGGGCTCGTACGGCATACGAATTTGCCGTGTGTTTTTTTCACGGGGGTCCAGAATGCTTTGATTCACACGAGGTGAATCCTGTAACAAAACTGTGTTTTGGAACCATGTACCAACAGTTTCAGGACAATATCTTTGCCCATAAAAACACATATAACCTGATGTGTGTGTTATTTGGGAACACCAGTGGGACAGATTGAAGGCTGAAAAGGCTGATGTACAAGCATTTTTTTATTATTATTATTGAATATTTTCAGATAGTACAGACACAATCAAACAGACAGAGAAACAAACCCACCCACAGCGCTGAAAAAATGTAACAATACCCAATGTTCACGAAAGAACAAAAATATAAATCTCTGCCTGCTGAGTTTCCAAAATGTGTCCGACCTATGATTAAGATCATGAATTAGTTTCTCCAAGGTAAGGAAAGATGACAGCTGCGATATCCACATAGTGACAGTTGGAACCTGGGGTGTGGACCACTTCAGTAAAATGCATTTTTTTGCCAAAAATGAAAGGGTTGAAAACAAGAGCTTGAAGTCCAAGTCAAAAAGATCTTCAGGAATATAATTCAACAAATACAGTGCAGGGGATAAAATAAAACGTTTTCCCGTTATTTCTTGAGTTACAGAGTGAACCCCCTTCCAGAATGATCGGATATTATCACAGGGCCAAAATACATGAAAATACGTACCCCTTTGTGCATTACATTTAAAGCAAAGATTGGAACAACCTGGATACATTTTATGAAGACGGACCGGTGTAAAGTAAATTCTGTGAAAAAATTTGAAATTTTGTTCGTGTAAAGATATTGAAGTGCATTTTGGGAAAATACTTTCACAAATTGAGGTCCAGGCGGCTGGATTAAATGATACCCCCAGATCCTGTTCCCACAATGGTTTTAAAGAGTCATAGGCTGAGGAGTCTGAGTGCGCTAATAAAGCATAGTACTTAGAGGTGGCCCCTTTAAGAGCTTTAGCTGAAACAATGGTTTCTTCCATTTCTGATAAAACAGTGCAAAACTTGTTCTGCCTTAATAGGGACTCCAAGAAATGACGGACCTGCAGGTACTTAAAGAGATCTACAGAGAGGATATTAAACTCTGCTCTAATTCTTTCAAATGACTTCAGGGTACCGCAAGCCCAAAGATCTGAAAAGTCGGACACGCACTTTGAGCCCCACTCCGACAGCCCAATACTCCTAATCTGAATTGGAAAATCAGGATTAAAAGAGAACGAGAACGAATAGAAATAGTGTGAGGAATGTTCAAATATTTTTTCACATCTTTCCAAACCAATAATGTGCTATAAATAATTATGTTATGAATAAGACATTTTATCTGTTCAAAATTGTTAATAAACAATGAAAGACCCCCCAAGTCTCTTGGTTTACAGAGTTTAGAGCCTCTGATGTTTATTATTGCAGATATAACGAGATATAGAAGCGTTTAGTGATTTAAAGAAAGATGAATTTAAATAACACGGAAGGTTTTGGAACAAATAATTTAGACGGGGTAGTACATTCATTTTTATAACATTGACTCTCCCCAAGAGGGAAGTCAGCAAAGAGGTCCATTTTTCTAAATCTTTTCTAATTTCTCGGACTAAAGGAGAATAATTTGTCTCAAATAAATTTTTCAAATTGGGAGTGAGAAAAATGCCCAAGTATTTAAGACCCCTATCTGAAACCTGAAAAGGGCATTGTATAGGTGGATTACGGGGGCAATTAAAGGGCATCGTGACAGATTTTCCTCAATTGACCTTGTAACCCAACACGGTACTGAACGAGGTTAAAGAATCCAAAACCGCGGGAAGGGAGGTTTGTGGATTCTCCAGATATAAAAGGACATCATCTGCAAACAAGGAAATCACATGCTTTTTCCAATTAACTGGGATTCTGCTAAAGGTTCAATAAAAATGTAAACAATAACGGTGATACCCCTGTCTGCATCCTCTGCGTACTGGAAACCCCTCAGACCATTCGTATTGATGGTAGCAACAGAGTCTGCATACAGATATTTAATGATATTAACAAAGTTGGAGCCTAGCTTGAATTTTTCCAGAACTGAAAACAAAAAAGACCACTCTACGCGATCAAAAGCTTTCTCGGCATCCAAAGATAAAATCATTGCTGGCTTATTTTGAGTACTGAAATAGCGAATAACGTTAAGAGCACGGCGAACATTGTCCATACCACATCTAGATCTGACAAAACCTGTCTGATCAGGATTTATAAGGATCTTTTCAAGTCTGCGAGCCAATGCTTTTGTGACTATCTTATAGTCCACATTGAGAAGACTAATTGGTCGATAGGAAGAGCAGTCAAGGGGATTTTCCAATTCTACCCCTGTTAAGCGTCACCATACCCTTTCTCGCCAGTCTTTTTAATCGGGGCTAAGTAAAAAAATGGAACACGCTACAAAATTGTATCTGGTTCCGAAATCACAACTTGATAAACTGCATAATGCTACATCTCCTAAAGACACAATAAGACAGATTGCCGAAAGCAAACTGGACATTGCAATACGCAACATTTTATAAAGAACGGATGTTGCTGACCATGAAAAGGCCCGCTTGTACACACAGGTGCTACAGAGATATTTGACTATGGCCAGACAAGGTGAAAATGAACCGTTGACTTTGACACTTCCCTATGAAGAGGAGGCACGCGCCAATGTTGTTTTTCCTGCTACTGATGATTTTACTGCCGCGGCTACTCCCGGTGCTGGTGATCCCGTTATGCAACATGTTATAAAAAATGCAGCACAGCGTAACAAGAAAAATGTAGAATATACAGTATGATGGGTAAAATGCTTGAAAACTCTGCCGTCACTACGTGGAACCCGCAGATTTGTGTGCCTCCACGACCCCATAGCACCCCACGGAAATTCTTAAAAGCAGAATGGCTTGTGTTTTAAAATGTTTTTTTAGATAGTTAATAAAAACACTAAAACGCAATATTTTGTCTTTGTGGTTTTTTTATTTAACATACGCAGACTTTTTCAAAGCCTTACAACATCTCACAGTTTGTATTTTGGTAAACACATTTTTCACACGATATATTAAAATTTAGAAACAACATGAGAAACCATGGCGTCGTTCTTTTTAAAATCATTGCTATAAAACGAAAGAATTTTAGAAAAAGAAAAGTCTCTGCAGCGGATTATTAAATAAAAAAGACAGTGTTGGCCGCATGTCACGCTGAGATAGGATTGAACCTGCTTTGCGTTGTAAACAACCCGGTCGCTGTTCCTGAACATGAACTTCCTTATGATTCTCGGAAAGCTGGGGTGATCAGGTGGATTTCCCTACAAGTCAAAGAACTCTGTGGTGCCGTCTATGAAAATCGCCGACCAGTGTTCTCCAGGGGCGGAGCTAGGATCTGTATTGACAATTATAATTGCTGGCAGTTTATCAAGCTTTACATCCTCCAGCTCATCACAAGTAAATACCCCACAGAAATGCCTCACGGTCCATCGGTTTCTGCTAAGGATATTCGATAGCTCCAGGGTGTTCATGACTAGTAGTAATCGTACAAGACGTTTCTCCTTTGATTAATCTCTATTATATTGTCGAAGGCCGCGTAAACAATCAGGGTGACAGTCCTGGCCAGAGGTTGTCGGAATCTCATCTCCAGACGCATGTTTCCGTTTTTAACCATAGAGAGGTGCTGATTGCATCCTTCGTCCGGTGACAAGTTAAAGGTGTGTAGCCGTTTATGTACTCGTTTCTGTCAATAGCGAAGGGATCGTTTTTCAAATGTCTCCCCATGGCCAGATCCATACTGTAAAATTCACGGGAGACATTTCCATTGGTGAAATCAGGTTGAAACGGTTTTGAGGGATACTGCTGGCCATCGACAAAAAGCGCTACAAATTCAGCATCATAATTTTGAAAATTGAAGGGGTTTCGATCATACGCTCCCATGAATCCCATGTTGTCTAAGAGCCCGATAACAACGGTCTTAGGCAGCTGTCCTAGAAACAGATTCTCTTGCACGCAGACGCGGCTGCCTGCAGCAATGCTGAATGTCTTCATGCAGACTCTCTCGGGTATTTATCATTTGCTGTGAGCAAGGCGCTGGCGAGACCCAGTTTGACAGCCGTCGACACAGAAACTTTTTTAACAAAGAGTGAAGCTGATACGATTTTGAGCGAGTACGGTTCAGGATCTCCGTTCATGAGACAAAACTCATCTATGTTTCTAACCATGTTAATTTTGACATCGACGCCATTTAGCATTAACCTCTCTTGAAAAAATATGTCAGAGTGTATTGGGCCCATCATATCGAAAACACCGCCTCTTGATGAAAATGCAGCTCTTTTCTTGAATCCTTAGTTATCGGCATCAGGGTCGGTCTCGTTCATAGCCCCGAAACTGTCTTTATAAAACAGCCTACAGGTAAACTGCCTGGATAGCGTTCCGACGCTGTAATTCATCAGGCACTCTATCATGGCTCTGTAAGGGTACGTATTGCTAGACTGGCTTACTAGTCTTTCACCCAAGGATACATCCACCTGTGAGAAAATTGATGCGATCAGATAATTTATGACCCCCACTTTCGAGCCAGGGTCAATGATTGCCCCATGAGCTTTTGTGATCCGACATCGCAGGTACAGAAGCGTATTATTCAGGTCCAGGTAATCTTCCCCATTACCCAGGGGTCCGTTATCTGTTAAAGCTGAGAGTGGTGGCACTTCCATGTATATATTTTTATCAATGCTTGCTTGCGTGTATGGCACCGCAAAAATATCCAATTCTGATTTCATGCACTCCTTTGACAGGTTGTGTATGAGGGCCATAGTTTGTTCTCTGTTTGTTATCTTGTTCTCTGTACTTTTTTGGGAGCCTTCTTCTTGTCTCGCTTCTTTTTGAATACTGAGCTTCTCTTGGTGGAAACCTTGCGTTTTTTAGTACCGGTAGTTCGAGCAGGCCTATGACGTTTACCATGAGCCCCGAGCCCTCTTGCGGTGGTGGTGGTGGTGTTAATTGTAATCGCACCCATGATCACATCCTTTGTTATATTTTGCGCTGCCGATTTTAAATGCGGCTTCGCTATACTGAAAGTCCTTTTCAGAAATGGTATGGCCATTCTGAGTAGTCCATGAAAAAGACCCCCCAGCCCCCCTCCGTACATGACAGGTGCACCACTGTATCTGGGGAGTCCATTACCAGCTTGGTTTCTGTAGTATTCCACATATCTATGCAGATCTGAAAAGCCGTCGGTGCTGTACATTTTTATTGGGGGTAGTGCTTAGCCGGCCTGAAATGCAGCTTCACAGTCATTTTTCCGTACCGAAAGGGTATGGTTTTGTTCTGGTCAGACTTTAACTCGATGACTATATTATCTTTTTTTTTTTTTTTTTTTGGCCCTCCACCACCCCCCCTCTGCGGAGGACTACTTTATCTTTTATTTACTTATTTTTATATATATATTTTTTTTAATTATCCTTATCTATTTATTAATTTATTTTCCTCATCAGAAGGAGAAGGGGAGAGAGAAGGAGAAAGGGAAGAGAGAAGAGAAAAGAAAGAGAAAAAA